>JANAVB010015200.1:8031786-8231786 GCA_029216955.1 Iris pallida
CGGTGTTGAGTGTTCCACCGAAGGGGTCGGCGAACCCAGGAAATTCAACGGAGGGTTGCTCCAGGTCTATTCATATTAATTACTAATTATTAAACTGCAGGGATACCACACTAGCAGAATAAGTCATTCTATATCCTTTTTTTTAATTTTTTTTGGCAAAATTAGCAACGTCTAGCGACTGCTATCGACATTTAGCAACACGCATAGAAGTCGCTAAGCGTCGGTGAATCCTGCAGGTCAGCGACGTGTAGCGACTAAGACGTCGTCGCTAAACGTCGGTAAGAGTCGCTATACGTCGCTAATTTTGCAAAAAATAACCGACGGTCAGCGTCAAATATGGGAGTCGCTAAACGTCGGTAGACGTCGTCAAAACGTCGCCAATTCCTACAACTTATCCCGATGTTACTTATGCTGCGTCGCTACATTTTCGACATGAAGTCGTAAACGTCACAAATGTAGCGACATGCGAAAGTCGTTGATAAACGTTATAGTAGAGACGTTCTGTGACATTTTCGCTGTCAGCGACTTGAAGTAACGCGACAACCCAAAAACGTCACAAAAAAATATCGCTGAATGCATTTAGCGACATTTTCTTACATTTTAGCGACGTCTTACTGCTTCACTAATACGTGATATTCTAGTAGTGAATGTAGTAGAAAAGGTTTTGAGAACTCTTGTTCCTGAGTTTGATCATGTGATAGCTGCAATAGAGGAATCAAAACATTTATCTACTTATTCTGTGCACTAACAAGTTCTGTTCTAGCACATGAACAAAGATTAAACATGATAGCAGAAAAGTGCGTTGAAAGTGCATTCCAAACAAGTGTTGAAAACTTATGAACACATCAAGGAAGAGGTGGTTATCAAGGAAGAGGTGGATACCGTAGTCGAGGAAGAGACCAAGGTCGAGGCAGATGGAATCATAATGATCAAGAAGAATCAAATAACTACAAAGGTAAAGGAGACTCGACTAATTGGAAAGGTAATCACAGCTCAAATATTCATTGTCAATACTGTAACAAATATGTTCATATTGAGCATTATTGTTGGGAAAAAGAGAAGCATCAAGCTAATGCAACTGAAGAAATAAATGAAGATGCTAATCTTTTTGTGACTTGTCTTAATGCTAAAGAAAATACTAATGATATATGGTTGTTGGATAGTGGTTGCAGTAATCACATGACAGGTATGAAAGGGGTATTTAAAAACATCGATGAATTGGTGAAACTACAAGTGCAACTTGGAGATGGAAAATAGTTTCAAGCATGAGAAAAAGGTGTCATTGCAGCAAAAACTAAATCAGGTATTGAAAAGCAAATTCACGATGTTTTTTTATATTCCTGGCTTAGCTCACAATCTCTTAAGTATTGGACAATTAGCTTAAAAGGGCTATTCAATTAAGCTTTTGAATGACACATGTGAAATTCATGATCCCAAGTCTGGTACGATTATTATAGTAAAGATGACAACTAATAAGATGTTTCTACTCAAATTTTCTTATCTTGATGATCATGCTTTATTTGTCAATATTAACAATGATTCTTGGTTGTGGCAATTACGTTATGGACACTTGTATTTTAATGGTTTAAAGTTATTGAATCAGAAAAAAATGGTAAATGGCTTATCTTGCATTGAGAATATAGATGATATATGTGAAGGATGCATCTATGGCAAGCAACATAGAGCATCATTTCCCGTTAAGTTGCAGTGGAGAGCAAGATTGCCACTCCAGTTGATTCATGCTACGATTTGTGGTCCAATGAGAACTCCTTCATTAGACGGCTGTAAGTAATTTTTTTTATTCATTGATGACTTTAGTAGAATAAGTTGGATTTATTTTTCTAAAGTACAAATCAGAGGCATTTTCTAAATTTTAAATATTTAAATCTTATGTTGAGAAGAAAAGTGGTTACTTTATAAAAACTTTGAGAACATATCGTGGGAAAGAATTTTTATCCAAAGAATTTAAATCTTTTCGTTAAGCTAATCATGCACATGCATTTGACTACAAGCTACACACCGGAACAAAATGGAATTGCAGAACAAAAAAATAGGACCATAGTTAAGATGGCCCGAAGTATGTTAAAGGGAAAGCATCTTCCAAATGAGTTTTGGGCAGAAGCAGTTCACACTTCAGTCTTCATTCTAAATAGATCTCCTATGAAAGCAGTACAAAATCGAACTCCTTTGGAAGCATGGTCTGGTAAGAAACCCAATGTAAGTTACTTTAAAGTTTTTGGTTCACTTGTATATGCTCATGTCAATTCTCAAAAATGACATAAGCTAGATGAGAAAAGTGTCAAATGCATTTTTATTGAATATAGTGATGAAACTAAAGGATATCAATTGTATAATCCTATATCTAAGGAATTGATAATTAGTAGGGATGTTGTATTTGACAAAAATAATTTTTGGAAGTGGATTGAAAATGATCAGGTTGATGTGCAACATGAAGAGGTAGAGACGACTCACTTCCCACAAGAAGACTTGAATGAATTAGAGTCACCTGCTGCACCTCCAACACAAGGCATTACAAGCTGTCCCACAACTCCTGAATCTGAAATCCCACCAAGAAAGGTAAGATCTTTAATAGACATATATGAATCTTGCAGCTTTGTTTTAACAACTACAGAACCTACTTCTTATGAAGAGGCAGCTCAAAATGTCGAATGGAATCATTCAATGGAAGAGGAAATTGCATCTATTGAAAGAAATCACACATGGGAGTTGGTGGATTTGCCGCAAGATAAAAATGCTATTGGGCTGAAATGCATCTTCAAAACAAAGCTAAATGTTGATGGCAGCATACACAAGTACACGATGAGGCTTGTTGCTAAAGGTTATGCTCAACAACCAGGTATAGATTTTTATAAAACTTTTTCACCTATTGCTAGATTAGAAACCATTAAAATTATTTTGGCAGTTGCTGCACAAATGAAATGACTTGTTTATCAGTTTGATGTTAAATCTGCCTTTCTGAATGGTGAATTGCTAGGATGTATTTGTTAATCAGCCAGAAGGTTTTGTTGTGCAAGGAAAAGAGGAAAAAGCCTACAAGCTAAAGAAAGCACTTTATGGACTAAAACAAGCACCAAGAGCTTGGTATAGCAAAAAAGATGGATATTTTTGTCAAAATGGCTTTCAAAGAAGCCATAATGAACCAACGCTGTATTTGAAAAAAAATGGTAAGGATATTCTCACTGTATGTCTTTATGTTGATGACATAATTTATACTAGGTCTTCAAAGACCATGATTGATGAAATCAAAATACAAATGATGCATAAATTTGAAATGACTGACTTAGGTCGTTTACCTTACTTCTTGGGTTTAGAAATTAAGCAAACCAAAGACGGCATATTCCTATCACAAAAAAAAGTACACATATGAGTTTCTAAAAAAAGTTTCAAGTAGTGAATTGTAAGGGTTCTAACACACCGATGAATGCTTGTGAGAAGTTATGTCTTGCAGATAAAACTGAAAATGTAGATCCCAAATATTTTCGAAGCATCGTTGGTGGACTTATGAACTTGACACACAGTCATCCTGCCATCATATTTTCTGTGAGTTTGGTATGGAGATTTATGCACAGGCCTACAAAACATCATCTTGGTGCTACCAAACGAATTTTACAATATGTTTGAGGAACCATAGGTTATGTATTTGGTATTCACATGTGACTAACTTTAAATTGAATAGTTACTATGACAGTAATTGGGCAGGTTCAATGGACGATAAAAAAATAATACTAAATTTTTATTCAGTCTTGGATCTAGAGCTGTTGTAGAAGCATGAAAATTTCAGCAATGAAGCCTTATGTGCCCAAGCCAATGAGAACATATGCGCCCAAGCCAATGAGGACATATGCGCCCAAGCCACCCTGTGAAGCTCTATGCCCCCAAGTGAAGCTCCCCTAGAAGGAGGGTGCATAGCCTGAAACAAGGCTATGCGCCCAAGCCAAAGCATTCCCTGACTCGTTCAAAGCCATGATCAAAACGTGTACCAAAGCGTACGACCACGTCAGTCTCCACGAGCAGTCGTGCACCAAAGCATGCGGCCATGTCAGCACCACGATAAACCCACGCCCATACAGCTTGCATGCGCCTACATCCTATGCGCCCAAAGCAATACCATGCTTCTACATAAAAACCAGTGTATTTTTTCATGTGGGCGCATAACATCATTCCAGCTCAGAAACTACTATAAAAAGGGGTCTCATCCCTCTTCAAAACACAGAACGAAAAGCATTTTCAAGAGCAAAATTGCTGCACTTATTGCCAGTGAGTGGAGATTTAGCAATTTTCTTAGGTTTTCTTCTACTTTTGTAATCGGAGTGTCAACAGAGTAAAGGAGCAACTGCCGCTCGATCTCCATCGCCCATTCCCCAGAATTCTTTTTTTACTCGGGGATCCTCAGCGTAGGATCTCTCAGGCGTACTCGATTTGTGGTGCCTTGCGCCAATAAAGAAAAGACAGCATTTCTTCTCCTTTTTGTGTGCGTCCACAAAAATGGCGACTCTGCTGGGGACTACATTTTCCTCTGATGAGAAGGTGGTGACGCAATCCGACACTGACAAAGTGGGAAGCACTCAGAAGATGCTGATCGTAAAGTTCGATCAGCAGGCGTTCGAAGAGATGTTCTCGAGGGATGGCTCTACTCCCTCAAAATCAGCGAAGCCAAACAAGTCTCGCAAGACTTGGCTTCCGAAGGCTTGTCGTGCATATCCTGCTAGTGTCATAGCAGATATGCAACTAGAGGACTCTGTCACATGGGCGCATGGCTCTGCCACAGAAGCTCCCCAAATGAAGAAGGCTCACACTGTTTCGGGCTCTACTAGCCCATCGACTTCTTTCTTGCATAACTAACAACAGAGTGTTCGTCGCTCGAGACTTGGCAAAGGAAAGCACTATGATGCCAAGAATCAGAGTGTTCGACACTCTGGGCAAACCCAGCTAGGCTCACAAACGAAGGAGGAAAAGCTGGAAGAAAATAACACTGTTCCACCAAGCATGCGCCCAAAGCTATGCGCCTAAGGGGGTGTTTGGGCGCATAACTCAAATCAGAAAGCTTCTGTCTTCAGCAGACTGGGCATCCAGAGTCATGCGCCCAAGGCTATGTGCCCAGGCTCGACTGATCCATACTATGCGCCCATATCGAGGAGGCTCAGACATGCTGCCAAGAAGCATGAGCCCAAAGCCAGTCTCCAAGGCCTATGCGCCCACAACAAAAAGACAGGCCCCAACGCATTTAGCACGGGGCTGTCTTCAAGGACATCACAGAACTTAGGTGTGGGGGTTGCCCCTGCACGTGAACTAAGTCTGAATACGCCAACTCTCCTTACAAACCCACATGCAAAGCTCAGCGATGCATATAACATGGGTTTTAAGGCAAAACTCCCTTCCGCTGACTTACGCGACATGATAAATCGTAAGCGTAAAGCGAGGGAGGACATAACAATTCATAGTGCACATCCGTGCACCAGTATTGTCATCAACTGTTGCTGCTCCAAAGCAACAAGAGTGCCTCAGAGATAGTCCGTGTTTCGACGACTGCATTTCTCTGACGATGAAAAGCCATTGTGTGTCTCATCCAACATAGCTTCATGGGGTCCCCCTTATAGAAGCCCCAATCAAAGGTGGTGGACCACAAACCCAACTTTTTTTCTCGGTTCTGCGAGAAGGAGAAGAAGTTTACCAACAGATGGCCAGCAGGCTGTCACATCTGAAGGAGTCTACATGGGTACTCGATCAAAGGCAAGATTCCGTATAGATGACGAGGACTCCCAAGCTGGGGGTAGTATTCCCTCAGAGTCTGAAGCGGATGACCTTCATACTGAGGGTAGCCTTCCAGAGGACGACGATCCCTCCGAGTCTGATGGTGACTATCTACCTCCTTTACCTGAAGATGAGGGACTTGTCAACTCAGAGACAGACAGCATCAGCACCAGTTGTACTGTTTTCTCTGTTTATCCTCGCATGTTATCTACATACATGGTAGACAGAGAAAGACCTGAAGAAGCCAGTGATCAGACCAACAAACGGCTAGAGGGTCTCGAACCAGCATTCACCAAGATCACTGATATGCTTACCAGTATCATGGCGGTCCAAGCTACTAGGGCTGTCCCTTCACCTCAACAAAATGCCTCGGCTCACACTAGTCCGGCTCATAGCAACAACCCTCCTTCACTACAAAAGGAGTATCATTCTGTTGCACCTCCCCCAAATCTTGTAAATGATGGGGGTGGTCCATCGCCAACGACGCTTGACAACCGTTCAGCTGCCATTTCCCAACACCTGCTTAATCAACAGGATACAATTGATTCCCTGGTCGCCCGTCTTGACACCATCTCACACAAAGACGAGCTTCAGAAGATGGGGATATCTCAACCTTATCCTCCTGAATGGAAGAATGCTACTTGCCCCCTAACTATAAGTCGCTGACGCTAAATTCATTTGACGAGTTGACTTCTCCTCGTCAACACATGACATACTTCAACACGCAGACTCTACACTTACCCAGGGATGATCCGTTCTTGTCAAAGCTGTTTATTAGCACCTTGCAGGGGGTAGCTTTTGAATGGTTCTGCAGTCTACTTGACGGCAATATCAATTCTTTTAAAGACTTGGAGAGGTTGTTCCTCAACAGGTTTTACGAGAGTGGCATGCATGTTAGTATGTCCACCCTCATCGAGACCAATCAAGGAGGACTGTGTCTGTCATTGCCTTCATCGAATGCTTCAGGCGGCTAGTACTGAAGATGCCCTTCGGCATACCAGACTCAGAACTTATGGATACTTGTCGACATAACTTCCTTCCTACAGTGAAGTTCTGTCTGGGTATATATAAGTATGATACATGGCCCGCTTTCATTGGGGTCGTCGATGCTGCTGAAAATGGCGTTCCTAATTTAGAATTACTGGGATTGAAAACAACCAAATATGAAGACAAGGGCAAGCATGCTCAAACTATCCATGTCCGTGGGGGTAAAGGAAAAGAAGTCCTGAAGGTCGACACTTCCAAAGGAGCTTCCAATTCTCAGGGCACCTCCGACAAGCCTAATGAGACCTTCTTCGTTGATGAAGACGACGTCATTACCATTTTTCACTCATTGACGAAGGGTAATAAACTGACATTGCCTCCACCATGACGTCCTGCAGAGGTGAACCAACTCAACGATCCTAAGTACTGTCTCTATCATCAGTACGTGCATCATTCCACCAAGGACTGCATCGTCATGAAGAAGAAGATACAACAGCTTATCGACAGCCAAGTGATCAACCTCGAAGCTGAAGACAAGGTCGTATCTTCTAACATGATCTCTCTTCAGTTTGGTGACTTTCCTCCCACAGAAGTCTCGGACGGCGTGGTCTCGATCCCCATGGCGATAATGTAAGTCGTCAACCAACCACCAGATCGTAACTCAACTTTGGTGCCACTCACGACTGAATGTGGTGAGATCATGTGGGTCCATCCGGACCTTGTGTAAGAGATGACACATGGAGTGGTATCTTCCAAAGCAAAAAGGGACAAGAAATACAAGTCATGTCATATGGTGTCTTCTCCCATCTACGAGGTTCTATCTGGCGAGACGTGATCGGGGAAAACTTATCTTCGGACGTATGATCCTGCACAAGAAGAAGCAGTACCTTCTCAAGCTCCTGCTGCCCCCACAAGCTCAGAAGCTGGCCCGTCTAAGCCTTCAACTACCGACAAAGCCAAGCAGGAGGAGATACGGTTTGACAAGTCTCTGAAGGTGCCAGCTCCCGAAGGCATGGATCGGCCCTACAACTTTGACATACTGGCACAGCTAGCTAATACACCTGCCAGGTTGTCTCTGTTCGATCTATTGTGACTCTCCAAAGAATGCGGAAGGCCTTAAGTGAGGCATTACTACATGCCGACTCTTATCTCGCTAAAGTCAAAGCCCCCGCTGAAGACCCTGTCTCCTGTCCCCACTGCTACAGTACTATAGAAGTGGTACCCAACATCACCTTTTCACATGAGGATATGCTACTAAAAAATAATCGTCATGATAGACCCATGTACTATACAGGATATATCGGGGCGATCAAGGTGGACCGCATGCATATTAATCCAGGATCCTCCTTTAGCATCATTCCTAGAAGTTTACTTCAAATTCTAGGAATCCTTCTGCACAAGCTATCTGCAACCAATACAACTATCATGGCTTTCAATGCTGGTCGAAGCCACCCACTGGGCTAGATCCGTCTCAAGTGCCAGATTGGTGATCTCCGAACGGAGTTCCTGCTATGTGATCGATGCTAATGTATCCTACAACATCTTGTTAGGACGTCCATGGATACACGAGAACATGATTGTTCCTTTCATACTTTACCAGTGCCTCAAGTACGTCAACAGCGACGGTGTCGTAAAGACGGAGTTTGTCGATGTCGATCCTTTTAAGGGCATCGAAGCCTACTATGGAGATTCGGTACTTTACCAATCTCAGCCCCTAAGGATGACGGCAACGAAGCTGACAATGAAGCTGAAGCAAGTTCATCCTCCAATAATGGTCCCCTGATTATTCGAGTCAAAGGACGTACTGTTCCAAAAAGTACTCCGAAGCCTCTCATAATCTGGATAAAAAAAGAAGAACCCTGACAAGGTCAAACCATTGACCATCACTCTCCACAAGACACCTCAGGAGGAACCTGCTTAAGTCTGTCCTCCCAATCCTGAAGAATTACTCTACGTGGTGAACTTGGCCAAGACTGTGGCTCCTCTTCCAGATGATGATCCTCTCAATGAGTATATCAATGCTCATAATAATGTATCTTCAACGGATGATGTTATACCTGAAGAAGAACTAGCATATTTTCTTAGTAAAGGTTTATCTTTGAATTACTCCGATGTCTATCAATCTGTAAACCACTACATAGATACGATATATACTCTAGAGCATGGCATAGGACCACACCTCTGTATGCCGGTCATGATGCCTCACCTACGGGAAAATGTTTACCTAGAAGATATCCACTATTTCATCGTTCCAGCCAGAAAGAAGGATGAAGAGCTAATTATCTTCGGTCGAATAATTGGCGAGAGAAAATTCGTTCCGGACTCTACTTCTCCCAAGCACAACACGGAAGCTGATTATGACTCGGGAAAAATGCAACTTTTCTGGTATAGTTGGCAAGCCAAGAATATCATCCAGAACATGGAATATGACATCAAAAGCGACCAGGTGCTAAATTACGGTCGGGGACGACAGTTGCCAATACGACACTTTGTTCCTCCCGACAAACCCGAGAACTACTATCAAAGAAACGGTGTTGGTTTGGGTTATGTCACTCCTCCAACAGTTCCCGAAAGATCAGATGATGAAGCAGATCGTTGTTCTCACTCTTCTGATTCCTGCCTCTGGGACTCAAACTCCAACATTGGCAACATGTTCAAAGCAACTCTGTCCGTCAATATGGTTTCAGTTGACCAAATTGCGGACGATGCCCAATCGTTCGAGCTTGAACAATAGGCTCAAAAGATGGATACTAGGTGGGAGCTGCGCATCGAACAACGTGAACCACCTACCGAAGACGAAGTCATCCAAGTCAATTTAGGAGATGAATCATCTTTTAAACCAATTTTCATCAGTGAAAGTCTGTCTGGCGATGAACGCCAATCTCTTATACAGCTTATAAGAGAATACATCGATGTCTTTACATGGAGCTATGAAGACATGCCAGGCCTAGACCCTAAAGTCGCTATGCACCGCCTGAATATTTCGTCTAAAGCTAATCTAGTGAAGCAGCAACAACGACGATTCTGACCAGATGTCATGGAGGCCATCGAGAATGAAGTCAAGAATCTCATTGCCAGTAGATTCATTGGAAACCCTGCTCACGAGACTCGGCTGACATGCATATATTTCAGGGATGCCTGGGTATGTGCACGAGGCGACTCAAGTGAGAATGACAAATTCTCTATCATGCGGCTTGGCTGAATGCATCTATTTTGGGGACGCTTGGAATGCGTGCACGATCCAGCCAAGTGATACGATGAGTTCAAGCAAGACTTAAGGAATGGGAGAGTGTCGAGATCTTGAAATCATGTTAATGGAAAGATTGATAGTCATGCGAGCGTGGCTCGGACTCAAGAAAATGCGTAGGCGTATCTCGCTCGACTGTTATAGTCCCGTGTCTATGCTCGATTAAGTCTTGGCCATAGAAATGGTAGGATGGCTTGCCTTCAGGAAAGTCTCGAGGACGAGACTTATTCTGAGTGGTGTATGATGTAGTGCCCCGTCCCGCAAAGTCAATCGGAGGAATCGAAACGCCGACGGCGTTGGAACTTAGCCTTGCAACGGCTGCTCGAAGGCTCGCTCGTCCGAGGCGACTCCTCACACAGGTGGGATAGTTTCGGTGAACTTGCGTTATCTTTGCCTTCACATAATAAATTGTGTTTTCAACTTGCACAAGTAGGCTTAATAATAAAAGAGATGAATCCACATAGCTAAGGGAATAATCCCGACGGGTCAAAATGAGTTAGAACAGGGAAAACGTCCCATGGTCGGCTTAGAGTTGGTGCACGGCGTACTTTGAAAAATGACACTCGGTCCTTCGTCCCGTGGCTTGGGAGAAGGAAAGTTGGTCTTCGACACAAAACTATGAACTTGCCTAAGTCGTAGGCGTCGCCCCCATAAACGCTTGATAAAGCGTGCACGGTTCTACTGTACAAGGCTTGGCATAGCCTTTGCTCGTCCCTTGGGTTAAGTTGTAGGCTTGAGTAAGTTAGGCAAAGTTATGCCGGTCGGCCTAAGTCATTCTAAGTGCTGTCCCGCTCATTCTGCGGTTGTCATGTTAAATAGTCCCATGATTCCAAGGCCCGTCATATGAAGTATGACTTGGGCGATAGTGTTTCGTAGAACACGAGTCGGTTTAAGGCACGAGCCATGGTTGGTTCAGTAGAAAGTTAGCCACGGTCTGTCGATACTTAAGGAAACACGTTGTGTTCAAGTTAAAGTGGGAAGGCTATGCAGTAGCCGTTCCCGGAGTTTCAAAGAATGTTAAGTCTAAGCGATGGTTAGTCGCCGAGAGGAAATATATCGGGACTGTGGTTCAGTCGTCGAGGCAACCCTGGTTTGGGCTCTGCGAAGAAAGTGTGGAAAAGTAGAAGAAGTAAAGCAAAAGAACTAATCGATGATGATGAGACCATGCATTTACGTTAAGTCTAGAAGTTAGCGTAGGCGCGTGGTCATGGACAACTTGTCGACAAGGGCGACGGTTCTTCGGATCGGAAGCCTTGGGCCAGGGATCGATCCGGCCTAGGAAGAACATATTATAGCCGAGCTGGGTAATAGGCAATTGGTAGTACGGGGACTTGCATCGGAGATCGCTACTTGTGGTGCAAGGATCCCGTTTTCCAGGCTATGTCCACAATGGCTAGTCAATGCCAGTGACCATTCATATAGATGTGTCGGTACGGGCAGCAATCCGCGTGTGTGTGCCTTTGGATTGAGTTGAATGTGTATGCAGTTAAAAGACACAATGTCTGGGCCTAAGATTTGTCTATAACGAAGGCGGCGTGCTTCGGCACGAGATGTGGCGTCGAACGATAAGTTGTTGGCATATAGTTGCATGAGTTAGGCTTGAGCTGTTGCGAGTTAAGTCGAGAAGGGCCGTAGGGCAAGTTGTGTTAAGTTACGTTGAGTTGCTGGACACGACCTCGAAATATGAGGAACGGTCGCGTTGTCATAACCCAAGTGTAGGCGAGACTAAGCAAGGAGGCGCTGCCTCGAAGATATTGAAGCATGAATCGAGTTAGGGCACGACAGAGTCGTTACGTCCCAGAGTTGGTTACAAAAACAAGTATAAGTCGGTGCGTCGACAATGCAAGCACGAGAAAGATCTAGAGGCAAGGAAATCGAGTCTTTCGTGTAGTTGCGTCTCTGATTATGGCCGTAAGGTAAACACGACTTGATAGGCTAACGTTATTGGCACGAGAAGGGTCTAAGGCAAAAGTATGAGTTAACGTCGTTGTGCAAGCACGGGATGGTCCTTAGGCACAAATATTCTAAGGCGTCCGTAGTCTTAAAACTGATCCTAAGGCAAGACTAGAAAGACAATAGAAAGGGATTTAAGCTGCACAAAGTAAATAAACATGTAGGTTTTGTATGGGTGGGCGAGGAGCTCACTCCACCAGTACAGTTGAGTACTGACACCCACACAGTGTTCATGTGCAGGCACAGGTAGAAGCTCGTGGCGTGGAGCTCGCTTGGATGCGTCGAGGCATGGAGTTCCTTGGCGATTCGAAGCGTGCGGCCGCGTGGACTGAAGACTTATACAGGACATAATGTATGGACATCGCCTTCCGAAGCTTCCGCTGGCTCAAGCATTATAATCGAGAGATGAGAGAGAGCAGAGTGACTTGTAATCGAGAGAAAAGTGAGCACGAGAGACTTATAATTTGGCCTTGCGCCCACAAATGTAATCTTGTATTCAATATCAATAAAGAGCTTCTTTTGAATGACTTGTGTTTATGTGTACTTGTTCTTAAACTCCGCTGCATGTTTCAATATTTCTGCTTGGGACTTCTGTGTATCGTTGCTCTGTCCTGGTCCTTTCTTATTGTTTCCTATGTCGTCTTCTTCAGCGGCATAGTACCTGACCCGGCCGATCAGCAAGGCGGAGCACCTCCCGTGGACCAGCAGCAACCTGGAGATCAAGCCCAGCATTCCAGAGTAGCCTCCAGAGTCGTACCTTCTGGCGGAGAGCCACCAGTCCAGCTAGTTCAACCTGTAGAACATGATGATGGCACTTTGGTAGGGCTCGTCAGGACCTTGATAGCTTATCAAGATTGTCGTGGAGATGCCTTGCAACAGGCAGTGGCGGATGCTTTGACTAGAGGTGGTCATCCAGGGAACAGCGCGGCCAATAGCTTCAAGCGCTTGAACCCTCCCTTCTTTGACGGTAGTGAAGATGCTATCGCCGCAGATGCTTGGCTTCAGGACACAGAGGTGGTTCTAGAAGCAGCCAGGACTCCAGAGAACGAGAAGGTGGCCGTTGTGCGCCTGCAGTTGTTAGATCTTGCCCGCAGCTGGTGGGCAGCGCAGGCCGTTGGATTAGTAGCACCCATTGCTTGGGCAGTATTCAGAGAGAGATTCCAGACCAAGTATTTTGATGCCGTGGCTCGGTATGATCTACAGACGAGGTTCACAAATCTAAAGCAAGGAGGCAGGACGGTCGACGGATATGCGGCCGAGTTTTCTAGACTCAGTCGGTTTGCTCCCACCTTGGTGGCAACCGAGTATGATAGAGCCCAGCGGTTCCAGCAGGGACTTCACCTGGAGATCTTGTTGGCAGTCGAGCAGTTTGAGCATCAGACTTTTGATGCAGTCTTGAGAGCAGCCCGGAGGCATGAGTATACCTCCCAAAGGATTATGGATAGGGTCGGAGGTCGGAAGAGATCTCACGGCCAGATGAATCAGTCTTCGGCACCAGCCCCGGCAGCCAGGGCCTTGACTATTGGAGTTCCGAGGCGAGCGGCCTCAGTGACGTCGGTTCAGCATTCCACTCCGACGCACCCTCAGCAGAAGCAGTCTTCCGCAGTGGGTTGTTCTCATTATGGGAAGCCAGGCCATGTGGTGGCAGAATATCGCAGGGCACAGGGATTGTGTCTGGTTTGTGGAGCACCAGACCATAGGGTTGGATCCTACCCGAATAGGGGTGGTTCATCATCGCCCAACCTTTCTAGCTCTTCGGTGAGAGGACCAGCTCCGGTCCAGCAGCAGCAGTATCCATTGCCGAGGCCCTTGCCGCCTCAGACACAAGTGTTCCAGCAGCAGAACCCCCAGCAGTATGCACAAGTCCAAGCCCAGAGTCAGAGCAGGCAGCGAGGATTTCAGCAGAGGGGACCAGCACCCCGAGGGCACGGTCAGGCTATGGTGATGACCGTGGAGGAAGGATTGGCACCAGGAGAGGTAGTGGCAGGTACTATTCTCGTCAACTCCTTCCCAGCTTCAGCTTTATTTGATTCTGGTGTATCGCATTCTTTTATGTCTGCACGATTCGCGATACGGGTAGGATTGGAGCCCGAGTCATTATCAGTAAGGCTCAATATACTTACTGGTAACGGACTTGTGGGAGTAGATAAAGTGTTTTCCTCGTGTCGGATCGTAGTTAGCGGTAGAGAATTCCCCGCTAGATTGATAGAATTTCCGATGGCCGATTATGATGTGGTCCTAGGGATGGATTGGTTGAGGGACCAGTATGCTAGAATAGACTGCCATATTGGTAGGGTTGTTTTTAGCATTCCAGGAGAACCGGAGTTTTCTTTCTCTCGAGGTGAGGTTGAGTCATCTCCTCCAGTATTGCGGATGGCAGTAGCAGCAGTTCAGTTGCCCAGGATAGTGGATGAGTTTCCAGATGTTTTTCCAGAAGAACTTCCAGGTATGCCTTCGGAGCGGGAGATCGAGTTCACTATAGACTTGATTCCCGGGACAGCCCCAGTGTCAGAGAGAGTCTACAGGATGGCGCCGTCAGAATTGGAAATCTTGTACAAGATGATTGAAGAACTCAGAACCAAGGGATTCATTCGTGCTAGTGGATCGCATTGGGGAGCCCCGATGCTTCTTGTGAAAAAGAAGGATGGTACGTCCAGGCTATGTGTTGATTATCGTACCTTGAACTCAGTGACAATCAAGAACAGATACCCTCTCCCGAGGATAGATGACTTGTTTGATCAACTCAAGGGGGCTTCAGTATTCTCGAAGATTGATTTGCGCTCAGGTTATCATCAGATCAGAGTCAGAGAGCAGGACATCCCGAAGACGGCTTTTAGATCGAGATATGGGCATTGGGAGTTCCTTGTTATGCCTTTTGGGGCGACCAATGCGCCGGCAGTATTCATGGACCTCATGAATCGTATCTTCATGCCTTACTTGGATCAGTTTGTGATCGTGTTCTTGGATGACATTCTGGTCTACAGCAAAAGTGAGACGGAGCATGAGCAGCATCTTCGTGTGGTTCTTCAGATCCTCAGAGAGCACCAGTTATATGCCAAGTTCAGTAAATGCGAGTTCTGGCTCGATCGCATTTCGTACTTGGGTCATATCATCACTCGAGGAGGAGTAGAAGTGGATCCCCAGAAGATTATAGCTATTGAGTCATGGCCAGTACCCAGCACCGTTGCAGAAGTTCGCAGTTTCCTTGGATTGGCTGGCTATTACCGGCGATTTGTTTCAGACTTTGCTCGGATTTCAGCATCATTGACCCAGTTGACCCGCAAGGATGCGCAATTTGCTTGGACAGCAGAGTGTCAGAGTTCTTTTGAGCAGTTGAAGCGAGGCCTGATAACAGCTCCTATTCTCACGCTTCCAGATGGGACCGGAGGATTCTCAGTGTACTGTGATGCTTCAGGCAGAGGTTTAGGATGTGTTCTGATGTAGCATGGAAAGGTAATAGCTTATGCGTCACGACAACTTTATGATCATGAGAGGAATTACCCAACCTATGACTTGGAACTGGCAGCAGTGGTGTTTGCACTTAAGTTGTGGAGGCACTACTTGTACGGAGACAGGATAGAGATTTTCACCGACCATAAGAGCCTGAAGTATGTTTTCACCCAGAAGGATCTTAACATGCGTCAAAGAAGGTGGCTGGAGCTTCTTGTGGATTATGATGTCAACCTGCAGTATCATCCTGGGAAGGCCAATGTCGTAGCAGATGCATTGAGCAGAAGAGCCGGAGCTTATTTCCTAACAGCGCAACCAGAGCTGTTAGCAGATCTTCAGAAGATGGGTATTGAAGTTGTTCTCCCTTCCAGTGTGGCGTTGATGGCCAGCATGCAAGTTCAGTCCACTATAGTCGAGAGAATCCGGATAATGCAGTCGGCAGATTCCAAGCTTCAGCGACTCAGAGCAGAGTGTGAGGCGGAACGAAGACCAGAGTTATGTATTCATGAGGATGGTACACTTCGACATGGTAAGCGTTTTTGTGTACCCAGTGGAGATATCCGACAGGAGATCATGTCAGAAGCGCACAGTTCGCAGTATTCCATCCATCCCGGCAGTACGAAGATGTACCGTGATATCCGGCAGCATTTCTGGTGGAATGGCATGAAGCGGGAGATAGCTCGGTTTGTCTCTCGGTGTTTGGTTTGCCAACAGGTTAAGGCCGAACATCAGAGACCGGCTGGACTTCTTCAGCCCTTACCGATTCCAGAATGGAAGTGGGAGCATGTGACCATGGATTTTGTGACTGGACTACCTAGATCCCCAGCTAGTAGAGATGCTATTTGGGTCATTGTGGATAGGCTTACCAAGGTAGCGCACTTTCTTCCGTTTAGAGTTGGTCAGTCGACGGCTCAGCTAGCGAAGATGTACCTCAAGCAGATTGTCAGATTGCACGGTGTCCCAGTCAGTATCACCTCGGACCGAGATTCCAGATTTATGTCGCACTTTTGGCGTAGCTTGCAAGAGAGTTTGGGGACACGCCTCCAGTTCAGTTCAGCATATCATCCGCAGACAGATGGCCAGTCGGAGCGCACGATCCAGACTCTTGAAGACATGTTACGGTCTTGCACACTTGACTTCGGTGGTTCATGGGAAGATCACTTGCACCTGGTGGAATTCTCGTACAACAATAGTTTCCAGGCCAGTATCCAGATGGCACCGTTCGAGGCACTGTATGGCAGGAAGTGCAGATCCCCGTTAGCCTGGGATGATGTTGGAGAGAGGCAGATGCTTGGTCCAGAAATGATTGCCCAGACAGTTGAAGTGGTCAGGCGAGTCAGAGATCACCTTAGAGTTGCCCAAGATCGCCAGCGCCATTGGGCCGATTCTCATCGGCGCCCTCTCGAGTTTTCGGTCGGCGATCATGTATTTCTGAGGATTTCGCCTAACCGTGGCGTCATTCGTTTCGGCGTACGGGGCAAGCTTAGTCCTAGGTATATAGGACCATTCGACATTCTGGAGCGAGTAGGAGATGTATCCTATTGTCTCGCTCTTCTGTCGTCGCTAAGCGAGGTGCATGACGTGTTCCATGTATCCCAATTACGACGGTACATCCCGGACCCGAGCCACATCCTGGATCATTCGGAATTGGTTGTTGGTACCAACCTTTCGTATGAGGAGAGGCCCGTGTCTATATTGGACCGGAGGGAGAAGATCCTCAAGAACAAGACTATCAAGTTAGTCCGAGTTGCTTGGGGTCATCACTCTTTGGGGGAGTCAACGTGGGAGCGTGAGGACGACATCCGATCGCGATATCCCGACTTGTTTGACTCGTGAGGTATAATGTCTTTCTTATGCCTCATGCCATCAATTCCTTGCTTGCATGATTGATTGATTGCCTAGTATAGCTTGCTTGTTATTAGTGTAGCTTGTTTTTGCCCCTCTAGCCCCTTGATTAAATTCCGAGGACGGAATTTTTTTAAGGTGGGTAGAGTTGTAATGCTTGTTGTTCGTATTACGTATTTTGGAAATACGTGTACGTATTTTTCTTGTATTGTTTCTTGTTTAGTTTTCTTGGCTTGGTTTAACTCTCGGTTTGGGTTGGCTTGGTTTGGCCGGCTGGTTGCTTGGTCCATCATGGACCAAGGTGAACCCCCTACCTACCACCAACCCATGATATTTATTTCCCCACCAACCTTCTCTTTCCTCCATAACTCTCATTTATTTCTTCTTCTTCTTCTTCCTTCCTCTCCACAACTCCCCAACCATAGGCAAGTGCAACTTGCTTCCACAAGAGAACTCATTTTTATGGTTTCATTAGCTTCTTCTCATGATTCTAAACCACATTAGAACTTGTCATTTTCCATTTTGAGGCTTTAATTCTTGTAGATCTAGAGTTTTGCTATTTTCAGATTTTTGGTGTTTTGATCTATCAAACTTGCTTGTTTTCAAGTTTTGATGGTTCCATGTTTTAGAGAATTTTATTCTACCCAATTTTGACCTTTGGAAAGTTGGATTCGGACTTGTTTTGACCAAGATATGGACTGTTGAAGCTTAGATTCAACTTTAGAGTTCTTGTTGTTCTTGCCATTTGGAGAAGACAGTGAACAGTGAGCTAGCTTTTTAGCTTATGCCACTGAGCTGTACGCTTCTCTTTAGCGAGCGTACGCTAGCCTTCGTACGCTGCTGTTTAGCGAGCGTACGCTAGCCTTCGTACGCTGCTGTTTAGCGAGCGTATGCTAGCCTTCGTACGTTGCTGTTTAGCGAGCGTACGCAAGCCTTCGTACGCTGCTGTTTAGCGAGCGTACGCTAGCCTTCGTACGCTGCTCTTTAGTGAGCGTACGCTCACCTTGATACGCTGCCTGTTGGCAGCGTGTCTTGAGCATACGCTAGCTTAAGCGAGCAAGGCGTACGCTGGCTCCTTTCGTACGCTAGCTCGGGCGTACGCAGTCTTGAGCATACGCTAGCTTGAGCGTACGCTGACCTGTAGCTTGAGCGTGCCCTTGTGTACGCTGATCCTTGCATACGCTTCCCATTGGAAGTGTATGGATCCTTTGGTACGCAGACCTGAGCGTACGCTAGCCTGATACGTAGCCTGATTACCCTTGATCTTCTATAGCCCTGTATATTGATATTTTATTAGATATTTTACGTCCATTTTATATCCTTACGCCTTTTGACCTGAACTTGATAATTCCCGAATTTACTTGATATGTTTGGAAATGATACCTGAGCATGACACGATAGTGACCCGTAGTGGTGCACTCCTGACATGACCTGACATGACCTGATAGTGGCCCGTCGTGGCGCACTCCTGACAAGTACACTTGACATGATAAACCTGACATGTTATATCTTGATAAGCTATTGCGACGGCTACCTGACATGACATGACATGTATGAATAACCTGGACACCGTGGGCGATTGTGCTTGTACAAATAATCCAGTCCTGTCTTGCATCATGTCTAGGAGGGGACTCCTGAGTACCACGGTCAGGAGTACCTACTAAAATGGACTAAGGTTAACAACTAGATTAATACATTAGCCATGAAGAGATTTCCCAGCTACAGGCAATCCCGTTACCTGGGCGCGCTTGGGATCTGTAGCCTGCCGTCGAGTAGGGCACATTTCCAGCACACTGTCATGTGTTGCACCCTTCAAGCTACTTAAGGGTACATGCGTTTCCTGGACGATGTACCCACCTGAATTCAACCCTAATCTTTCGACCTGGGTAACCTGGATGGTCTGCAGGGCTTGTGGCTGTGGAATAATCTCACTGCATCTTGTTAGTAACTAGGACTGTGATAACCCTAGTTAGTTAAAGTATCAAGCCGTAGATCTTGCTTGGCCGTGAAATGATTGGATGGAGCCTAACAAGTCTAGTCTTGCCCTGATCTTGTTCCAGACTGTTACATGACCAGCATGCTTGTATTTATTTTCTCGATAAATGGTGAGAAACCAAGCTCCGTTCAGACGAAGGGTTACAACCCCGGTCCTTGTTTGGTTTACGGGTTGTAACCTGGCTATCTGAATAGTTCCATGGTTATCTCGTCGTATATCATCCTGATATGTTTCCTTTTATTCCAGTCCTTATTTTATTTATATTTATATTCCTGTGCTGATTGCTGGTTTTAGTTCTTAAGTGAAGCCTCCTTTGTGGCACTTGCTCTTTCTGGGGTCTGTTCCAGCTGGTTTTGTGTGGCCAGATTTCGGAGCAGCTCCAGAGGATCTACCGATCTTCCAGCCAGATGGTGGCCACTAGACGAAACCCTGGCAACGAGTGGGTTATTTTTGGCTCTCCCGCTCTATTATAAAAATATTCTTTTGAGGCGTTTAGCCGGCGAGCACCTGTTTAGCTCGATTGCACCTTACTTACTGTCTGCCTACGGGCTGTAACATGATTAACAGATCCTAGGGTTGATCATGTATGACTAAACTCTTGCTAGTCCTAACATTTTGTAACGACTAGCTTCATGATCAGCTGAATATGTAATATTTGGGACGCCTTATTATTGTATATTTAATGATCATACATCTTGTAACATTTACTTGCTTGCTTGTGATTGAGACACTAGGCTTGTTCATGACCATAGGAGACTGTTGGCTTGTAGTAAACCCTCATGTATCTAGACAGCCGTGACCGTATAGCGAGGTGGGTTGCACTTCAATATACGTAGCTGGCTATGTCTGCCCCCGCTCTCCAGTATTCTGGTTCTGGGGCGTGACAATGCTACAGAGTCAACCCTAAAGAGGCTAAGGAGATGAAGGATCAGATCGACGAGCTGAAGGCACAAGGATTTATCAGAGACGGGGCTTCACCCTGGGGAGCACCAGTTTTGTTCGTGCCCAAGAAGGATGGAACCGTGCGGATGTGCATCGACTACCGGGCGCTGAACAACATCACCATCAAGAAAAAAGTACCTCCTGCCCCGGATCGACGACCTGTTTGATCAACTGAGCGGAGCCAAGGTATTTTCAAAGATAGATCTCAGATCAGGCTACCATCAAATCAAGGTCAGGAAGGAGAATATTCCCAAGACGGCGTTCAACACCAAGTATGGACAATTTGAATTCTTGGTCATGCCGTTTGGACTGACGAATGCTCCTGCGGTATTCATGAACCTCATAAACAAGGTTTTCCATGAATATCTGGATCAGTTTGTTGTTGTCTTCATCGATGACATACTGATCTACTCGAAGACGGAGGAAGAACATGAAGAGCACTTGAGGAAAGTGCTGAGTACCTTGAGGAAGGAGAAGCTCTATGGTAAGCTATCCAAATGCGAATTCTTTTTAGACAAAGTAGAATTTTTGGGCCATGTTGTCACAGGAAAAGGAATTTCGGTGGATCCAAAGAAGATGGCTGCTATTGAGAAATGGACTGCACCAAGCTCGGTTGCAGAGGTCAGGAGCTTTTTGGGACTAGCTGGCTACTACCGGAAGTTCGTGAAGGATTTCTCCAAGATTGCGGAGCCAATGACGAAGCTTACCAGGAAGAACGAGGAGTTCATATGGTCTGAAGCGTGCCAATCAACTTTTGAGGAACTGAAGAAGAGGCTTACAACGGCGCCGATACTTGCGCTACCCGCAGGTACCGACGGTTTCTCAATCTATAGTGATGCTTCCGGAAAATGACTGGGCTGCGTTCTTCAACAACACGGGAAAGTAATTGCCTATGCATCTAGACAATTACGGACTCATGAGAAGAACTACCCCACACATGATTTGGAGCTTGCAGCGGTGATATTTGCTTTGAAGCTTTTGAAGCACTACCTATATGGAGAGAGAGTGGAAATATTTACGGACCACAAAAGTCTGAAATATGTTTTCACTCAGAAGGAGCTGAACATGAGACAAAGACGATGGCTGGAGCTGATGAAGGATTTTGATATCAACCTGCAGTATCATCCGGGTAAGGCTAACGTTGTTGCAGATGCACTTAGTCGATACCCGATGGCGATGTTCTTGACTAAGGAGCGCCATTTGCTGGAAGACATGGAGAAGCTTGGATTGGAAATTGTACTGCCCGAGGAGGAGATAAAAAAACTTGAAAGAGAAGCCATCGTACCAGGAGAGGAATCATCATTGATGCAGTTGCAAGTGCGTTCGAGTCTTATGGACAGGATCAAGGAGACACAATTCCAAGACGAGACGCTTTGCAAACTCAGAGACCAAGTGTTGGCAGGAACACTTGAAGGATTCTCAATCGCCAGCGACGGAGCATTGAAGAATGGTACGAGACTTTGCGTACCAACTGGCGAACTGAGGAACGAGCTGATGCAAGAAGCGCACCAGTCATAGTATTCCATACATCCAGGAGCCAACAAAATGTACCGGGATATGCGGACTATAGTATGGTGGTATGGAATGAAGAAGGACGTATCTAGGTATGTGGCTAGATGTTTAATTTGTCAGCAAGTTAAAGCTAGCAGACAGAGACCAGCAGGATTATTGCAGCCGCTTGATATTCCAGAGTGGAAATGGGAGCACATAACGATAGATTTTGTATCAGGACTGCCTCGATCCCAAGGAGGGAAGGATGCCATTTGGGTTATCGTGGACCGACTGACGAAGTCAGCTCACTTTATCCCCTTCAAGGTTGGTTTATCCACTGAGAAGTTGGCAGCACTGTACATGCGGCACATCTACCGGATTTATGGAGTTCCGGTAAGTATCGTATCTGACAGAGATACTAGATTTACCTCTCACTTTTGGAAAAGTTTGCATGACAGCTTGGGAACCCAACTGAAGTTCAGCACCGCCTACCACCCTCAGACTGACGGGCAATCGGAGAGAACAATCCAGACGCAAGAAGATATGCTGAGATCCTGCGTCCTGGAATTTGGAGGGTCTTGGGAAGACCATTTGTACTTGGTAGAGTTCTCTTACAACAACAGCTACCAAGCTAGCATCGGGATGACACCGTTCGAGGCACTCTATGGACGTCGTTGCCGTACCCCACTTGCTTGGGACGACGTCGGAGAACGAGTATTGCTTGGACCTGAGATGGTGACCGAAGCAGCAGAGAAGGTGAGAATGATCAGAGACAAGCTCAGGAATGCCCAGGACAGACAGAAGCATTGGGCCGATTGCAGCAGACGGCCTTTAGAGTTTGAAGAAGGCGACAGTGTGTTTGTGAAGATCTCGCCTACCAGAGGGACCATTCATTTTGGCAGAGCAAGAAAGTTGAGCCCCAGGTACATTGGTCCATTTGAAGTACTTAACAGGATTGGAGAAGTGGCTTATCGGGTGGCTCTACCCCCAAGTCTCGAAGGTGTCCACAACGTCTTCCACGTCTCGCAGCTGAGACGCTACATCCCGGACCCGAGCCATATCTTGGATCATTCAGAGCTGGTATCACGCCCCAGAACCAGAATACTGGAGAGCGGGGGAATGACTCAGCCAGCTACGTATTACGGGTAGATGAATACCGTATAATACGATCAATGCTGTCTAAAAGACAAGGGGGTGCATACTACATGAAAGTCTTGCTATGGTCACTTCACATCTATTGTCTCAATCATTCAAACAAGAAGCAATAAAAGAGAACATTTAAGATAAAGCAATAAGGCGTCCCAAACGCTTAGTCAAAATGTTCTTGAGATCTGACTTTACAAAACATAGCCAGATGATATAGCAACATATACACAATTGTTATCAGCTGCAGTCTGACTTAATTATAATTATGTAAAAGTAAGTGCAAGACTATCCGACTAACATGTCGGTGCCAAGTGGCAAAATGTAAAGTAATTAACAAAACGAGCGGGGAAGTAAGGAACCCACTCGAGTCCTCCGGCGATCATTCCTCTAGTATTGATCATCTTGGAGGTGGAAGTAAGCTGGATCCTCGGGAACCGGCTCTAAATCTGGCCATGCAAAACCAGAGAGGTTAGACCACTAATAGCAAGTACCGCAAGGAAGCACGATATGAGGATTTAAACTAGTGAATAAGCGAATATAATAATAGATCTCTGCTTGCCACTAGGATTCACGTAACATCACGACACTTCGAACTAACCTCCCAACCAAACAAGGACAGAGGTTAGCCCGTCATGTCCTGATGCTCTGATCATCTCAGTTAGGTAACAGAGTAGGTACAGTACACAAACAAATCAACTTAAACGGCCATCCAACTCCTACGGCTTACTACTATGAGTCCCAAGTTATCCTGGAATTATGCAATAAGGATTTCTCAGTTCTTACTATGGGCAAGCAAGGCTAGTCTATCCAATCAATCAATTGCGACAATCATGAATTAGACGAGTCCCAGTGGGACGCCCGTCCTTAATATACAATATACAATAATATAAGCAGATACCGCTCCCTGCCCGTGTGGCAGAATTGCAGTATCTGTGGGAACCAGCCGGCTTGTTGGGCGCTAATAGTACCAAAGAGGGCTGCCATGTAAGAACTCGGAAATCCATTCTCTCCATGCAATCATTATTTTATTTAACTTAGTAGCCTCTATGTTAAGTGAAATCCCATGCCGTGGATCATGGTCATTTCAGAATGAGTACTTCCGTACAAAGTACGATATGCTCAACTCTACAACGATACCCGTGCAGTTAGGTTGTAGGTCTTACATAGCGTAATGCAACAATTAAAACTAACCACGAAATAATTATGCCTTGACCATAAAGTACACATGCTGCTTTCGTAAAATAAATAAATAAATTGTAGCTTGCATGTATTTATGTCAATATTCAGGATTGGCCAATCGATTGCAAATATGAACGTGTCTCATTCCATTTAATTCAATAAGACGACTAGCCAGTCTCTTAGTTCCATCTAGGAACGCATGATCAATAATAAATCAAGATAACAATCAATGTTAATTAATGTCAAATTCGGGAAATAAAATTGGGAGATAAATAATGATCGGGAAATAAATAATCTCATGCGCCTGAGGAATGATTCATGCTGCTGTGGTAAATGATTGGAAAATAAATAATCTCATGAGCTGAGGAAAATAATTGGGAAATAATTAATCCATGCGGCTGAGAAATGAGATTCTCATGCGGCTGTGAAATGACCCATCTTCTCAGAAAACCTGAGAAGGATGGTCATGGAACCCTTGGCTTCCAAGCTTCATAAAACCTTCACCGTAAGTCCAAATTTGGACTTCCATAGGTCAAAATAGGGTAGAACGAAATTCTCTACAACATGGAACCATCAAAACTTGGAAATAATAATGTTAAATAGATCAAAACCCAAGAAATCCGAAAATACTATAAACTTAGATCTAAAAGAATTTATCCATAGAAATTGAAAATGCCAAGCACTAAAGTGTCTTAAAATATTGAGAGGAAGACAATGGAACAACAAAAATAGAGGTCCATCAAGAAGCAAGTTGGCACTTGCCTATCTCTTCTAGGTTGGTGGGAGAGTTATGAGGAAGAAGAAGAGTAATGGTGAAGTAATGAAGAGAGAGAAAGGGGATGGGCTTTAAATGGAAGGGGTGGTGGTAGGTGGGGGTTTATTTTGGTTCATGATGAACCAACATAATTAAACCAGTCTGAGCCGAACCCATAGCAAAGCTAAAGCAGAGAGTAAAATACAGAAATAAAATTACAGGAAATTAATTAACATAAAATTAAAAGAAGTTAACTACAGAATAATACATGATAAATATTAAATAAATACGTTTTAAACAGTACATGCATTCTAGAAATACGTATTCTGGGAATGGAAAGTGACAGCCGGAGATTGGACCCAGCCTCACAGTGCCGGAGAAGCCAGTGGCGATATTGGACCGAGGCGAGAAGAGGACCAGGAACACCGTGACGCCTATAGTCAGAGTGATGTGGCAGCACAACTCACCAGGAGAGTCGACCTGGGAGCTAGAAGACCAGATGCGGAAGCAGTACCCGTACCTGTTTGAGACTTAAGGTAATCCCTAACCTTGCTTTTAAATTTCGAGGACAAAATTTTCTAAGGAGGAAAGATTGTGAAACCCATTTTCTGTGAATTAATTATTATTAGTATTTCTATTATTATTATTATTATAATTATTATGAATTTTATTTGAGTGTAAAAGTTTTCAAAAATTAATAACAGGGATTTTTGAGTACGAACCCAGACCCGAGTCCGAACCCAAACCCAAGCCTGAGCCCGAACCCATTCCTATTAAATCCTGTTTTGGCTAATAGTTATTAAAAAAAAATTGGAGAGCTGGTCCCGAAGGACCAGCACACTCGTTCAAAACCCACTCCCTACTTTCTCTCTCCATCTTCTGCTCCTCTCTATTTATTCACCTCATTTCTCTCCACGTTCTAGAGAAGACTCCTTCTTCTCTTTTCTCCTTAAAACCCACAACTTCTCCAGAAGGAGAACAACTCCCCTTATTAACTCACATTCCCCTCTCTCTTGCTCACGAACTCAACAGAGGAACCCCACTCTCTTCTACTCTCTTCCAAGAGCAAGACTCTCTCCCTCTCCCTCACAATCTCAGATCCAACTCACCCCCTCTTCCTTTTTCCTTTCCTCCTTCACGCCGAGCCCTCACCGCGAGCCGACCGCGGACCCTCCGGCCTCCTCCAGGCCCGACGCTGTGCAGCCCCCTCTCCCCGGCCAACCGCCGACCCCGCGACTCCCCTTCGGCCTCCTTCAGGCCGACGCCCGCCCTTCGACCACGCCCCGGCCGTGCCCCCTCTGGCTGACTCCCCTGGCCGCAACCCCTGTGCCCTGATTCGCTGTTCTGTGGCAGCGTCACCGCTGTCCGCTGCTGTTCCAGCGCCCCGTCGCGTCTCGGACTCCGAACCAGCGCTGTTCCGAGTCTCCTTTGCTGTCTGGATCTCAAATTCTTTCTATTATTTTCATCTGAGAGCTCTAGCCGAGCAACCTGAGGTATAACCCCTGTCCCGCCCTTTTCTATTTCAGTCTATGATGAGAAATGGTCCCCGGTTCCCTTTGGGAATTCGGTTTTAGCGACGTCGTATTTTTTCGGAACCTTCGGAAAGGTTCTGTGGATTATTTTGGATTTCCGGAATATTTCGGGAATTGGTTTTTGGTATGTTTTGGCTTTCCGAATTTTTTTGGTAGCGTTCTGTGAGTTTTTGGGTTGGAATCGGATTTCCGAAAATTATTCGGGTCGTTCCGATTATTCTGTGGATTGGTTGTGGATTATTATATATATACATATTTGGGTTTCCCTGGTTTGGGATTTGCAGGAAAGTATCGGCGCTATTTCCCAGTTTTTGGGTTGACCAAAAACAGAGGAGATGCTGCCGAATTTTTTCGTAAATTCTAGATTATTTTAAAAAAATGAATTTAAAATGGATTTCAGAATTTTATTTAATATTTGGTTTTGGGCGACGACCGTATCGGTCAATGGGCCCGGCTAAGTGCAAACGAAACCGGCTTCGCCCGGACGTTGAAGCATTTGCCCAGTGGAGGATTGGACCATATCTGAGACTCTATATTTATCCTTATTTTTACTATTTAATTCTGATCATATTTTATTCATATTTAAAGTTTAGGACTAACGACAGTTTTGTCTTATTTCAATTTATGTAAATAAATTGTAATGGGCATAAGCCCAGCTGACTGTGGTCTGTAACTGTAATTGGTAGCGTAGATTTTAGTTATTTCTGGTTTTGCGAGTTTTTGTATTAAACGAGTAAAATTGAATAAAAAGTATTTTCGTATAAAAATAATTAATATCTTCTCACCTAAAATTGGCAAGTTTTTATTTAATTAAAAATCATGTATTTCTCACTAAATAAGAAAATTAGCTTTATATTTATAAACTATGAAAATACCATGTTTTAAGAATTAATCTGGTATCGACGAAGTTTTCCGAATTCAAAAGTTTAAAACGATCTTTTTCCCTTGTATTAAATCAACGCACAAATAATCATGTTTTCGTGTTTTGTTAATTAAAAGAATTAAAATTGGATTATGACACAAATAGAGATTTCAACTAGCGTAGCTAGATTGGTAAACCTGGAATCTAAGTCAATTTCTCGAATGTAGGAATTCGAGGACGATTCTGATTTCCTGTCTCGAAGTCTTCTACCTCTCAAGTCAAATCCTTTGAGGCAAGTATAGTTTGTGTTAGTTTACAGTTATTTAATTAATCGCTTTACTGCAAGTTTAAACCACGATGCAAACACGAAACTCTCTCTGAGAGCACTGTAACTACTGGGGACTGGGGGAATAGTGTAATGAGTATGACCATACTGTAACAAATCCCCTATCCTTTACTATAACAAACCCAAGTCGGTCATATTTCATTGCCTGTTCAAATCACACTGTTTTACTGTTGAAAACTGTTCATATTTAAACTGTTTAAAACTGCATGATTCTATTATTTAATTTAACTGTTAAATTAGCATGAATTGTACTTTGCTCCCTCCTGACTGGAGATACATTTTTTAGGGGACATTGAGGATGCTGAGCTGTTAATCAGCAGCTACTACGACCCTGTCCTGTACCCAGTAGTGCTGCCAGAGTCCCCATTGGAGGACGTTGGGACTGAGGCCGATGATCCGGCTGATAGATAGATTTCCTTTCTCTATATTGTTGTCATTTTCATTCTGTTATTTTATTTCAGAACATTTCCATTTGTATTTAAATTTCCAAGTTTAATAAAGTTTTATTTCCCGATGTTGAGTTGTGACAAATATAGTGTTGTTGTATGGTTACCTGCTACTGGAATAGCTTACTGCCGCCGTCTCAACAACGGTGCAGGCTGGGCATGATCCGGTTCGACCCAACTAGTTGGGATCGGGTCGTGACACAAAGGGTAGAGCAGTATTTTTATTTTGTGTAGTTGTGAAATTCTTATGTATATTATCTTTTAAGACAAAAAATTAAAGTTGTGAGATATAATTATGGATGGTTTATGGTTATAGATGTAATTATTTTCAGTTTATTAATGGTTCGGCCTTGTCCATACTTTTATTCTAGAACATTATATGCGACAATCATGATATAGATACATGTGTATTTGTTTGACGAATAGTCTGAGATGTTAGTTATGTACTCGGCTCGTCGTATTCTGGGAGCGGGGCATGACATATACCTTCAGTCTATTATTAGTTAGATAGTGTCGCATAGTGAGTATCTAGGCCTATTATTACTCTCTCTTTTATTTAGTTATGTGGATGTATAATATAGTATTGTGGGTATACTCATAGACAATGTACTATTGTCGATATTGCGACATAGGCTAAACTTGGCCACATACTTGTATCCCAAAAACTGGGAGCTTGTCGTGACAACAACAATATGCACAGACATAGGCGTAGGCAGCCAAGCAACGAGGTCAACATCAGAGGGGACCATCAACTAGAGGTTAGGGATAGGTGTTCACGTTTACTTTAGATGAGGCGCTAACATCACATGAGGTGGTGATAGGAACCATTCTCGTCCATTCTCACGTAGTTATAGTTTAATTTGATTATGTGCTTCTCATTCATTCATTCATTCATATCAAGACAATTCGCGATATGAGTTAGATTGGAGCCCGAATCACTGCTAGGTAAGGTTGAATATACTTACTAATAATGATCTCGTGGGAGTAGATAGAGTTTATGTCTTGTGTCGGTTTGTAATGTGCGAGAGGGAGTTTTCTGCAAAATTGATAGAGTTCTCTATGGACGATTATGATATCATCCTAGGTATATATTAGTTGAGTGTCCGACACATGATGATAGATTGTCATGGTGTCAAGGATATCTTCCGTGTCCCCGAAGAGGATGAGTTCTCATTCTCGAGAGGAGAGGTGGATGTAATGACCCGCTCCGCCCTAGCGGAACGCCGATTCAAACGGCAAGTGCAACGACTCGAACGAGCCATCGACCCGAAGAGTTGGCATCGACCTGATGAAGAACCGATGCAAGGCTTACATTGGCCCGTCAAGATGAATCCAGACTTAGACTTTTAAAGGTGCGCTCGGAGTATCGCTCGGCCGATGCGAACATCGCTAAGGTGGGTGGCTCCGATGAGCCCGTCTTTGCTTAGCCTAGACACTTAACAATGCGGACACTATCACGAGAATCGCTAGACGATAACACCGTGCATGTTAACAAATGACTCAACGCACCTAACTAAGGGATTAATCCCACCTTGCATGCTTGTATAGAATATGGAAAGGAACATGAAAAATATGAGAACTCTAGCACCGCGCTCTATGCTCGTGCTACGGCACAAGCTTACGTTCAAGTCCCTTACGCGTTCAACAATGAAACAATGAATGGATTACAACAATAAAATGGAAAGACTATCAACATAGTCGTTCCAAGTAGAGCATAGCAACATTGAAAGATTATGGGACCGATGGGTCGCCAAGGCGACTCCCGCACGGGGAGTTGCATAATATGTGAATGAAAGAATGAATGGATAAGTGAATGAATGAACCAACGAATGAAAGAATGAATACATGAATGAATTAATAAACGAACGGACAAGTGAAAAAAAAGAAAAGAATGAATGAATAAAAGATAAGGAAGAAAGGAATGGTTAGCGACAGGTATGACGGCACGTGCAACGGGGCTCGCTACCCGCGCTGCAAGGACGCCAACCTGGTCGATAACGCATTATGGCTAAGGGTTAGCCTACGGCTCGGAGACAGCCGTTAAGTTAAATGACAAACAAAAAGAAAACGAAATGGTCGTGGACAATCCATTAGTATACGGGAGGTGGGAGATATAAGGGATTTCCAGCGGCACAGTCAAAGTGTGAAGGACGTGCCGGTCCGGACGGAAATCAAAAGTATGGCTTACGGGCTGCCTGAGTGCGGGCTTGGCCCAGGGGACGTAAGGCCGGGTATTTCAAAAGACTGTCAGGGTGTACCAAGCCGCACGCCATGATAGGTGAGGAAATTACCAAGGGAAAGACATGTCCAAATTGGCTTGTGATGCCAGCGACCGATGCATATAGATTAAGTAGGCTTTGCTGGTGGCAAACCACGTGCAAGTCCTTGCATTGAAATCAAAGTAGTCTAAAGTTAATTGAATGAAGTGCCTTATGAATATGCTTGAAATGTAACACACTAAATGATAATAAGAAATTCATGCAAGTGAGTTAGATAACGTGCCTACGACGTGCTAGAATCCGAGGCAGGGACACATACTTGACATCGAAAAGTTCATATGGAATTGTTGACTAACTTGGATTACTTTGGACAGGGAAGGCCGGACGGTAAGTATGGGTAAGTCGTGCATGTATTTCCATGCGACACTTGAATTTGGCAACACGGGGTAGGTTATGAAATATGTCATGAAACTGATCCTAAGGCAAGATTAGAAAGACAATGAATGATAGACGGTGCACAAAAGTAAATGTCACGACCCGATCCCAATAATCTGGGTCTAGTCGGATCATGCCCAGCCTGCACCGTTGTTGAGACGGCGGCAGTAAGCTGTTCAGTAGCAGGTAACCATACAACAACACTATATTTGTCACAACTCAACTTCGGAAATAAACTTTATTTAAACTGAATTTAAAATACAAATAAAACTGTTCTGAAATGAAATACAGAATTTGAAATAACAAAATGCAGAAAAAAGGAAAATCTATCTATCGGCCTGATCATCGGCCTCAGTCCCAACGTCCTCCTGTGGGGACTCTGGCAGCACAACTGGGTACAACACAGGGTCGTAGTAGCTGTTGTAAAACCGATATGTATCCTCAATATCCCCTAAAAATATATCTCCAGTCAGGAGGGAGCAAAGTACAATTCATGCTAATTTAAACAGTTAAATAAGTAATAGAATCATGCAGTTCTAAACAGTTTTAAAAATGAACAGTTTGTTACAGTAAAAACAGTAATTTGAACAGGTAATGAAATATGACCGGCTTAGGTTTGTTACAGGAAGGATAAGGGATTTTTGTTACAGTAGTGGTCACAATCATTACGCTATTCTCCAGTCCCCAGTAGTTACAGTACTCTCAGAGAGAGTTTCGTGTTTGCATCGTGGTTTAAACTTGTATTAAAGCGATTAAATAAATAACTGTAAACTAACATAAACTATACTTGCCTCAATAGAAATGACTGGAGAGGTAGAAGACTTCGAGACAGGTAATTAGAGTCGTCCTCGAATTCCTACATTCGAGAGATAGACTCAGATATTAGGTTTACCAACTTAGCTATGCTAGTTGAAATCTCTAGTTGCGTCCTAGTCCAATTTTAGTTCTTTAATTAACCAAACACAGAAAATACAGTTATTTGTGCGTTGATTTAATACGAGAGAAAATGTCATTTTAACTTTGAATTCGGGAAATATCGTCGATGCCAGATTATTAGGAAAACTTGGTAATTTTTATAAATATAATTATAAAGCTAATTTTTCTTATTTTAGTGAGAAATACGTGATTTTTAATTATTAATAAACTTGTAAATTTTAAGTGAGAAAATATTAATTAATTTTATACGAAAATACTTTTTAGTCAATTTAATCGTTAAATAATAAAAACTCGCAAAACCAGAAAAGACAAGAAAATCTAAGCTATTGCAGTTACAGACCACAGCCAGCTGGGCTTATGCCCATTACAATTTATTTACATAAATTGAAATAAGTAGAGTCTCAGATATGGTCCAATCCTCATCTTGGCTAATTGTCTCAATGTCCGGGCGGGGCCGGTTTCGTTTGCACTTAGCCGGGTCCATTGACCGATACGGTCGTCACCCAAAATCAAATATCAAATAAAACTCCGAAAATTATTTTAAATTTATTTTTAAAAATAATCCAGGATTTACGGAAAAATCGGGCAGCATCTCCTCTGTTTTTGGTCAACCCAAAAACTGGGATTTGGCGCCGATAATTTTCTGCAAATCCCAAACCAGGGAAAAATCCGAATTTTTATATATATAAAATCCACAACCAATCCACAGAATAATCGGAACGACCCGAAATAATTTCGGAAGTCCGATTCCAATTCCACAAATCACAGAACGTTTCCGGAAAAATCTGGAAAGCTAAAACATACCAAAAATCAATTCCCGAAATATTTCGGGAATCCAAAATAACTCACAGGACCTTTCCGAAAGTCCCAAAAAATTACGACGTCGCTAAAACCGAATTCCCAAAGGGAATCGGGGACCATTTCATCATCGACTAAAATAATAAAATGAGCGGGACAGGGGGTTATACCTCGGATTGCTCGGCTAGAGCTCTCAGATGAATAATAGAAAGAAAATGAGCTCCAAATCAGCGAACGTATTCCCGAAACAGTGCTGTAATAGCAACGTCGTCGAAAATGCTGAAAACTCCGAAGCTAGGGCACGGCGGGAAACAGCAGAGGAAAGCTCGGCCAAAGGGCAGCGAGCTAGGGGTGGCACTGTCGTCGGCGTCGGAGGGAGCCGACGGGCTCGACGGGGTGGCGCGAAGGGGCGCGCTGGTCGGGGCGGACGTGCTGGCGAGTGGCGCTCGCGGGGGCGGCTCCACTGGACGGCGTCGCTGGCCGGAGGGGCCGGCGAAGAGGGGCTGGCGCGGGGGCGATCGCCGGACGTCGGCGAGGGAGGCCGAAGGGTGGTCGGCGGTCGGCAGGCCAGGGGCGCGGGGGTGAGGGTTTGAGTGGCGTGGGGGTTTGGGGGAAATGAAGAGTGAGGAGAAGAGAAGAGAGAGATGAGAGTTAAGAGAAGAATTGTTCTCTGTTGAAGAGAGTGAGCTTCTGCAGTTGAAGAGAACGTGGGGTGGAAAGGAGTAGGGGAAGTTGTGAGTATTAAAAGGGAAGTTGGGTGTGTGCGTGTGGAAGAGAGGGGATGAGGGAGAAAAAGTAGGGAGGCAAAGAATGGGTTGGGGGTGCTGGTCCTACGGGATCAGCTAAAGATATTTACTTCGACATTTTTTTAAATAAAACAAATCCATTAACCAAGTCAAAATTCAGATTTTAAAAAGAGGGAAAAGGATTGGGTTTGGCTCAGGCCTGGGTCTGGGTTCGGACTCGGGTCTGGGTCTGAAATCCAAAAATCCATGTTATTTATTTTCGAAACCATTTTAACACACAGAAATAATATAATAATAAAATAATAATAATTTAAAAATACTAATAATATTACGAAAACGTTAATATTAAATATTCGCAAAAGATGGGTTTCACAATCTTCCCTCCTTAGAAAATTTTGTCCTCAAAATTAAAAGTAAGGTTAGGGATTACCTCAAGTCTCAAACAGGTACGGGTACTGCTCCCGCATCTGGTCTTCTCGCTTCCAGGTCGACTCGCCTGGTGAGTTGTGTCGCCATATCACTCTGACTATTGGCGTCACGGTGTTCCTGGTCCCCTTCTCGCCTCGGTCCAAAATTGCCACTGGCTTCTCCGGCACTATAAGGCTGGGTCCAATCTCCAGCTCTGAATGGTCCAAGATATGGCACGGGTCTGGGATGTAGCGTCTCCGCTGTGAGACGTGGAAGACGTTGTGGATGCCTTCGAGACTTGGGGGTAGAGCCACCCGATAAGCCACTTCTCCAATCCTGTTAAGTATTTCAAATGGACCAATATACCTGGGGCTCAACTTTCCTTGTCATACTCAAAAATATTTATTATTACTTTTTATTATTATCATATTGTGATTAGGATTTTGTTTCATGGCCATGTGTCCCTACCCCTAACCATAACCCTAGCCCATAACCCTACCCCTAACTATAACGCTAGTCCTAGGGGGGGTGCAAGGTGTCCCTACAAAGGGATGGGGGAGGGGACACCTCACCACTACACTCTCCCTATATATATATATACAACACACACACACACTTCATAACCAAGGGAAAAAAAAAAAAAAAAAAAAACAAACCAAACACACACACCCACCACACACCACCCGACCCCCCCCCAAACTCCCTTTGCTGCTGCTGCTGCCGCCGCTACTGCTCAGCCGCCCGCCGCCAGCGCCGCCGCCCGCCGCCGCCAGCGCCGCCGCCCGCCGGCCCTGCTGCCGTCGGCCAGCCTCCGGCCGCCACCACCGCACCACCTCCTCTCCACTTCTTCCTCCTCCACTTCATCTCCACCATCACCCTCTTCCCCCAACTTCATCTTCAACCTCTTCATCATCATCTTCCATCTCCAAGGAGAAGGCTAAACCTAGGTATATCAATTTTCTCCCTCTTTCCCCAAATTTCTATGTGTATTCTTACTTCTAGAACCCTAGGATTAGAAAATTCTAACCAATAAATGGTTATTGGGTTCAATTAGGATTTACGGAGGAATCCAGGCTATTCTCAACCCAAGGCAAGTCCTCTTTCTTTTTTCCTCTATTCCTTTGAGATTTTCTTGTTTAATTTTTCTAACGTGGGAGCAATTATAGATAATTTTAATTCTAAATTTACGAATGTTCTAACAAGAATCCAATTTTGTTGAATGTAATTGGAAATTGGGAATTGTCTTACATATGTATATATGTGTTTATGAATACTTGGACACATGAATGAATGTACTGGACACGATACAAATAATAATATATGCAATAGACATCTTGTGTAGGATACAACACAAATTTATATGAATTTGGGCACAACACCAAAGGATTCTTGGACACATGATATATATATACATACCTTGACACAAATTATAGACACAACACACGATTTATGTGGGCAATTATAAATTTTGGTGTCACTTGGGAATACGACCAACATACAATATATCTTCTTCATTTATTTAGAGTTCACTTATCTTAGTATTAATTTTACAATTTTGGGATAATTTCGTTATACAGAGTTGAGAATTTGTCAATTTATTTCAGCACTTTAATTCTGTCCAAATTAGAATTATTACTAAATTAACATATTTGGATTTCATTTTGCATCCCCAAGTAGTTAAAATATGACACGTAGAAGCATGAGTTAAATTTGGGCATTTAGGCCTATCTTGTGTACAACATAAATTGGAGGTCAGAATTGATAAATTCTTTTTTACAACCATGTCTTCTTTAAGGTTGGTGGATTTTCGGAAATCAAGTTACTAATAATCCTAAATAGTTTGCTTGCTTGCTAAAGGAAAAAGGTAAAATTGTTTGCTTGCTTGCTTGCCAAGGTAAAGTTTCCTTTAATTAAGTATACGCATTATACAACTGCGTGGTTCCGGTGTTGAGAGTTGCTCCACCGAAGGGGTCGGCGTACCCGGATATTAAATGCGTGGTTCCGGTGTTGAGAGTTGCTCCACCGAAGGGGTCGGCGAGCCCATATATTTCTTTATATCATGTTTTGTAAATTGTCGGAGCTCCTAAATACAAAGGAGACTCTGCCGAAATTTTTGAAAATTTAGGAGATAGACAAATTTCTGATTTTCGGAAATTTAGAATCATTGGGTGGGAAGGACAACTGAATATCCCTAGATATCCCGTAACATAATAACCATAAAAAGCTGATCAGCGATTCCTGAATATCCTGATGAGTACTTCTATATAAGTACTAGCCCAAGAGAGGCTCCTGTCCTGCTACTTCTATACCGACAGTAACATCGAATAGGTTGGTTTTAGCCCAAGGGAGGCTCCAAAATCACAGCCTGATCCCAGGTTAACGGGATTGTTCACGGGAATTATTTAGGGAATTAATTCAGAGTACTGTTCTCAAAATTGCATTGCATTTAGTCTATTAAATTTCATCTTACTCCAGTAAAATAACTCCACCTATCAAAGGTAGGTAGCTTCTTGATTGCTCAAGGGAAGCAAAATCCTAATTGAGAGCTCAAGGGAAGCTCAGAACATCTTACAATCTATGGAGTAGGATGTCATTTACATTTCCTCGATTTTGTGAAGTAAACACATATAATAGTGCTAGTTGGCATATTTCTTTCTTTTTAGAAAAACTGCATCTTTTTTTTGTATACTTTACCGTCCTTGACCGAGGACTTGCTTGTCGTTTTCTAAAACGACCTAGTATTGTTCACTAGGTGAAGAAGAGGACGTCTCCGCCGAAGTAACGCCGCAATACAACGAGGAGTAATCGTCTGGACAACTTGCTAGTTATTTCTTTTGTAATAAGCTTGTAGAAGTATTGTTTGATGAAGTCCTGTATAACAATTACCATATGTATAATAAGTTGTAATCTCTGGCATTTTCCATTTTTGCTGATGTTTACGGGCGACAATCGCGGATTTTCGGCGCGTAGCCTGGGGATGTGTATGACGTCATCATTCCATTTGGGAAGTGGGACGTGACACTGTTTGCCATTAAAATTGTTTTGATTGAAATCTTAATACAAACAGAACAGTGATACAATATAGGACTTAGATGTAGTCCTAGGAGTACACTTTTGTTTAAGCTGGGTCCTTAGTGCCAATGGAGCGAGTGGTAATGCGTTGACTCCGTTGACCGGCTGACGGCGGTTATCGGTTCTCTGAAGGTGTTGATTGCTCTGGGTGCTGGAGCTTGCTGAGAGGAGGAAGACGTTGAGTGTCTAGAACTGCCTCTCCGGTGATTCTCTGTTGTGGATTCTCTGTGAGTCTTGTGTTCTGAGTCTCCGTCTGTGTGTGAAGGGGATGATCCTTCTATTTATAGTTTTGCAGGCTGGCTGCTCATGCGCGCATGTAGGATGCATCGGTGTGGGGACGCCACGTGGAGGTTGCTGATGGAGGCGCATGGATGCTGTGCCCTGATCGAGGGGGAGAACTCTTCATACTGCTGTTGTGAGCCGGCACGTAGCAGAGGGAAGATCTTTCCGTTGCTGAAATCTCGGATGAGTTGAGTCAAAGGACACGTGTCGTCGACTCATGGTTCGAAGATCTCGAATTTGGTGGAGAGGAGTGATCTGGTGGACTGCGCCTTGGATTGGACGCAGGAGGAGGCTGCGGCTCATAACCTTTAGGAGTTACAAACCATTTGGGGTGCATGGCTTTTGAGGCGCATGCAGGTGACCTTCCTTCTGTCTTTCGGGATCAGAGATCAGTCTGGGGCGCATGGCTTTTGAGGCGCATGCAAAACTTCAACCGGAGACTCTTCTTCTGTCTTTAGGGATCAGTGAAGGGTCTGAGGTGTATGGCTTTTGAGGCGCATGCAGGTTTGGACGCATGGCCGTAGAGACGCATGCGGGTGTGGACGCATGGCCGTAGAGGCGCATGCGGGTGGCCGCATGGCCGTAGAGGTCGGAATAGAGTCATGATGATGCTGACGTTGCCGACGCTTCGTTTTCTGAATAAAGCTGTCAACTGTTCAGACTTTGGGAGGCATGCTGCCAACTCTGTCAGTTCAGCATTTAATGTTGGTGACGTTCGATGGACAGCTGAGTGGGCGCGTCGGTTGGCGTTCCACTCGGTATGGAGATGTGTGGGGGCGCACCCTCTATAATGCGCCGAGTACTGTAGGGCGCGTCTGTGTGATGCGCCTGATGCCGAAGGGCGCGTCCGTGTGATGCGCTGTCTGGCTGGCGCATCGGACATGTCTTTTAATGATGCGACTGTCTCGCTCTTCGAGTACTATAAATAGCCGTTTGGCTGAATTCGAGGCGTCCGGTTCATCCATTTAATGTAAATTTATTGCACGAAATTCGGAGGGCCATCCACTTGGCGCGTGGGTTTGATCTGCCCGGCCTATAAATGGTGGCATGGAGAGAAGATTTGCTTCTCATTCCCTCACGTACTTCTAATATGAACTTGAACATACGGGTGCATTCTGCTGACGAAGTGCTCCCGAGGGTGAAGATGAGACGCTGTGTTGTCTTTGATGCACTTGAAGGTGACTGTTACTTCCAAAAGTCGGAGTCGAGGGCTTCTGAGGCAGGCGGAAGGTGCCTGTTGCATCCAAAGATAGGGATGCTCGAGCCTCGTCTCCGTTATTCCGGAAGAGCCGTAGATCGGAATGGCGGTGCTAGGCTCTCTCTTCCTTCAAAGTGGGTGTCGCCCACTTTGATTGTGTTGAAAGCTGCTCCTTTAGCCGCGGTTTCGATCACGGTCTTCCTTCGGCTTTGGAGGCTCTTTCGAAGCCTCCCCTGGCCACAGCATTTGCGGTGCTCTTCTCTTCCTTGGTTCCAGCCAGAGGGTTAAATGCTTTGTGTCGAAGCATTTATCGGGCGAGCCTGGTTGGAAGAGCGGCACATAACTGGGCTCTGCTCGGCCAGGTGAGCCTGGCTGGAAGAATTTGGCTGAAGGGATGCACATAACTGAGCTGCTGAAGAGATGATGGGATGCGCCTGGATGGAGGCGCATGGTATCTGCTGCGCCTCACCGGTGGCGCATAGTGATGCTGCGCCTATCTGGAGATGCATGGTGGCCGCTGCGCTTATCTAAAGGCGCACGGTGGCCGCTGGCTGTAGGCTTAGGATCTTTCTTTTGTAGAATTTCTCCTTTGTACAACCTTTTCTAGACATGTAATAGACTTTTATATATAAATAAAAAGTCCTTCTTCAAATGTCTATACTTATTTGACTTTACTGTGAAGTTCTTCGTCTGAGTTCTAGCGCATGTAGTGTCTGGCGCATGGGCTTTCTGGTTGTGAAATTCCATGCTTCTACAAGACCCCCTTCAAAGTTTTCAAAACTTTTGAATAAGTTTTGGAATACTTTGAATAAGAAGCATGGAGGTCAGGGCGCATGATTTCTGGGCGCATGCCTGTTCGGGCGCATGCTCTTCTCAGTTAATGATGATGATGCCTCGGTAACCGAAAAGATTAATGATGATCTTTTGGTCTTATTTGCTGCTATCCTTGCACAGAACCCGAGGCGATGGCTGAGATCACACGTCATCTGTTCACGCGTGCGACCATGCCCTATAAATAGGTAAGAGTCGGAGAGAGAAAGGGTTCTTCTTCTCTGTGCCTCTGCTTCTTTAGAGTTTCTTCTTCAAAACCCTAACTTCTCCTTCTTCGAGAGAATGGCTCCCAAGACTCCTCGCGGCGCTGCCGGCAAGGGGAAGGAGAAAGCGAAGGAGTCTGTCGATGAGGATGTACCTATCACTCTTGCGTCTCTTGCCGACGTTCGTCCTGAGGTGACAGGTGGGTTTCGTCTCTGCTTTGGGCCCTGTGCCCTAACTGCCGATGCGTATAGACTTTGGTCTTTGATGATACGCCGAGGTTCTGTCCTGCCGACGTGCATAGGTTTATACCTTTATCATGCACCGAGGTTTTAATGGCTGACGCGCATGGGTTTTATTCCCTGAAGATGCGCCGAAGCCTTTGCTGACGCGCATGGGCTCACGCTCTGATAATACGCCGACCAATGCCAACGCGCATGGGCTTACGCCCTGATGATGCGCCGAGACATGCTGACGCGCATGGGCCTATGCCCTGATGATGCGCCGAAGTAGATGCGCATGGGTTCATACCCTGCTGATGCGCCGAAGCAGATGCGTATGGGCTCATATTTTGTCTTTTTGCCTGACTTCCACTTTTGTTGTGCCAGTGTCGATGACGATCCCTTTGTTGAATGAGGTCCTTCTGGACGCTTCTCTTTGCCAGATGGGAGTTGATTTTGATGAGGCGGTGATCAACCCTGCAAAGGATGCTATCCTTCAGGACCAACCTCGTGAGAGGATGCTACAAATCCAGGTCCAGTTGCCGCTTTTCCTCCAGAGTATGATGGAGAGCGGTAAACTGAAGTCTGCTGATTCTGAAGGTGTGACCTTCTTAAAGCCTGCCTTTCTGTTTGGCGACCGATTAGTCTCTTCTGAGGCGAAGATATTGAAGATCAGAGAAGACTGGTTCTTTGCTGCTAAGGGCATGATGTTATACATGCGGCAGGTTGACCGCCAGTTGCCATTGACAGCCTTTTATCGTCTAGCTTCGAAGAGAAGGATGGGTTGGGAACTTACTCCTTCTCAAGGAGGTGCCTTGGGGGGCTCCCTTTCAATTGACACCACCTCGAACCAGCGAGACACCTTGACCGCTTCATGAACTGGTTCTTCGTTCAGTTACCGAGCTTTGCGTCCCGGGAGCATCTATAGTGAAGTCCCAAATGACACGTTTCCCTTCAGTGCCCCGACTTTTGCAAATCGGATGCTGACATCGAAGGTCACGTATCCGACAGCTGGTTTTAGAGTTGAAGGTTGGTGTCACTACATCCCAAAGTGGGACGAGTTGACCTCCTGGGTGCTTTCCAGGTTCAAAGTTGAGCTTAAAGAGATAGGGCTGACTGCCGCCATTCGGGCCACGCAGGCAGGCGTGGACCTCAATAAGCCGATGTTCCTTGCGCTGTTGGAGCTTTTCAACGCCCAGACTGGCAGCTTCTTTACTCCAGTGGGGGAGTTAGGATTGGCCCTTCATGAGATGTACGAAGTGTCCAAGCTTCCTTGGGGCTCGGAACCGTACGAGGAATATTTTCCATCGAATGAAGAGATCCAGGTCTTGGAAGATAAGGACCCGGAGATGATGGCCGTTTTCAAGGAGGTGACGAGCCATCATTATCTGATGCACCGGAGGGACAAGGGTAAGACCCAACCTCACGTGACTGCTTGGAGGGACTATGTTTTCAGACAGGATTTGGCGGATCCTTCGAGGATCCGGTTTGCGACTCCGCAGGGCTTGACACCCGCGGAAGTGAGTTCTGAAATAACCCGGCTGGACGAGAGGACCCCACATTCAAATGAGAGCGGCAAGAACACGTACAGCTGTTTCTGGCACTGCGGGCACCGGATGTCATCTAAGGCAGTGTTGACGGCCTACTTGATGATATGGCTCCGGGATTTCATATTTGCAGGGGGATCCGGTGCTGTTGAGAGGGTACATCGGAATCTCATTTTGCCTGCAGTGAAGTTGGCCTTTGGACGACCTCTGGCTCTCCTCCCCGCGATGGTGTGCAACCTGCTGCGCGGTTTGAGGTCTTTTGCTGATGATGTGATCCACGAGAAAGGTAATAATAACAACTTTCCTCGGGCCGAGCTGCCTTTCCATTATCTTATGGGGTGGCTGATCTTACATCATCCGAATGTGATGAGTCCTGGTCCTGAGGAGGACCATGTTGAAGGAGATGCCTTCATTCGCCGCTTCTACAAGAGGAAGTGGTCTTACACTGGCGTTCCCGTTTGTAGGAGGGTTTTGTCCTTCCTTCAGGGGTGGGAAATCGTGAAGGTTGGCCCGATCTTCAAGAATTTCGAGGCCGACCAGGATTTGGTTGATTCTGGAGAGGATGCGGTTACTTTGCCGAAATGGAGTTTTCGTTGGTTGCAGAGTATCCGGCCTTCGCATCTGGTCTACCGTAATCAGAACAGGTGTTATCTGGAACCGTACTTGCCAAGCCGATTTGCTCGTCAATTTGGCTACACTCAGCTAATGCTGCGGAATCCCAGTAGCAGTCTAGGCTTCATCGGGAGTTTGCTGGATGGAGCCCGGGGCTGGCAGTATTATAACGTTGGATGCACTAGCGTTAAGTTTACCACACCAGTTCGCAATCCTCGGCCGCCGGTCTTATATTCGGCCGCCAAGCTGTATTGTACTATGAATACTATGTCTCCTGGTTATGACAGGGAGACTAGTTTCATCATTGGAACCCAGTTGGAGGCAACAACGAATATGTTGGTGGCGACTCGGTCATATCGTCCGCCAGAATTGGCGGGGTATCGGGCTGCTGCTATGGCACCAGTGAGAGACCCGTCTGTCGGAAAAAGGCGGGCTGACCCAGAAGCTGGTTCTTCCGTACTGAAAAGGTCGAGAAGGACGTCGACCCCGAAGATTACGGAAATGCCACTTGTAACGCCAACGGGCTTAGCTCCCGCTGAGGTAAGGAGTGCTTCATAATTCCAGTTTTTTATGTCATTGTGGCGACTTATGCTCTTCTTCTTGTAGGGATTGAAGAAGAAGTCTCGTGCTTCGAAATCGGGCACCAGTAAGCCGAAGGAGGTGGCAGGCTCTTCTGAGGAGCGCATTCCACCAACGATGATGTCTCCTGTGGAGGAGGGTCCCGAAGATGTTCCCGCGGAGGTTTTAGTATCTCCTGACTTTGAAGTCGCAACAACTTCTGGGATAGTACCATCTGCCGTGGAGGCCTTAGACGCTGAGGGTCCTACAGACTCGAGGCATCCTGATGATGAAGTGGATTGGAGTTCGTCGCCTTCTGGTGATGTCCCTCCAGCGTTGCAAGGGTCCGTTACGGGGGCAGCAGAAGCGGTGAGGATAGAGGAGAGGGTTGATTCCCCTCCTGGTCATGATGAAGGGAGGTCGGCCGAATCATTGCCGAATCTTTCCTTGGCTTCAACTATGGACATAGAGATGGCTACCGATCAGGCGGTAGCGACAGATTCTGTCCCTGTAGAGGGACTTGAGAAGAATGAGACTCTTCTGCCGGTCTTGTCTCCTGGGGCTGGCCAGGAGATAAATGTTGATCTCCCCGTTTTGCCGGGGGAGGTAGCTGATGCTGATAGAATGTCAGGGGTAGAAGAGGTGGCCATTGGCGTCGATGATTTCTCCGAGCTTGAGAAGGGTAAGGGTGTGGAACCCTCTGTTGCTCCTTCCACTTGGGGTACTATCACGACGCATATGCCGGCTCCTTCTGTTCCTTCGACTCCTCGGGCTAGCAGTCTGGGCCCTGTTGATGAAGAGCCTATTGCTGCCGAGGTTCGAACCTCTCAGATCGAGGTTGGCGGATCTTCCTCCGGTCCGCAAACTGTAGTAGCTCCCTCAACTCCTGCTATGACGCCGCAGGTGCTGGCGGAAGCCGACGGGTATGTGAAATTCCTCATCGAGGGAGTGTACAAAATGCTGGAGAAAGGCGTATCTGCAGTGATGGATGCCAAAGGGAGCTTTGCGGCGGCAAAAGCTTTGGCAATGCCTTGTATCGAGCTGATCCGCATTCACCAGGGCCATGACCATATGGCCGAAATTCTGGAGGTTTCGGTGATGGAGCTGGACGAGCGGCTCGCGGAACTGCAGCGCATCCAACGAAATGACCTCTCGGTCTTGATAGATGCAGAGATAGGGAAGTCGATGGCTGAGATTGAGGCTTCCCATCGAGCCGATATGAGCAGTTGGGAGCGTGAAGTGGCTGGGACTGAGGCTGCGACGGAGCAGTTGTCTCAATCTATGAAGAAGACGACGGAGAAGCGGGCTGCGGTGGATGCTAACATCGCAGAGGTTGATGCTCAGATGCGCCATCTTGAAGACCAGCGGGCCCAACTTCAACTAGAAGCTGATCGTGTCCTGGCTGAACACGTGGCATTCAAGCAGAAGGAAGCGACTCTTACTCAGCGGACCCTTGCTTTGGCTCAGCAGCGACGACAGCTTGATGAGAAGTATGAGAGTAAAACTTCCGCTGAGGCTGTCGGGTTAATGCGTCAAGAAGCCGAGCTGCGAGTCCAGGCGACTGTGGAAACTCGCACTGCCGACCTGAGACATCGAGTCAGAGAACTCTCATCCCACCCTGGGGAGGATCGGGGATTGTAGCTTCTCTTCTTTTTATGTGTTTTTTTTTGCAACTCTTGCTGGGGAAATAGCGTATTTTTGTACTCCTTTTTTTGAAAAAATAAAGAAATACACTATCTCTTTGTGATGTGTTCATTTTTTTGATCTCATGAACTTGATGATTTATGTGGACCTATTATCTTTTGCGCACCTTGGTTTTTAGGTACAGATAATAAGTTTGAAGGAACCAACATGTTTGCTCAGAGGTAATGTGGACATGGCAATCATTAGGTTCAAATGATAGAATCCTCCTACTCAGAGGTATTTATGGACGTGGTAGGAATGATCCTGGGGGATACGCTGAACAACTCAGAGGTAATATGGACGTGGAAGTTCTGCGATCAATGTACGACAACACAGGAGTTGTTTGTACGGGATGTTTACTCAGAGGTAATGTAGACGTGGTAAACATGAAGGATAGCGTAAGCTTTACGAAATGTAAGGTTCCGCTTTGTAGGATGTAGAGAGACAACTCAGAGGTAATGTGGACGTGGTTATCTTTCTACGGAAGGATGCCACGGAACAGCTGGGTTCCGGAAGTGATTGATTTTGTGAAAAGAGGTTGTTTGGGGAAATACATGTCTTGGAGAATGTCAAGAATAGTACTTCTTTAGGAACTTGCCGTTGATGGGCATCATGAACAAGTCCCCATTGGGTTTGGCGAGCCGGTAAGCACCGTTTGAGTATACCGTCTCGATGATGAAGGGTCCTTCCCATTTGGGCTCGAACTTTCCTGGTGTCTTGTGAGTTAACACCATTGGCCTTCTGACTGCTAAAACCAGGTCGCCAACTTGGAAAGTTCTTTGCTTGACCTTCTTGTTGAAAGCCTGTGATATACGGGCTTGGTAAAGTTCGATGCGTTGTTGAGCTAGGAGACGCTTTTCGTCAAGTGCCTCCAGTTTCCGCAGACGACGACGTTGATTGTCTTCTTCTGTGAGATCGTTTGTGATTGCCACGCGGAGCGAAGGTATCTGTATCTCGAGAGGCAGTACTGCTTCGCTCCCGTAGACCAGGAAGAATGGAGTGTTGCCTGTTGGGGTCCGTACCGTTGTACGGTAGGCCCAAAGGCATTCGCCAAGCTTTTCGTCCCAGTCGTGTTTGTTGGATGACATGACCTTTTTGAGCAGCCTGACGATAGTTTTGTTGAACGCCTCGGCCAATCCGTTTGCTGCCGGATTGTAGGCGGTTGAGGCCACGTTTTGAATGCGATTCTTGTCACAGAACCTGCTGAAAATGTGGCTGATAAACTGAGGACCATTATCATGGATGATCCGCCGGGGTACCCCGAAACGGTAAATAACATGGTGTTTGATAAAGCTGACCACCCTGGAGCTTTTTACTTCCGCTAGTGGGACTGCTTCCGCCCATTTGGAGAAGTAATCGGTGATGGCCAGGATGAAGCGGTGTCCTCTCGATGAAGGAGGGGTGATTGGCCCTACAATGTCCATGCCCCAGGCTTCGAATGGCCAGGAGGCGACTGTAGGATATAGAGGTTCAGATGGTGTATGTATGAAGTCTGCATGAAGTTGGCATGCATGGCACTTCTTAGCATATTCCACTGCGTCGGCAACCATAGTTGGCCAGTAGTAGCCCATACGCCGCAGTCGATCTTGCAACTTAGGCCCTGGTTGGTGAGCTCCGCAAATTCCGTCATGAGCTTCTCGAAGAGCTTCGACCGCTTCTTCGTTAGACAGGCATCGAAGGAGAAGCCCGTCGAAGGAGCGTCGGTACAGCGTTTTAGTGGCTGTATCGTAGTAGAATCGAAGAGAGCGTCTCCTGACTGAGACGGCTTCCTTCGGGTCCTCTGGAAGGATTCCGTAGACAGCAAAGTCGATGAACGGGAACCTCCAGTCTCGGACATTAACCCCAGTGTTTGTCGGCATGGCGTGAGCCATTTGCAAACATAGGTTGTTTCTGGGACAAATCAAGTCTCGGCCAGTTACCGTGACATAGTGTTGAGTCCCAAGGGGCGCGGCCAATGAGGCTGCGAGGCCAGCCGGAGCGTCAGCCTCCAAGTTTTGTAGGCGGGGTACATGTTCGATGAAGAACCCAGTGAAGGTTGAAATGATGTTCAATGCAACTTCATGATAAGGGATCAAATCTTCATGGCGAACCTCGTATTGCCCCCGAATCTGGTTTACGATGAGTTTCGAGTCGCCGTAGGCTTCCAGATGATCCACCCCCAGCTGTTGTGCTAGCTGGAGTCCCATGACGAGTGCATTGTACTCAGCAACATTGTTGGAGCACGGCTTCGAAAGGGAGTATGCGCGCTGGATGACCAGCTGATCGGGGGAGACTAAGACTACCCCCACTCCTGCGATGATTTGGCCGTTGGGGCCCGTTCTTGAAGCGCCATCGAAGAACATCCGCCAAACGGGGCTTCCTTCAGTGACGTTTGATTCTTGGACTTCATCCGGGATATCTTCATAGAGTTTTGAAGATTCTGGGATGGGGTGTGCAGCTAAAAAGTCAGCCAGAGCCTGACCCTTGACCGCCTTCTGCGGGACAAACACCATGTTGTATGGCGTTAGTAGGATCGCCCATGTAGCCAGCCGGGAGTTTAATGACCCTGGCTTCGTCATGAGAACTCTGAGCGGATTGACTCGGGAGATGACGTGAATTGTCTGGCCCGAGACGTAATGACGAGTCTTCTGAATGGCAAACACCAAAGCCAAGCACTCCTTTTCAACAGGGTTGTACCGGTGTTCGGCCCCGATGAGTGTTCAACTGAGGTAGTAGATTGCTTGCTCGTAGCCTGCATCGCTGTTTTGAGCCAGTAAAGCGCCGAGGGAATGATCCATGGCACGGACGTAGAGGAGGAATGGTTTGCCGGCGACAGGTGCCACTAGGACTGGCGGGCTTGTCAAGTAAGCCTTGATATCGTCGAAAGCCTTTTGGCACTCCTCTGTCCAGACGTAAGAGACTCCCTTCTTCAAGAGCTGAGTAAAGGGTTGACATTTACCGGAGAGGTTTGCTATGAACCTCCGGATGTATGCCAAACGTCCCTGTAAGCCCCGAAGTTCTCGAAGGTTCTTCGGAGGGTCCATGTTGAGGATGGCTTTAGTCTTCTCGGGATCGACATGAATGCCTTTTGCCGTGATAACAAAGCCCAAGAATTTGCCGCTAGAAACCCCCAGGAAGGATTTAGCGGGGTTCATTTTGAGTTGATGTGCCCGCATGAGATCGAAGACCGTCTTCAGGTCTTGTAGGTGATCTCTTTTGAGGCGGCTCTTGACTGCGATGTCGTCAACATAGCACTCAACTGTCTTGCAAAGATGTTGACGGAAGATGGTGCTCATAGCTCGCTGGTACGTTGCACCGGCGTTCTTCAAGCCGAAGGGCATTACTGTGTAGCAGAAAATACCCTTTGGAGTCCTGAATGACGTGTGTTTTGCGTCATCGGAAAACATCTTGATTTGATTGTAGCCTGAATACCCGTCCATGAAGGACATGCGTTCAAAGCCACATGTGTTGTCAATCATTACATCGGTGATTGGGAGCGGGAATTCATCCTTCGGGCAAGCAGAGTTGAGATCCCTGAAGTCGATACAGACTCGTATCTTCCCGTTCCTCTTGGTGACAGGGACGACGTTGGCTACCCAGTCCGGGTGTTGTTCCTCACGGATGAAGCCACTGGTCAAGAGCTTGTCCACCTCCTGATCGATGGCGTTCATGATGTCCGGGCGGAAGCGTCGCTGTTGTTGTTTGATAGGTTTGGCATCTGGTAAGATGTTCAACCTATGCATCGCGATCTGTGGATCGAGACCCGGCATGTCTTCGTAGCTCCAGGCGAAGACGTCAATATATTCCTTAGCCAGTTGGACTAAAGATTCTCGGTCTTCTCCTTCCAAGCTTTTGCTAATAAAGATGGGTTTAGAAGAAGACCCATCCCCGAGGTCGATCTGCTCGACTTCGTCTTCGGTGGGAGGTTCTCGTAACTCAAAACGAGACTCCCATTGTTCTCCTAGGCGTTGAGCCCAGGGTTCCTCTTCGAAGGGTTCCGGCGGTTGGTCTTCGCCTTCATCTTTCTGAGGTTGCGCCGATGTCATGTTAGCTGACAGCACTTTCCTGAAGACTGATCCGATACTGGTATCGGAATCCTACGTCGATGCTTCTGACGAGTGGGAATGTTCTATGTCTTCTGCGTCTGAACTCTCTGGAGTTGATGGCGGCGTGACATAGCCTAACCCCCGTCGAGTCCGATTATAGTAATCCTGTGGCTTTCCATTGGGCATCGAAAGCCGGACAGGGAGATGCCGACCCTTGCCGTAGTTTAGGCCTTTATTGCTTTTCAGGTCGTAGCCCATCTTTTGGATGATGTGCTTAGCCGCATCCGTGTATCGATAGACTTGTACTCTGCCGGTATCAGGTTCGGGCTCGATTGACGGGAGGTTCCGACGACGCTCGATTTTGCCCGAGATGATGGTGCCGTCAGGAGTCGTCTCAGGCTCCATGTCCGGCTCTGTTGCCGTCTCTGCCTCATCATCAGCGTCATTGGCTTCCTCCTCATCAATAGGCTTGTACAAGTCGGAATCGGTGAAGTAGGCCTCAATCCCTTTGAAGGGATCAATATCTGCAAACTCCGTCCGGATGACGCCGTTGGTGGATACATATTTCATGCATTGGTGGAGCGTGGAGGGCACCACCATGTACTCATGTAACCATGGTCGTCCGAGTAAGATGTTGTAGTTGACCTCGGCATCCACCACATAACAAGTCACCTCAGTTTTGAGGCTGCCGATGTGACACTTCAGCCGGATCTTGCCCAGTGGCTCGCTCTTGCTGGCGTTGAAGCCGCTGATGGTCGTATTGGAGGGCGCCAGCCGGTACATTGGGATCCCCAGCTTTGATAGCAGCGCCTTTGGAATGATGCTTAGGGAAGACCCCGGATCGATCTGAATCCTGCTCACCTTTACCGAACCGATGTACCCTGTGTAATACAACGGTCGGTTATGTCGGTGATGCTTGAGCAGCATGTCTTGTTGGGTGAAGGTTATGTTTGGGATAACTTCATCCGCACAATGACAGTGTGCACAAGTAGTTGGGAGGTCTTCAGGCTGCTTGACCTGACTGAGAAAGGATTCGGCATCCTTCAGAGCTTCGCAGAGAGCTTCTCGGGAGACCTTGGAGAGACGCAGGAGCTCGAACAAAGACAAGCGTGCAGGAGTACTGGCCAGTTGTGCCAGAATGTCAAAATTGTGGGGCTTGGCTAGCCCCGAAGCATTTTCTTTCCGCAGAGGTCTGTCGAAACGGGCCTCCACTTGCTTTTGTTTATTGGCTGCTGAGGGCTTGGATGGACCCTCCTCAGGGATGGTGCCAGGAGGCACCACTTCGGCGGCAGCTTCACCGGGCTGGGAGTTCTGTTGTGCACGCGTCTGCACAGGAAGCGCCTCTTCCGTTGAAGAAGAGACCGTGCGGCAAGACTTGATCTTCCTGCCTTTTGCTTTGGAGGTAGGGCGTACCTCCGGTTGAGTTACCTCGGAGACGAGGTCGGGGTAAACCCAGAGGACCTCTCCTCGAGATGTGGTGAGTGGGACAAGTCCACTCACATTGTCACGGGTGGGTGGCAAATTCACCACCTCCATTGTCGCCTTAGGGATGGGGACGACGCCATCTTGTGTGGTAGTCGGCGGCAAGGTGCCGAACTGAAGTGACACCACATTAGCTGACACCGTCTTCTCTTCGTAGTCGACGGAGATTACATCCACATTGATCATGCGCTGGATGTAATTTTTGAGGACGTAGCAGTCCTTAGTCGGGTGTCCGACAAACCGATGGTAGTGACAGTACCTCGGGTTGTCCACTTTCCCGACTTCATCGGGCCACTTCGGGTCCGGAAGCTTGATCTTGTCACCCTGCTTCAGTATCTCAAAGAGTTGCAGGGTGTCGTCATCATTGAATAAATACACCTCCTTGGGTCTCGGTGCCAGTGGAGGCTTTTGAGTAGGCGCAGATGCGCCCTTCGAGGCATTAACAGTCAATGCCTGTTTCCCCTTTGTTTCTCGTCCGGAGTTGTTGGTTGCGGACTTTTTCCCCTTATTGTCAAAGGCGGGGAAGCTAACACCCAGAAGACGTGCATTGGCCGCCTTCTTCTCTGCAGCTTCAGCTTCAATGATTAGGGAGCTCCAGTCGGGAGGGGGAGTAGAGTTAAGCCAGAGCTTTACTGCAGGCAGCATGTTCATACTGCAAGCGGAGAGAAGTGCATGTTCTGGCATGCCTGGAGGTAGCCTGAAGCAGGCCTGACGGAAGCGTTCGATGAATGCCCGAACCGTTTCCTTGTCCTTCTGGCGTATCTCAATGAGAGACGCCATCGTCATGTCCTTCCCACCGTCGTAGAAGCGGTCGAGGAAGAGGCGTGTCAGGTCGTCGAAGGACGATATGGAATTATCGGGAAGGCTGCAGTACCAGTCATACGCCACCCCTTTCAGGGCCCCAACAAAGATGCTGGTGAGGAGCGCGTCCTCCTTCGGAAGATGCCCTGTCTGCGACTGGAAGTACGTCAGGTACCGTCGTGGAGAATCCTTCCCGTTATACGGCGTGAGTGTTTGTGGTTTATACTTTGGGGGATAAACCACCTTGTTCCACTCAAGGGGATAAGGCTGGGGAATGCCCATCTTCTGGCGCTCCTCCTGCATGTTCTTGGACTCGAAGCGCTCCCGCAGATCTTTGATCATTTCGACCACGTCCTCCGTGGAGCTAGGAGCCGGGGAAGGAGGTACCACCTGGAGTGGAGCGTTTGAGGGCTCCGATGTCCGGGGTGCTTCTGTGTCTGAGGGTGTCCGTTGGAGGGGTACACTCGATTCTCCATTGGCTCCTGGGTCGGGACCATTCGAAGGTGTCCTGATCAAGGCCGATCGCATCTCAAACACTGCTTGAGTCAGTGCTTGCATTGAGGCAGAGAGGGTTTTGAGTCCTCCCTCTAACGAGTCTATGCGCTGGACAATGTCCTGTGGCGGCGCATCAGTCTCAAGATCACCCCCGGTCATGTATACTGTCATGACACGGCCGGATGTGGATGGATTAGTCGAGCTTCGCTCTCAGCCTCGCTCTCATGTGGGGGAGTTACTTCTCCTGGTGTTTGGCCACCCCCAGCCACATTCTGGAGTTCGTCCTCGACAGGCGCATCTGCAAGGGCCTGACTGCCCTCAGCTCTGTCTTCGTTTTCAGCACTACCCCCGGCGGTGTCCTGGAGGACATCGTCATTTTGAGGGGCTTCAGGGAGGCCATCTTTGCCTTGATGAAGATCCGCCGCAGCTGTGCTTTGGACATCTTCGTCTTCGGAAGGAGGCTCGACAAGGGTCTGGCTACCCCCAGCTTCCTCCAAGGACTTCTTCTTCGACCGAGTGCCTTCGAACACTCCAGAGGTCGTGACAGCTGCCTTGGTTTTCCTCGGCTGGCTTTTGGATGAAGACGAGGAATTGGCAGTCGTCTTCCGGACAGATGAGGAATTGGAGATCACGTTGCATGACGCAACCTTTAGTTCCTCTTCTGCTGACACCTTCGTCCCAAGGCGATGTCGGAGGGGTGTCGATGATTGTAGCCGTTGGAAGACCGACTGCTTTGGCGGTACTGCCGTCTTGCAACAGCAGTTGATGGTGACCACTGCACAAGTGTGCCCCGTGAGAGGCGTATCGTACTTGTTGGTCAACTCTCCTGACCGGCGCTTGTGAGTGATCACGTTGCGCAAGTCGTTGGAGGAGAGTGCTACCCTCACACCCCTCTCAGGTGCATGGCAGGGCCAAGCGCCGGGGTGGTCGGGTGAGTGCTGCGCCCCCTGATCTAATACCAAGCAGGCATCACGATCAGTAGTGGGGGAACCACAGCATTTGAAGTGACTTGAACGGACCTCGAACGCACAACCAGAGGAGGCGCAGGAGTTCAAGACCACAGAGTTTGCCTCTCTCGGCTTGGTTGTGCACGCAGTGAATGCGCCCAAGCGAGATGAGGACTTTGAAGGTCGACTCGTTGTCGGTGCAGAAGCACTTGAGTCAACCTTGTACAGCTTGCCATCGGCAGCACGCGTGATTGTAAGCGCGTGCCTCTGGCCGGCTGCTGGCATAGCACGTTTGTGGCGCATGGCCCGTGCCGCCTTGGATTTCTTCGTACCAGCCCGCTGGGGCGCATAGTACTCAGCATCCAAATTCTCCTCGCCATTACAGCGAGTGAGTCTGTCAAAGACAGAGGCTCATTGTGGCGCATCAGAAGTGATGCACGGGGCATTGGCTGCGGCCCTGCTCCGTCGACGTATCTTCCTCGCCTGAGAGGAAGATGGCTGGGGAACGTGGTCAGCCGCACGCTTCCCCGAGAGATGCGCTGCATCAGCAGGCGCACCTTGACTGCTGAGGACGTCAGCAGGAAGGGAAGGCTGGACGGGCGCATCCCCTTCAACGGTGGTGCCCGAGGCGTCGACTTTGCGCACCCAGACTGCGCGGGTCTTCTTCGGCTTCGACAGCCGCTTCGAAGGACTCGCACTTCCTTCAGAAATGAACTCCTCGTACGCCTGTTGATTGAGGCGCACTACCAGCGTCTTGTGGGAGGAGCCCACCTTCACGTCGTCGGCCTGTGACACGACCTTCTCGGTAGAGGAGAAAGAGGTCCCCAGCAGAGTTGCCAGCTTGTTTGCCATTAAAATTGTTTTGATTGAAATCTTAATACAAACAGAACAGTGATACAATATAGGACTTAGATGTAGTCCTAGGAGTACACTTTTGTTTAAGCTGGGTCCTTAGTGCCAATGGAGCGAGTGGTAATGCGTTGACTCCGTTGATCGGCTGACGGCGGTTATCGGTTCTCTGAAGGTGTTGATTGCTCTGGGTGCTGGAGCTTGCTGAGAGGAGGAAGACGTTGAGTGTCTAGAACTGCCTCTCCGGTGATTCTCTATTGTGGATTCTCTGTGAGTCTTGTGTTCTGAGTCTCCGTCTGTGTGTGAAGGGGATGATCCTTCTATTTATAGTTTTGCAGGCTGGCTGCTCATGCGCGCATGTAGGATGCGTCGGTGTGGGGACGCCACGTGGAGGTTGCTGATGGAGGCGCATGGATGCTGCGCCCTGATCGAGGGGGAGAACTCTTCATACTGCTGTTGTGAGCCGGCACGTAGCAGAGGGAAGATCTTTCCGTTGCTGAAATCTCGGATGAGTTGAGTCAAAGGACACGTGTCGTCGACTCATGGTTCGAAGATCTCGGATTTGGTGGAGAGGAGTGATCTGGTGGACTGCGCCTTGGATTGGACGCAAGAGGAGGCTGCGGCTCATAACCTTTAGGAGTTACAAACCATTTGGGGTGCATGGCTTTTGAGGCGCATGCAGGTGACCTTCCTTCTGTCTTTCGGGATCAGAGATCAGTCTGGGGCGCATGGCTTTTGAGGCGCATGCAAAACTTCAACCGGAGACTCTTCTTCTGTCTTTAGGGATCAGTGAAGGGTCTGAGGTGCATGGCTTTTGAGGCGCATGCAGGTTTGGACGCATGGCCGTAGAGGCGCATGCGGGTGTGGACGCATGGCCGTAGAGGCGCATACGGGTGGCCACGTGGCAGTAGCCGTCGGAATAGAGTCATGATGATGCTGACGTTGCCGACGCTTCGTTTTCTGAATAAAGCTGTCAACTGTTCAGACTTTGGGAGGCGTGCTGCCAACTCTGTCAATTCAGCATTTAATGTTGGTGACGTTCGATGGACAGCTGAGTGGGCGCGTCGGTTGGCGTTCCACTCGGTATGGAGATGTGTGGGGGCGCACCCTCTATAATGCGCCGAGTACTGTAGGGCGCGTCTGTGTGATGCGCCTGATGCCGAAGGGCGCGTCTGTGTGATGCGCTGTCTGGCTGGCGCATCGGACATGTCTTTTAATGATGCGGCTGTCTCGCTCTTCGAGTGCTATAAATAGCCGTTTGGCTGAATTCGAGGCGTCCGGTTCATCCATTTAATGTAAATTCATTGCACGAAATTCGGAGGGCCATCCACTTGGCGTGTGGGTTTGATCTGCCCGGCCTATAAATGGTGGCATGGAGAGAAGATTTGCTTCTCATTCCCTCACGTACTTCCAATATGAACTTGAACATACGGGTGCATTCTGCTGACGAAGTGCTCCCGAGGGTGAAGATGAGACGCTGTGTTGTCTTTGATGCACTTGAAGGTGACTGTTACATCCAAAAGACGGAGTCGAGGGCTTCTGAGGCAGGCGGAAGGTGCCTGTTGCATCCAAAGATAGGGATGCTCGAGCCTCGTCTCCGTTATTCCGGAAAAGCCGTAGATCGGAATGGCGGTGCTAGGCTCTCTCTTCCTTCAAAGTGGGTGTCGCCCACTTTAATTGTGTTGAAAGCTGCTCCTTTAGCCGCGGTTTCGATCACGGTCTTCCTTCGGCTTTGGAGGCTCTTTCGAAGCCTCCCCTGGCCACAGCATTTGCGGTACTCTTCTCTTCCTTGGTTCCAGCCAGAGGGTTAAATGCTTTGTGTCGAAGCATTTATCGGGCGAGCCTGGTTGGAAGAGCGGCACATAACTGGGCTCTGCTCGGCCAGGTGAGCCTGGCTGGAAGAATTTGGCTGAAGGGATGCACATAACTGAGCTGCTGAAGAGATGATGGGATGCGCCTGGATGGAGGCGCATGGTATCTGCTGCGCCTCACCGGTGGCGCATAGTGATGCTGCGCCTATCTGGAGACGCATGGTGGCCGCTGCGCTTATCTGAAGGCGCACGGTGGCCGCTGGCTGTAGGCTTAGGATCTTTCTTTTGTAGAATTTCTCCTTTGTACAACCTTTTCTAGACATGTAATAGACTTTTATATATAAATAAAAAGTCCTTCTTCAAATGTCTATACTTATTTGACTTTACTGTGAAGTTCTTCGTCTGAGTTCTAGCGCATGTAGTGTCTGGCGCATGGGCTTTCTGGTTGTGAAATTCCATGCTTCTACAGACACGTCTTTTAGTGGTGGCCCATGCAGGTCAGCGAAAATGGAAAATCCAGAACGGACCTTAGGTCTAGACGTAGGTTTTAAACTCAGATAGAAAACTTTGATTTCCAACCATATCTTAGAAATCCTTAAGTAAGGTAGATAAATAGTTGGTAGCATTTTCCTTACAAATTCCTCTTTCCTGTCTAGATCTTAAATCCTACTAAGGAGTTACTAACCTAAGGAAAAATTTTACTTTTTTATTTTCTTTTCAATCTAGGTCATGCCTCGGTTTGCACCCTTCGCAAGACTAGGAAATGATAGTCACAGCCTAGACGAGTATTATGCATTTGTAAAGAAGATGTGGCACGTAGCGCGTAAAGGAATGATCGAAGCCTATGGAGTACACTACGAATTGAAATATCCAATAGTGTCAGATATAGATGATGAAAGGAAAGAGTATTACAACTCGGTACATTATTATGTCCTGATAAAGGCAGAACCCACCAAAGGCCCAGAGACTGATCGCAATGGTACCTTGGAAGAATGGCTGCAAACTCATCCAAATGCAATAGTGCACAACATCAGGAAAATGTGGATTTAGATCCTCAAGCATGTATGTATGTGGAATGTATGAAGTAAGAATGTAATATATGTAGTAAGAATGTAAGTAAGTAGGGAAATATGGACTTAGATCCCTAGTATCTATAGATGATAAGTATGTAGCTAGGATGGATGAAATGTAAGATATATCTGCATGTAGGTAGAATGTGACCAAGTATGTATGTAAGCCAAGGGCATATTGTTCTATAAATAAATAAAATATGCTTTTTCAATCTCCTTATGTTCCTTATAAGAAATTCTTACATAGGATATCAAGGATATGGACCTGTTTATACCCAGTTTGGAATGGGATGGAAGCGAGTACACCTTGTACCTATACCAACGCTATGCCAGGATACTATGGAACGCACCCGACTGGTATGACATTCACGTCTACCAAATATTCTATGGAGTCAGGCGTCCTATGGTACGAGACGTGGAGGATGGCGCTGAAGTGTACTTTGAGTACATCACCTACTGTCTTTATGTCCGAGACCCGAACCGCATCTATGTCGGATTGCACGGCTACGAAGGCACCATAGATGACTTTGAGAGGTTATATACAGAAGTAGAGATCCTTGCTGAAGGGAGGGAGCTTATTGAAGCCGTAGCATAAGATGTCTTAACCCTGTACATAGTGAAGAAGAAGTCCTTTTCCTTGTATTTTGGCATATGCAGATATGTACTTGTATGAAGTAGAATAGTTTACCATGTCACGTTTTGGGATGATGGGTGACATGAGTAACTAAGTAGCAAGAATGTATGTAAATGAAAAATGAGAGTAAGGGGCACCATTTTGTAATTACTCTCATTTTAATGAATGAATATACATATATACGAAGTTTTATGATACACTCTTGTTGAAAATTACGAGTTAAATACTTTCCTAAGAATTGCGTTTTCTCAGGATATGGACAACCACGGTCAGTCAAGTACTCCGCCCCCTCAAGAACCAACTGTGGCCGATATGTTTCGATTATTCCAGCAATTATTGGAATCCCATAATCAGCAGGCCAATGCAGCCCACGTTGCCAATACAACCATATTGGAACAAATGCAGAACTCCAAGAAAACAGAAGAGGGAACCCTAAAAGATTTTCGAGATCTTAAGCCACCTAAGTTCAAGGGAACTGAAAATGCAATAGAAGCGGGTCAATGGTTGAAAACCATTGAAGGCTTAATGAAGGCCGCAAAGCTCAAAACCGAAGATATGGTGCCAGCAATCCGCATCCAGCTAGAAGATATCGCTGGATACTGGTGGAGTGCTGAGTACCCAGAAGATTCCGATGGAGTTATGACATGGGCAGAATTCAAGAAGAAGTTTGAAGAAAGATTCTATCCTAAATCAGCACGAATAGAGTTAGAGCGGCAATTCAACTATCTTAAACAAGGAAGACGCACCGTCGATGAATATGCTGTAGAGTTTTTCAGACTCAGTCGATTTGCTCCTAACATGATAGCCGACGAAGAAACAAAAATTTCTAGGTTCCTGGAAGGGCTCGGGACCCAATTGAAAAGCAGGGTCGCGTCCTACCGATGCCAGACCTTTTCTGAGGTAACAGAAGCTGCTCGAGACCAGGAGAGAATCCTGAAAGAGGAGCAACCTTTCCGGTCATCACAACCCAAGAGAACTTTTGAGGAAGGATCATCCTCTAACAAGAATCACTGGCAAGGACCACCTAAGCGTCCTCAGAATGGCAACTCGGACAAATTCCTTATCTGTGATTTCTGCCAGAAGCCAGGACATAAAAAGAATGTATGTAGGAGAAGATTGGGGCTTTGTTTGAGATGTGGAGCAAATCATCCAATCAGTCAATGTCCTCAGCCGCCTGCGAATGGAGCAAGGACACAAGGCTTCACTCAAGGATACCGACCTCCAGTTCAAGGAAACCAACCTCGACCAATGATACAGGCACCCACAGCGCAAGCAGGAATGGCTTATGGAAATCAGCAAAGGCCGCCCTATGCCCCTCAGGCTTATCAGTTTCAACAAGCACAACGGGCAGCTCAAGCTCAAAATAATAACAAGAAAAGGAATAGGCAAGGGCAAGCATTCATAATGGGAACTGAAGATGCGAATATCCCTGGAGAAGTAGTTTCAGGTACTATTTTAGTTTCTTCATACCCAGCTTCAGTATTATTTGATTCCGGGGCTACCCATTCATTTATAGCATCTTCTTTTATATCACCACGTGAAATAGAATCACAACCTCTGCCTAAATCACTGAAAGTACTCACCGGTAATGGAGTAGTAGAAGTTAGTCGAGTATGTCGTAGATGTCCCATTAAATTGGGTGGAGGAGCTTTTCGTACCCGATTGCTTGTCTTTCCAACAAGCAATTATGATGTAATATTGGGTATGGATTGGCTAACTGCAACATTAGCCAATATAGACTGCGGCCAGGGGAAAATTTCATTCCAACTCCCTGACGGCGAGTCTTATGAATTTGCAAGAGACCAAAATGAGTTCAATGCAGAGGAGCTAGAGAAATTTGAATTACCAGTACTACTGCAAGGAGTAGTAGAGCAATCATTTCCAAGGGTAGTAGAAGAATTCAAGGATGTGTTCCCAGAAGAATTACCAGGGCTACCCCCAGACAGAGTCGTGGAATTTTCTATAGATTTAATACCGGGAGCTGCACCCATAGCCAAGAAGATATATCCAATGAACAAAGAGGAGCTAGTTGAGTTAAATAAGCAGATAAAGGAGTTATTGTCAAAAGGGTTTATTCAGCCTAGCGCTTCACCATGGGGTGCACCAGTATTATTTGTGAAAAAGAAAGACAGTACCCTACGCCTGGTGATTGACTATAGGGCTTTGAATGAGGTTACCATCAAGAATAAATATCCCTTACCTAGGATCGATCAACTGTTTGATCAGTTAGGAGAGGCAAGGGTATTTTCAAAAATTGATTTGAGATCCGGATATCATCAGGTAAAGGTGAAAAAGGAAGACATCCCAAAGACTGCATTTAGAACTCGGTATGGGCATTACGAATTCTTAGTTATGCCATTCGGGTTGACAAATGCACCTGCTATATTTATGGACCTGATGAATCGAATATTTTATCAATATCTGGATAAATTTGTGATTGTATTTATTGATGACATCCTTGTATACTCCAAAAGTGAAGAGGAGCATGAAAAATATTTGAGGATAGTATTGCAAACTCTGCGGGAAGAACAATTGTATGCTAAGCTTAGTAAATGTGAGTTTTGGTTGGACCAAATACCATTTCTAGGGCATATTGTCAGTGGAGAAGGCATCTCGGTAGATCCAAAGAAAGTAGAAGCAGTTAAGTCTTGGCCAACACCTAAGTCAGTAGCAGAAATCAGAAGCTTCTTAGGATTGGCTGGCTATTATCGGAGATTTGTAGAGAACTTTTCAAGAATTGCAGAACCTTTAACCCGTCTTACCCGGAAGGAAGAGAAATTTAATTGGACGAAGAAATGTCAAGCAGCATTTGACGAGCTGAAGAAAAGATTAATTACAGCTCCAATACTAGCATTACCCTCTGGTTCAGGTGGATATGAGATATATAGTGATGCATCAGGTAAAGGTTTAGGATGTGTACTGATGCAGCACGGAAGAGTCATAGCCTATGCATCCCGACAATTAAAGACACATGAAAGAAATTATCCAACTCATGATCTCGAACTTGCAGCGGTAGTATTCGCACTCAAGTTGTGGAGACACTATTTATATGGAGAAAGAATCAAAATATACACAGACCACAAGAGCTTAAAATATGTCTTCACACAAAAGGAGATTAATATGAGACAGAGAAGATGGTTGGAGTTACTGAAGGATTTTGACATGGAGTTGACCTATCATCCGGGCAAAGCTAATAAGGTGGCTGATGCCTTAAGTAGAAGACACGAAGCTTTCTTTATGAATACACCCAAAGAAATCCTTGAGGATTTGAGGAAAATGGGAATTGAAGTGATACGCTCGCTAACCGAAGGAATGTGGCAAAATTTGCAAATACAGTCCTCCTTAATAGATAGAATTAAGGAAGCTCAACAGAATGACTCAAAACTTCAGAAAATTTGGAAACAAACAGAAGAGGGACTCCAAACCGGGATAAGGAAGCATCCGGACGGATCATTAAGATTCGGAGATCGATTATGTGTGCCCAGTGGAGATTTAAGAACAGAGGTTATGTCAGAAGCCCACAACTCACAATATTCCATTCATCCGGGCAGCACTAAAATGTACAAAGATTTGAGACAAATATTTTGGTGGCACGGGATGAAGAGAGAAGTCGCCAGATTTGTATCAAGATGTCTTGTCTGTCAGCAAGTGAAGGCGGAGCATCAAAGGACAGCAGGACTTCTCCAGCCGTTACCCATACCCGAATAGAAATGGGAGCACCTCACCATGGATTTCGTGACAGGATTGCCTAGGACCCAAAGGGGTAATAATGCTATTTGGGTCATTGTAGACAGACTTACCAAGTCCGCTCGTTTTCTGCCCTTTCGAGTTGGACAGTCAACGGAGGTCCTGGCCGAAATGTACATAAGACAGATTGTCAGTCAGCATGGAGTGCCAGTGAGTATAGTATCGGATAGAGATACCAGATTTACTTCACATTTCTGGAAAAGCTTGCAAGAAAGTCTTGGCACTAAATTGAAATTTAGCTCCGCCTACCATCCCCAAACAGACGGCCAGTCTGAAAGAACCATTCAGACCTTAGAAGACATGCTGAGAGCGTGTACTTTAGATTTTGGAGGAGCATGGGATGATCATCTACATTTGGTAGAATTTTCATATAACAACAGTTATCATGATAGCATCAAAATGGCTCCTTTTGAAGCACTATATGGTAGGAAGTGCAGATCGTCGGTATGCTGGACCGACGTAGGAGAAAGACAATTGTTGGGGCCAGAATTAGTAACACAAACTGTGGATATCATCAAAGCAATAAGAAGTCACCTGCAAGCAGCTCAGGACAGGCAGAAGATGTGGGCGGATAAGCACCGAAGAATATTGGAGTTTCAACCCGGAGAACATGTATTTCTGAAAATTTCACCAACTAAGGGAACCATCAGATTCGGGACCAGAGGAAAGCTAAGTCCCAGATATATTGAACCATTCGACATCTTGGAGAAAGTTGGGAATGTGTCATATCGACTCACCTTGCCGCCAGCACTAGAAGGAGTTCACAATGTATTCCATGTTTCCCAGCTACGAAGATATGTGCCGGACACGAGCCATATACTCGATCATTCAGAAATCACCATCGGGCCTACACTCCAGATAGAACAGAGACCCGTTCGGATCTTGGATCGAAGAGATAAGATACTCCGCAATCGGGTCATTCCGTTAGTACGAGTTACGTGGAGCAGGGATTCTCCTGGAGATTCAACTTGGGAGAAGGAAGAAGACATGCGGAAGCAATACCCGTATTTATTCCCTAAGACAGGTCAGTAACCATATTGCTAGTCTAATTATTTCAAATTCCGAGGACGGAATTTTTCTAAGGAGGGTAGACTTGTCATACTCAAAAATATTTATTATTACTTTTTATTATTATCATATTGTGATTAGGATTTTGTTTCATGGCCATGTGTCCCTACCCCTAACCATAACCCTAGCCCATAACCCTATCCCTAACCATAACCCTAGTCCTAGGGGGGGTACAAGGTGTCCCTACAAAGGGATGGGGGAGGGGACACCTCACCACTACACTCTCCCTATATATATATACAACACACACACACACTTCATAACCAAGGGAAAAAGAAAAAAAAAAAAAACAAACCAAACACACACCCACCACACACCACCCGACCCCTCCAAACTCCCTTTGCTGCTGCTGCTGCTGCCGCTGCTGCTCAGCCGCCCGCCGCCAGTGCCGCCGCCCGCCGCCGCCAGCGCCGCCGCCCGCCGCCCCTGCTGCCGCCGGCCAGCCTCCAGCCGCCACCACCGCACCACCTCCTCTCCACTTCTTCCTCCTCCACTTCATCTCCACCATCACCCTCTTCCCCCAACTTCATCTTCAACCTCTTCATCATCATCTTCCATCTCCAAGGAGAAGGCTAAACCTAGGTATATCAATTTTCTCCCTCTTTCCCCAAATTTCTATGTGTATTCTTACTTCTAGAACCCTAGGATTAGAAAATTCTAACCAATAAATGGTTATTGGGTTCAATTAGGATTTACGGAGGAATCCAGGCTATTCTCAACCCAAGGCAAGTCCTCTTTCTTTTTTCCTCTATTCCTTTGAGATTTTCTTGTTTAATTTTTCTAACGTGGGAGCAATTATAGATAATTTTAATTCTGAATTTACGAATGTTCTAATAAGAATCCAATTTTGTTGAATGTAATTGGAAATTGGGAATTGTCTTACATATGTATATATGTGTTTATGAATACTTGGACACATGAATGAATGTACTGGACACGATACAAATAATAATATATATGCAATAGACATCTTGTGTAGGATACAACACAAATTTATATGAATTTGTGCACAACACCAAAGGATTCTTGGACATATGATATATATATACATACCTTGACACAAATTATAGACACAACACACGATTTATGTGGGCACTTATAAATTTTGGTGTCACTTGGGAATACGACCAACATACAATATATCTTCTTCATTTATTTAGAGTTCACTTATCTTAGTATTAATTTTACAATTTTGGGATAATTTCGTTATACAGAGTTGAGAATTTGTCAATTTATTTCAGCACTTTAATTCTGTCCAAATTAGAATTATTACTAAATTAACATATTTGGATTTCATTTTGCATCCCCAAGTAGTTAAAATATGACACGTAGAAGCATGAGTTAAATTTGGGCATTTAGACCTATCTTGTGTACAACATAAATTGGAGGTCAGAATTGATAAATTCTTTTTTACAACCATGTCTTCTTTAAGGTTGGTGGATTTTCGGAAATCAAGTTACTAATAATCCTAAATAGTTTGCTTGCTTGCTAAAGGAAAAAAGGTAAAATTGTTTGCTTGCTTGCTTGCCAAGGTAAAGTTTCCTTTAATTAAGTATACGCATTATACAACTGCGTGGTTCCGGTGTTGAGAGTTGCTCCACCGAAGGGGTCGGCGTACCCGGATATTAAATGCGTGGTTCCGGTGTTGAGAGTTGCTCCACCGAAGGGGTCGGCGAGCCCATATATTTCTTTATATCATGTTTTATAAATTGTCGGAGCTCCTAAATACAAAGGAGACTCTGCCGAAATTTTTGAAAATTTAGGAGATAGACAAATTTCTGATTTTCGGAAATTTAGAATCATTGGGTGGGGAGGACAACTGAATATCCCTAGATATCCCGTAACATAATAACCATAAAAAGCTGATCAGCGATTCCTGAATATCCTGATGAGTACTTCTATATAAGTACTAGCCCAAGAGAGGCTCCTGTCCTGCTACTTCTATTCCGACAGTAGCATCGAATATATTGGTTTTAGCCCAAGGGAGGCTCCGAAATCACAGCCTGATCCCAGGTTAACGGGATTGTTCACGGGAATTATTTAGGGAATTAATTCAGAGTACTGTTCTCAAAATTGCATTGCATTTAGTCTATTAAATTTCATCTTACTCCAGTAAAATAACTCCACCTATCAAAGGTAGGTAGCTTCTTGATTGCTCAAGGGAAGCAAAATCCTAATTGAGAGCTCAAGGGAAGCTCAGAACATCTTACAATCTATGGAGTAGGATGTCATTTACATTTCCTTGATTTTGTGAAGTAAACACATATAATAGTGCTAGTTGGCATATTTCTTTCTTTTTAGAAAAACTGCATCTTTCTTTTGTATACTTTACCGTCCTTGACCGAGGACTTGCTTGTCGTTTTCTAAAACGACCTAGTATTGTTCACTAGGTGAAGAAGAGGACGTCTCCGCCGAAGTAACGCCGCAATACAACGAGGAGTAATCGTCTGGACAACTTGCTAGTTATTTCTTTTGTAATAAGCTTGTAGAATTATTGTTTGATGAAGTCCTGTATAACAATTACCATATGTATAATAAGTTGTAATCTCTGGCATTTTCCATTTTTCCTGATGTTTACGGGCAACAATCGCAGATTTTCGGCGCGTAGCCTGGGGATGTGTATGACGTCATCATTCCATTTGGGAAGTGGGACGTGACATTCCTGCTCTGCCGAAACGGATTGTTCCTCTGGTAGGCGAGATCTTCACAAACACACTGTCGCCTTCTTCGAATTCCAAAGGCCGTCTGCTGCAATCGGCCCAATGCTTCTGCCTGTCTTGGGCTATCCGGAGCTTGTCTCTAATCATTCTCACCTTCTCTGCTGTTTCGGTCACCATCTCAGGTCCAAGCAACACTCGTTCTCCGACGTCGTCCCAAGCAAGAGGGGTGCGGCAACGACGTCCATAGAGTGCCTCGAACGGTGTCATCCCGATGCTAGCTTGGTAGCTGTTATTGTAAGAGAACTCTACCAAGTGCAAATGGTCTTTCCAAGACCCTCCAAATTCTAGGACGTAGGATCTCAGTATATCTTCTAGCGTCTGGATTGTTCTCTCCGATTGTCCGTCAGTCTGAGGGTGGTAGGCGATGCTGAACTTCAGTTGGGTTCCCAAGCTGTCATGCAAACTCTTCCAAAAATGAGATGTAAATCTGGTATCTCTGTCAGATACGATACTTACCGGAACTCCATGAATCCAGTAGATGTGCCGTATGTACAGTGCTGCCAACTTCTCGGTGGATAAACCAACCTTGAAGGGGATAAAGTGAGCTGACTTCGTCAGTTGGTCCACTATAAACCAAATGGCATCCTTCCCTCCTTGGGATCGAGGCAGTCCCGATACAAAATCCATCGTATGTGCTTCCATTTCCACTCCGAAATGTCAAGCGGCTGCAATAATCCTGCTGGTCTCTGTCTGCTGGCTTTAACTTGCTGACAAATTAAACATCTAGCCACATACCTGGATACGTCCTTCTTCATTCCGTATACCATACTATAGTCCGCATATCCCGGTACATCTTGTTGGCTCCAGGGTGTATGGAATACTGCGACTGGTGTGCTTCTTGCATCAGCTCGTTCCTCAGTTCGCCAGTTGGTACGCATAGCCTCGTACCATTCTTCAATGCTCCGTCGCTGGCGATTGAGAATCCTTCAAGTGTTCCTGCCAGCACTTGATCTCTGAGTTTGCAAAGAGTCTCGTCTTGGAATTGTGTCTCCTTGATCCTGTCCATAAGACTCGAACGTACTTGCAACTGCATCAATGATGATTCCTCTCCTAGTACGATGGCTTCTCTTCCAAGTTTCTTCATCTCCTCCTCGGACAGTACAATTTCCAATCCAAGCTTCTCCATATCCTCCAGCAAATGACGCTCCTTGGTCAAGAACATCGCCATTGGGTATCGACTAAGTGCATCTGCAACAACATTAGCCTTACCCGGATGATACTGCAGGTTGATATCAAAATCCTTCATCAGCTCCAGCCATCGTCTTTGTCTCATGTTCAGCTCCTTCTGAGTGAAAACATATTTCAGACTTTTGTGGTCCGTAAATATTTCCACTCTCTCTCCATACAGGTAGTACTTCCATAGCTTCAAAGCAAAAATCACCGCTATAAGCTCCAAATCATGTGTGGGGTAGTTCTTCTTATGAGTCCGTAATTGTCTAGATGCATAGGCAATTACTTTTCTGTGTTGTTGAAGAACGCAACCCAGTCCTTTTCCGGAAGCATCACTATAGATTGAGAAACCGCCGGTACCTGCGGGTAGCGCAAGTATCGGTGCCGTTGTAAGCCTCTTCTTCAGTTCCTCAAAAGCTGACTGGCACGCTTCAGACCATATGAACTCTTCATTCTTCCTGGTAAGCTTCGTCATTGGCTCCGCAATCTTGGAGAAATCCTTCACGAACTTTCGGTAGTAGCCAGCTAGTCCCAAAAAGCTCCTGATCTCTGTAACCGAGCTTGGTGCAGTCCACTTCTCAATAGCAGCTATCTTCTTTGGATCCACCAAAATTCCTTTTCCTGTGACAACATGGCCCAAAAATTCTACCTTGTCTAAAAAGAATTCACATTTGGATAGCTTACCATAGAGCTTATCCTTCCTCAAGGTACTCAGCACTTTCCTCAAGTGCTCTTCATGCTCTTCCTCCGTCTTTGAATAAATCAGTATGTCATCGATAAAAACAACAACAAACTGATCCAGATATTCATGAAAAACCTTGTTCATGAGGTTCATGAATACCGCAGGAGCATTCGTCAGTCCAAACGGCATGACCAAGAATTCAAATTGTCCATACTTGGTGTTGAACGCCGTCTTGGGAATATCCTCCTTCCTGACCTTGATTTGATGGTAGCCTGATCTGAGATCTATCTTTGAAAATACATTGGCTCCACTCAGTTGATCAAACAGGTCGTCGATCCGAGGCAGGGGGTACTTGTTCTTGATGGTGATGTTGTTCAACGCCCGGTAGTCGATGCACATCCGCACGGTTCCATCCTTCTTGGGCATGAACAAAACTGGTGCTCCCTAGGGTGAAGCCCCGTCTCTGATAAATCCTTGTGCCTTCAGCTCGTCGATCTGATCCTTCATCTCCTTGGCCTCCTTTGGGTTGACTCTGTAGCATCCCCGAGAAATAGGGGAAGAGCCGGGTACTAGATCGATGTTGAATTCTACATCTCGATCTGGCGGCAATCCTGGAAGACTATCTGGAAAGAAATCCATAAATTCTGCAATGATAGGGTGAGGAGGCCCGGGTTCTTCGGTGATAGAGGAGTAGGAAACACTCTTTATATCTTCCGGAGCCCGAGAGATTACAAACTCCGGTTCTCCTGGTGGGCTGAAGATTACACATCCTCGGTGACAATCTATTAGCGCATGTTGTTCACTTAACCAGTCCATCCCTAGGACTACATCATAGTTGGGCAGGGGCATCACTAGTAAAGGTGTTGAGAACTGATGGCCAGAGATGGTTATGGGACAATTACAAGCCTCAGTGATGGATATAGGTCCACCACCGGTAATAACCCTACTAATCACCTTGCTAAGTCCCGAATCTATGTGGTGTACAGATATAAACTTGGATGATATGAAACTATGTGATGCACCCGAATCAAATAATGCTAGAGCAGGATATGAAAACACATAAATGGAACCTGTGATGACATCAGCGGTGGGTTCCTACTCTGGCTCCTGCTCATCAGCTGCTAGGGCAAAAGCTCGCCCGGTCTTCTGCTGGTGCTGTCCAAACTGTTGTTGCTGAGTAGGCAGGGGAGCTCTCTGCTGGTTGGTTCCAGGCCGGTGGGCTGACATGGGGCAGTCCTTCACTTGGTGGGTGGCAGACCCACAGACTAGGCAGTGTCCTAGCCTCTTTCTGCAGATGTTCGACTGATGCCCTGGCCTCTTGCAATAGTCACAGACAGGGATCTGCTTCTGGTATGCTCTGTCATTGGTCTTCGCCTGATGATGATGCTGCTGGTGGTGCGAGGGCCTGTTGCTGTTGTTGTTGGGCCTCTTCTGACTACCCTGGAAGTTGTTAGTTCCAGGGTACTCTCTCTTGGATCGAGAAGGTTGGCTCTTCTCCACGTCCTGAGCTCGGATCAGGATCCTCTCATAGGTCTTAGCGCCACCTGCGATCACAGGGGTGTGAATCTCTTCTCGTAAGCCATACCTGAATCGCTCAGCACGATCCTTGGGGTCAGCTACCAGGTTCTGGGCAAAGCGGCTTAGTCGGCCGAACTCTGCCGCATATTCGCTGACCGTCATATTTCCCTGCTTCAAGTTCTGGAATTGCCTTTTCATTTCCCGTATTTTCGATGTCGGGAAGAACTTCCTGCGGAACAGCCTCTTGAAGGTGTCCCAGTCGAGCTGCTTGTCCTGGAGTCGAGGTTCATTCCGATACCAGGTGCTCGCCACATCTTGTAGTTGGAGTCCTACAGCTTCAGCCTTGAGGTCCTCCGGGAGTCGAGCGACGCTCAAGAGACGCTCCATATGGTCTAGCCATTCATCGGCGTAGATGATACCCTCGGTTCCTTTGAAAGGTCGAGGGTCTTGCTTCTTAAAGCTTTCTATATCTCCAACCTTCATGCAATAATACGTCTCTAATCAAAAGAATGGTCTTAAAGAAATATAACTTAACTCCTGAATCATGCTTACCTTGGCAGGTCGTGGCCCTGATGAAGTGGTTCCTCCTCTCTCGAGGGCAGCCATAGCCACGTTGTGGGCATTCTCCATGCCTTCTCTCATAATCGCGGTCTGCTCGCGATGGGCTTCAGCTTGGGCAGCAGTCTGCTCTCTGTGGGCTTCTGCTTGAGCTCTCTGTGCTTCAAGCACTCCTCGTAGCATTCCCACTAGGTCAGTGGGATCCACGGGTACTGGTGGGGCAGCTGGTGCGGCCACTACTGCAGGGGTCTGTGGCTCAGCCCGGGAAAGTGCCGGTTCCGCCGCTTGCGCTGTGGAAGCGTAAACGGGCCGGGGAGCTGGTGCAGCATGGGGACGGTCTGTCAGCTGCAAGGGAGGTGGGTCCCGGCGTGCTTGAGAAGGGGTATGATCAGTTGATGACACCTCATCGTCAGCAGGGCCGGATCGGGTAGCCTTTCCTTTGGCCATGATCTGGAAGGTTTAGGGTACATACATAAGCAAGGTATCCTACCAGTCTATAATCAAACAAAAATATTTATTTATATAATTCGGTCCTATGTCGTGACAAATCAATGTTCTAGTGTTCTAATTGTTTCTAGGTATGTTTTCCTAAGTTGTTGTATGAAGACCTGCATGGGCCACCACTAAAAATATGTCACGACCCGATCCCAATAATCTGGGTCTAGTCGGATCATGCCTAGCCTGCATCGTTGTTGAGACGGCGGCAGTAAGCTGTTCAGTAGCAGGTAACCATACAACAACACTATATTTGTCACAACTCAACTTCGAAAATAAACTTTATTTAAACTGAATTTTAAATACAAATGAAACTGTTCTGAAATGAAATACAGAATTTGAAATAACAAAATACAGAAAAAGGAAAATCTATCTATCGGCCTGATCATCGGCCTCAGTCCCAACGTCCTCCTGTGGGGACTCTGGCAGCACAACTAGGTACAACACAGGGTCGTAGTAGCTGTTGTAAAACCGATCTGTATCCTCAATATCCCCTAAAAATATATCTCCAGTCAGGAGGGAGCAAAGTACAATTCATGCTAATTTAAACAGTTAAATAAGTAATAGAATCATGCAGTTCTAAACAGTTTTAAACATGAACAGTTTGTTACAGTAAAAACAGTGATTTGAACAGGTAATGAAATATGACCGGCTTAGGTTTGTTACAGGAAGGATAAGGGGTTTTTGTTACAGTAGTGGTCACAATCATTACGCTATTCCCCAGTCCCCTGTAGTTACAGTACTCTCAGAGAGAGTTTCGTGTTTGCATCGTGGTTTAAACTTGCATTAAAGTGATTAAATAAATAACTGTAAACTAACATAAACTATACTTGCCTCAATAGAAATGACTGGAGAGGTAGAAGACTTCGAGACAGGTAATTAGAGTCGTCATCGAATTCCTACATTCGAGAGATAGACTCAGATATTAGGTTCACCAACTTAGCTATGCTAGTTGAAATCTCTAGTTGCGTCCTAGTCCAATTTTAGTTCTTTAATTAACCAAACACAGAAAATACGGTTATTTGTGCGTTGATTTAATACGAAAGAAAATGTCATTTTAACTTTGAATTCGGGAAATATCGTCGATGCCAGATTATTAAGAAAACTTGGTAATTTTTATAAATATAATTATAAAGCTAATTTTTCTTATTTTAGTGAGAAATACGTGATTTTTAATTATTAATAAACTTGTAAATTTTAAGTGAGAAAATATTAATTAATTTTATACGAAAATACTTTTTAGTCAATTTAATCGTTAAATAATAAAAACTCGCAAAACCAGAAAAGACAAAAAAATCTAAGCTATTACAGTTACAGACCACAGCCAGCTGGGCTTATGCCTATTACAATTTATTTACATAAATTGAAATAAGACAAAACTGACGTTAGTCCTAAACTGAAATATTAAATAAAATTAAACAAAAATTAAATATAAAAAATAAAGGTAAATAGTAGAGTCTCAGATATGGTCCAATCCTCATCTTGGCTAATTGCCTCAACGTCCGGGCGGGGCCGGTTTCGTTTGTACTTAGCTGGGTCCATTGACCGATACGGTCGTCACCCAAAATCAAATATCAAATAAAACTCCGAAAATCATTTTAAATTCATTTTTAAAAATAATCCAGGATTTACGGAAAAATCGGGCAGCATCTCCTCTGTTTTTGGTCAACCCAAAAACTGGGATTTGGCACCGATAATTTCCTGCAAATCCCAAACCAAGGAAAAACCCGAATTTTTATATATATAAAATCCACAACCAATCCACAGAATAATCGGAACTACCCAAAATAATTTCGGAAGTCCGATTCCAATTCCACAAATCACAGAACGTTCCCGGAAAAATCCGGAAAGCTAAAACATACCAAAAATCAATTCCCGAAATATTTCGGGAATCCAAAATAACTCACAGGACCTTTCCGAAAGTCCCAGAAAATTACGACGTCGCTAAAACCGAATTCCCAAATGGAATCGGGGACCATTTCATCATCGACTAAAATAATAAAATGAACGGAACAGGGGGTTATACCTCGGATTGCTCAGCTAGAGCTCTTAGATGAATAATAGAAAGAAAATGAGCTCCAAATCAGCGAACGTATTCCCGAAACAGTGCTGTAATAGCAACGTCGTCGAAAATGCTGAAAACTCCGAAGCTAGGGCACGGCGGGAAACAGCAGGGGAAAGCTCGGCCAAAGGGCAGCGAGCTAGGGGTGGCACTGTCGTCGACGTCGGAGGGAGCCGATGGGCTCGGCGGGGTGGCGCGAAGGGGCGCGCTGGTCGGGGCGGACGTGCTGGCGAGTGGCGCTCGCGGGGGCGGCTCCACTGGACGGCGTCGCTGGCCGGAGGGGCCGGCGAAGAGAGGCTGGCGCGGGGGCGATCGCCGGACGTCGGCGAGGGAAGCCGAAGGGTGGTCAGCGGTCGGCAGGCCAGGGGCGCGGGGGTGAGGGTTTGAGTGGCGTGGGGGTTTGGGGGAAATGAAGAGTGAGAAGAAGAGAAGAGAGAGATGAGAGTTAAGAGAAGAATTGTTCTCTGTTGAAGAGAGTGAGCTTCTGCAGTTGAAGAGAACGTGGGGTGGAAAGGAGTGGGGGAAGTTGTGAGTATTAAAAGGGAAGTTGGGTGTGTGCGTGTGGAAGAGAGAGGATGAGGGAGAAAAAGTGGGGAGGCAAAGAATGGGTTGGGGGTGCTGGTCCTACGGGACGAGCTAAAGATATTTACTTCGGCATTTTTTTAAATAAAACAAATCCATTAACCAAGTCAAAATTCAGATTTTAAAATGAGGGAAAAGGATTGGGTTTGGCTCAGGCCTGGGTCTGGGTTCGGACTCGGGTCTGGGTCTGAAATACAAAAATCCATGTTATTTATTTTCGAAACCATTTTAACACACAGAAATAATATAATAATAAAATAATAATAATTTAAAAATACTAATAATATTATGAAAACATTAATATTAAATATTCGTAAAAGATGGGTTTCACAGTAAATGGAACGTGTTTGGTAATGATAGCATTGTGGGCGAGCTAGCCTCCCCACCAGTGCATAACAATGTACTGATAACCCCACAGTCTGTATGCAGGATGCAGAAGACATCATCGGGTGTGGAGCTTCCCTCGAACGTGCTAAGGCGCGGAGCTATCTCTGGATCCTTGGAGCGTTACAAGGAGCTGGAGCACCATATACAGGACATAATGTATCGGAACATCGCCATGAATCATTCCATCTTGTAAGTCACTTGGCACGCCTTTTATGTTTCAGAGAGAGAGAGCTTGAGTGACTTGTATACTCGGCCTAGTGCCGCTTGTAAACTTCTTGAATATCAATAAAGAGTTTGAATTCGCTTCAACTTGTGTTCATTTACTTTCCGCTGCAAATGGAGACACTCTGTGCGACTCTGTGGCCTAGCTCAAATCGGCCGTTTCTGGACTTGGCCTTGTACGGGCGCAACCTAGGCCCGTGCGGCATCACGCCTTAGCGATGACGATCGCTCCTACGGGAGTGGGGCGTGACAGATTGGTATCAGAGCACGGCTTCACGTCCTTGGACTTCATTTCGATTCTCTCAGTTTTGAAAGCTCGTTTTGAGACAAAAGAAGTATACGCTCTCTCTCGTTGTGCCTTGGGATGTTCCATATAATAAGTCTAATATTTTTAAAACCTCGTACAAGTACTCGGTTGAACGGGATCGATAAGCGAAGGCCTTTGTGCCGAACGATGTTAAACATGACTCGATAGAGAACACATGCTAAGTTAGCAAGTCGCGTGTATGCCCAAATAGTCCTACGTCCACATTAGCAAGTGAGCGTGCAAACTTGAATATAGCCCGCACGAGATGGTTATGCGGCACAACTTAGTCTGCGTGTCGTGCACCTCGACTTTTGGTGCAATCGAATTGCGAGCGATATCAAGTACCGCTCGGTCGGGAACGAAGTTACACTTAAAGTGTATATCTATAGAAACGCTATCAAACTAACGCTTAGGCGTACACGAAAGATCGATTTGGATTTTGAGGAACGGGCGAACGCACGATTGAATATATCGAATGAATCGAATGATCTCTTGAGGATTTATAGAATGACTCGAATCCGAGTGGTGTATGTGATAGCTTCGAAGAAGGATAAGAGTGAGTGTCAACGACTAGTCGAGTGGCTCGAACCCTGAGTGGTGTATGGACGTTATAGAAATTGTTCGAGCGAGACTACAGGATTTACGGATAGAACGAGTATGTCGACGTGGCAATGCGATCGCGCAAAGCCCTAGAACATGTCACGCTTAGTTAGTCGTGACATCGAATGTCCCGAACGAGATGTCGTTCGGACAACTTGTCAATGGGCAATGCAAGTTAGAAAATGGTTCGGAACGATAAACGAAAATGAATGGTCTTGATCGGAAAACCTAGAGGATCACGCGCACGATTTTGGATTGATTCAAATAAATTGTGACTTGAGTTTGGACAACGATCTTGAAACTAGCTTGAGGGATAGCGATCAAACTTGATCTTGAATATCAAGGAAATTATGGAATATCCAACTCGAACAACAGCATCAACGCACGACTCGAAATCGGTTGCAAAGGAAGATCGTCAGGTTACGCATATCGTCGATGGTATTGAGGCGTATCAAAGATCGATATGCGATAACTCGGGGGTACTCTGACTCGGCGAATGACGATCGTGCAAATGTCATTGTTCCGTTGGATGCTATATTTGGGATATTAAAGATGTGTCGAGGGAAAGATAGATTTGGCTTGAGGATTTTCTAGTTGAACACATGACGGTCAGCCTATCGAATTGATTTAGCTTGCATGAAAATTAGAATACTTGGATTTGCTTCGTTGACAACCACAATGTTGACGTTCTTATCTTATGCGAGCGCAACTCCAGCCTCGCACATGCGTCGCGTCGGGTTAGGACGATCACTCCGTGTGAGCGCTAATATGGTGATTCATACAGCGGGAGTGATTGAACTTGGATGGCGTGGCAATTTGATTGCTTCGACTTGTGGTTTGACGCGAAGGTAAACTCGAGAATGATTCGGTGTGCTTGATGATTAAGTTTGAGGATTGAGTAGGTCCAATCCGCGTATCGAGAATGAATTAGTCTAGACGCAAGCAAGAGTTACGCCCCGATGAGAATGATTATTCCGCGGAAGCGTTGCATGGTGATTCATGAACCACCGTGGATAATCGAACTCGCGTGAGATTGGGGCGCAACATATTGTCAAAGCTAGATGAACTCGTGATCGAATACATGAATTGGTTAGAATGGATATGTGAAGTATGTCGATTGGGTGATTTGAATGGATTCGAATATGCACGACGAATACATTGATGCGAATAGGTGATCGTGCTCGATGTCTAGAAATCTGAGTGACGCGAGCTTGGGTAGAAAACCCCCGTACTACCGACTTTGGTTTGACCCTAGGATTGGGGTCAGAGTTGGCATTATTGTTGGGGAACTATGATTCCAATCCTGACATTGACTTAGCCTCGAAAAGAAATAGCCTAGCGGTTAGGCGAGACATCCTGTTGAAATTGTTAGCAATCGAAAGATTGATCTTGAGGATTGGCATGAATGGATAGCATGAATCACGAATATAGGAAACCCTGCTCACGAGATTCGGCTGACATGCATATATTTCAGGGACGCTTGAGTATATGCACGATGCGACTCGAGTGAGAATGACAAATTTCTAGATCATGCGGCTTGGCTGAATGTATGTATTTTGGGGACACTTGGAATGCGTGCACGATCCAGCCAAGTGATACATTGAGTTCAAGCAAGACTTGAGGAATGGAAGAGTGTCGAAGATCTTGAAATTGCATTAAGTAAGGGATCGATACTAGTACGAGCGTGGCTCGGAATCCAAGAAACGTGTGAGCGGAGTATGCGTGAACGACAACGAGATTGGCCCTAAACAAGTGAATGATATGGAATCGATATCGTGCAAGTAAAAGTTGGTATAACGAATTGAACCATTGATAGAAAGATATACTCGATGATAATACAATACGTGGTTTTGAATCGGACGAAAATTACTTAGACTTGGTCGACCCCGCTAAGTAGAAATCATACTGATTTTGTGGACACGAACGCTTGAGAAGCGAATCGGGTCATCTCGATGACCGAAATAAACGAAAGTGAGTTTGCCTTAGCCTACGACACTCGTATTTGACGAATTACAACGTGCCTCGTGCGACCAAATTCAGATCCATGACACGTCGAATTAGCAACCGAATCGAAGAAACACGACAATTGAATAAGTACCATCAACTCTAAATGAATGAAAAGTTATTCAATGAAAATCGACCGAACGTATGCGACACGGAACTTGGAAAGGTATCGAGTACAGTTTGATGCCATCGAATGGTAAAGCCATTCGATAGGGATTGTCTAAACACGACGACACGAGTTAAGAAATGGTAGGATGACCTGCACTCAGGAAGTCTCGAGGACGAGACTTGTTTTGAGTGGTGTATTATGTAATGACCCGCTCCGCCCTAGCGGAACGCCGATTCAAACGGCAAGTGCAACGACTCGAACGAGCCGTCGACCCGAAGAGTTGGCATCGACCTGATGAAGAATCGATGCAAGGCTTACATTGGCCCGTCAAGATGAATCTAGACTTAGACTTATAAAGGTGCGCTCGGAGTATCGCTCGGCCGATGCGAACATCGCTAAGGTGGGTGGCTCCGATGAACCCGTCTTTGCTTAGCCTAGACACTTAACAATGCGGACACTATCACGATAATCGCTAGGCGATAACACCGTACAAGTCAATAAATGACTCAACGCACCTAACTAAGGGATTAATCCCACCTTGCATGCTTGTATAGAATATGGAAAGAAACATAGAAAATATGAGAACTCTAGCACCGCACTCCATGCTCGTGCTACGGCACAAGCTTACGTTCAAGTCCCTTACGCGTTCAACAATGAAACAATGAATGGATTACAACATTGAAATGGAAAGACTATCAACATAGTCGTTCCAAGTAGAGTATAGCAACATTGAAAGATATGGGACCGATGGGTCGCCAAGGCGACTCCCGCACGGGGAGTTACATAATATGTGAATGAAAGAATGAATGGATAAGTGAATGAATGAACCAACGAATGAAAGAATGAATACGTGAATGAATTAATGAACGAACGGACAAGTGAAAAGAAAAAAAAGAATGAATGAATAAAAGATAAGGAAGAAAGGAATGGTTAGCGACAGGTATGACGGGAACGTGCAACGGGGCTTGCTACCCGCGCTGCACAGACGCCAACCTGGTCGATAACTCATTATGGCTAAGGGTTAGCCTACGGCTCGGAGACAGCCATTAAGTTAAATGACAAACAAAAAGAAAACGAAATGGTCGTGGATAATCCATTAGTATACGGGAGGTGGGAGATATAAGGGATTTTCAGCGGCACAGTCAAAGTGTGAAGGACGTGCCGGTCCGGACGAAAATCAAAAGTATGACTTACGGACTGCCTGAGTGCGGGCTTGGCCACCAGGGGACGTAAGGCCGGGTATTTCAAAAGACTATCAGGGTGTACCAAGCCGCACGCCATGATAGGTGAGGAAATTACCAAGGGGAAGACATGTCCAAATTGGCTTGTGATGCCAGCGACCGATGCATATAGATTAAGTGGACTTTGCTAGTGGCAATCCACGTGCAAGTCCTTGCATTGAAATCAAAGTAGTCTAAAGTTAATTGAATGAAGTGCCTTATGAATATGCTTGAAATGTAACACACTAAATGATAATAAGAAATTCATGCAAGTGAGTTAGATAACGTGCCTACGACGTGCTAGAATCCGAGGCAGGGACACGCACTTGACATCGAAAAGTTCATATTGAATTGTTGACTAACTTGGTTTACTTTGGATAGGGAAGGCCGGACGGTAAGTATGGGTAAGTCGTGCATGTATTTCCATGCGACACTTGAATTTGGCAACACGAGGTAGGTTATGAAATATGCCATGAAACTGATCCTAAGGCAAGATTAGAAAGACAATGAATGATAGACGGTGCACAAAAGTAAATGGAACGTGTTTGGTAATGATAGCATTGTGGGCGAGCTAGCCTCTCCACCAGTGCATAACAATGTACTGATAACCCCACAGTCTGCTTGCAGGATGCAGGAGACATCATCAGGTGCGGAGCTTTCCTCGAACGTGCTAAGGCGCGGAGCTATCTCTGGATCCTTGGAGCGTTGTAAGGAGCTGGAGCACCATATACAGGACATAATGTATCGAAACATCGCCATGAATCATTCCATTTTGTAAGCCACTTGGCACGCCTTTTATGTTTCAGAGAGAGAGAGAGCTTGAGTGACTTGTATACTCGGCCTAGCGCCGCTTGTAAACTTCTTGAATATCAATAAAGAGTTTGAATTCGCTTTAACTTGTGTTCATTTACTTTCCGCTGCAAATGGGGACACTCTGTGCGACTCTGTGGCCTAGCTCAAATCGGCCGTTTCTGGATTTGGCCTTGCACGGGCGCAACCTAGGCCCGTGCGGCATCACGCCTTAGCGAGGACGATCGCTCCTACGGGAGCGGGGCGTGACAGATTGGTATCAGAGCACGGCTTCACGTCCTTGGACTTCATTTCGATTCTCTCAGTTTTGAAAGCTCGTTTTGAGACAAAAGAAGTATACGCTCTCTCTCGTTGTGCCTTGGGATGTTCCATACAATAAGTCTAATATTTTCAAAAGCTCGTACAAGTACTCGGTTGAACGGGATCGATAAGCGAAGGCCTTTGTGCCGAACGATGTTAAACATGACTCGATAGAGAACACATGCTAAGTTAGCAAGTCGCGTGTATGCCCAAATAGTCCTACGTCCACATTAGCAAGTGAGCGTGCAAACTTGAATATAGCCCGCACGGGATGGTTATGCGGCACAACTTAGTCTGCGTGTCGCGCACCTTGACTTTTGGTGCAATCGAGTTGCGAGCGATATTAAGTACCGTTCGGTCGGGAACGAAGCTACACTTAAAGTGTATATCGATATGAATGCTATCAAACTAACGCTTAGGCGTACACGAAAGATCGATTTGGATTTTGAGGAACGGGCGAACGCACGATTGAATATATCGAATGAATCGAATGATCTCTTGAGGATTTATAGAATGACTCGAATCCGAGTGGTGTATGTGATAGCTTCGAAGAAGGATAAGAGTGAGTGTCAACGACTAGTCGAGTGGCTCGAACCCTGAGTGGTGTATGGACGTTATAGAAATTGTTCGAGCGAGACTACAGGATTTACAGATAGAACGAGTATGTCGACGTGGCAATACGATCGCGCAAAGCCCTAGAACGTGTCACGCTTAGTTAGTCGTGACATCGAATGTCCCGAACGAGATGTCGTTCGGACAACTTGTCAATGGGCAACGCAAGTTAGAAAATGGTTCGGAACGATAAATGAAAATGAATGGTCTTGATCGAGGAAACTTAGAGGATCACGCGCACGATTTTGGATTGATTCAAATAAATTGTGACTTGAGTTTGGACAACGATCTTGAAACTAGCTTGAGGGATAGCGATCAAACTTGATCTTGAATATCAAGAAAATTATGGAATATCCAACTCGAACAACAACATCAACGTACGACTCAAAATCGGTTGCAAAGAAAGATCGTCAAGTTACGCATATCGTCGATGGTATTGAGGCGTATCAAAGATCGATATGCGATAACTTGGGGGTACTCTGACTCGGCGAATGACGATCGTGCAAGTGTCATTGTTCCGTTTGATGCTATATTTGGGATGTTAAAGATGTGTCGAGGGAAAGATATGTTTGGCTTGAGGATTTTCTAGTTGAACATATGACGGTCAGCCTATCGAATTGATTTAGCTTGCATGAAAATTAGAATACTTGGATTTGCTTCGTTGACAACCATAATGTTGACATTCTTATCTTATGCGAGCGCAACTCCAGCCTCGCACATGCATCGCGCCGGGTTAGGATGATCACTCCGCGTGAGCGCTGATATGTTGATTCATACAGCGGGAGTGATTGAACTTGGATGGCGTGGCAATTTGATTGCTTCGACTTGTGGTTTGACGCGAAGGTAAACTCGAGAATGATTCGGTGTGCTTGATGATTAAGTTTGAGGATTGAGTAGGTCCAATCCGCGTATCGAGAATGAATTAGTCTAGACACAAGCAAGAGTTACGCCCCGATGAGAATGATTATTCCGCGGGAGCGTTGCATGGTGATTCATGAACCACCGTGGATAATCGGACTCGCATGAGATTGGGGCGGAACATATTGTCAAAGCTAGATAAACTCGTGATCGAATACATGAATTGGTTAGAATGGATATGTGAAGTATGTCGATTGGGTGATTTGAATGGATTCAAATATGTGCGACGAATACATTGATGCGAATAGGTGATCGTGCTCGATGTCTAGAAATCTGAGTGATGCGAGCTTGGGTAGAAAACCCCCATACTACCGACTTTGGTTTGACCCTAGGATTGGGGTCAGAGTTGGCATTATTGTTGGGGAACTATGATTCCAATCCTGACATTGACTTAGCCTCGAAAAGAAATAGCCTAGCGGTTAGGCGAGACACCCTGTTGAAATTGTTAGCAATCGAAAGATTGATCTTGAGGATTGGCATGGATGGATAGCATGAATCACGAATATAGGAAACCCTGCTCATGAGATTCGGCTGACATGCATATATTTCAGGGACGCTTGAGTATGTGCACGATGCGACTCGAGTGAGAATGACAAATTTCTAGATCATGCGGCTTGGCTGAATGCATATATTTTGTGGACTCTTGGAATACGTGCACGATCCAGCCAAGTGATACATTGAGTTCAAGCAAGACTTGAGGAATGGAAGAGTGTCGAAGATCTTGAAATTGCGTTAAGTAAGGGATCGATACTTGTACGAGCGTGGCTCAAAATCCAAGAAACGTGTGAGCGAAGTGTGCGTGAACGACAACGAGATTGGTCCTAAACAAGTGAATGATATGGAATCGATATCGTGCAAGTAAAAGTTGGTATAACGAATTGAACCATTGATAGAAAGATATACTCGATGATAATACAATACGTGGTTTTGAATCGGACGAAAATTACTTAGACTTGGTCGACCCCGCTAAGTAGAAATCATACTGATTTCGTGGATACGAACGCTTGAGAAGCGAATCGGGTCATCTCGATGACCGAGATAAACGAAAGTGAGTTTGCCTCAGCCTACGACACTCGCATTTGACGAATTACAACGTGCCTCGTACGACCAAATCCAGTTCTATGACACGTCGAATTAGCAACCGAATCGAAGAAACACGACAATTGAATAAGTACCATCAACTCTAAATGAATGAAAAGTTATTCAATAAAAATCGACCGAACGTATGCGACACGGAACTTGAAAAGGTATCGAGTACAGTTTGATGCCATCGAATGGTAAAGCCATTCGATAGGGATTGTCTAAACACGACGACACGAGTTAAGGAATGGTAGGATGACCTGCACTCAGGAAGTCTCGAGGACGAGACTTGTTTTGAGTGGTGTATTATGTAATGACCCGCTCCGCCCTAGCGGAACGCCGATTCAAACGGCAAGTGCAACGACTCGAACGAGCCGTCGACCCGAAGAGTTAGCATCGACCTGATGAAGAATCGATGCAAGGCTTACATTGGCCCGTCAAGATGAATCCAGACTTAGACTTTTAAAGGTGCGCACGGAGTATCGCTCGGCCGATGCGAACATCGCTAAGGTGGGTGGCTCCGATGAACCCGTCTTTGCTTAGCCTAGACACTTAACAATGCGGACACTATCACGAGAATCGCTAGGCGATAATACCGTGCATGTCAATAAATGACTCAACGCACCTAACTAAGGGATTAATCCCACCTTGCATGCTTGTATAGAATATAGAAAGGAACATGAAAAATATGAGAACTCTAGCACCGTGCTCCATGCTCGTGCTACGGCACAAGCTTACGTTCAAGTCCCTTACGCGTTCAACAATGAAACAATGAATGGATTACAACAATAAAACGGGAAGACTATCAACATAGTCATTCTAAGTATAGTATAACAACATTGAAAGATTATGGGACCGATGGGTCGCCAAGGCGACTCCCGCACGGGGAGTTGCATAATATGTGAATGAAAGAATGAATGGATAAGTGAATGAATGAACCAACGAATGAAAGAATGAATACGTGAATGAATTAATGAACGAACGGACAAGTGAAAAGAAAGAATGAATAAAAGATAAGGAAGAAAGGAATGGTTAGCGACAGGTATGACGGGCACGTGCAACGGGGCTCGCTACCCGTGCTGCACGGACGCCAACCTGGTCGATAACGCATTATGGCTAAGGGTTAGCCTACGGCTCGGAGACAGCCGTTAAGTTAAATGACAAACAAAAAGAAAACGAAATGGTCATGGACAATCCATTAGTATACGGGAGGTGGGAGATATAAGGGATTTCCAACGGCACAGTCAAAGTGTGAAGGACGTGCCGGTCCGGACGGAAATCAAAAGTATGGCTTACGGGCTGCCTGAGTGCGGGCTTAGCCACCAGGGGACGTAAGGCCGGGTATTTCAAAAGACTATCAGGGTGTACCAAGCCGCACGCCATGATAGGTGAGGAAATTACCAAGGGGAAGACATGTCCAAATTGGCTTGTGATGCCAGCGACCGATGCATATAGATTAAGTGGGCTTTGCTGGTGGCAATCCACGTGCAAGTCCTTGCATTGAAATCAAAGTAGTCTAAAGTTAATTGAATGAAGTGCCTTATGAATATGCTTGAAATGTAACACACTAAATGATAATAAGAAATTCATGCAAGTGAGTTAGATAACGTGCCTACGATGTGCTAGAATCGGAGGCAGGGACACGCACTTGACATCGAAAAGTTCATATTGAATTGTTGACTAACTTGGTTTACTTTGGACAGGGAAGGCCGGACAGTAAGTATGGGTAAGTCGTGCATGTATTTCCATACGACACTTGAATTTGGCAACACGGGGTAGGTTATGAAATATGCCATGAAACTGATCCTAAGGCAAGATTAGAAAGACAATGAATGATAGACGGTGCACAAAAGTAAATGGTACGTGTTTGGTAATGATAGCATTGTGGGCGAGCTAGCCTCCCCACCAGTGCATAACAATGTACTGATAATCCCACAGTCTGCTTGCAGGATGCAGGAGACATCATCGGGTACGGAGCTTCCCTCGAACGTGCTAAGGCACGGAGCTATCTCTGGATCCTTGGAGCGTTGCAAGGAGCTGGAGCACCATATACAGGACATAATGTATCGGAACATCGCCATGAATCATTCCATCTTGTAAGCCACTTGGCACGCCTTTTATGTTTCAGAGAGAGAGAGCTTGAGTGACTTGTATACTCGGCCTAGTGCCGCTTGTAAACTTCTTGAATATCAATAAAGAGTTTGAATTCGCTTCAACTTGTGTTCATTTACTTTTCGCTGCAAATGGGGACACTCTGTGCGACTCTGTGGCCTAGCTCAAATCGGCCATTTCTGGACTTGGCCTTGCAAGGGCGCAACCTAGGCCCGTGCGGCATCACGCCTTAGCGAGGACGATCGCTCCTACGGGAGCGGGGCGTGACAGTGGAGTTTCAGTTAGTTGTCTTGAGAGTAGTAGTTTTCGAGGGGATGCCGTTTTTAGGATTGTCAATTAATTTTTAGACGTGTTTCTTGAGGAGCTTCTAGGCGTGCCACCAAGAGGAGCATCAGAGGAATTGTATAAGCAAGGTACACATCAGTAATCTCGAAACTTATTGCTTTCATTTGAACCAAACAACCCCTTATACACAAGTTCAAGTAAAAACTTTAGGTGAAATGCCTAAGCAAGATACACATCTTTAATCTCGAAAATTCTATTTTATTATTTATTTTCTCAAGCAAACCACATACGAAATGTGATTTTAGCATAAGAGGAATTGTAGCTAACTTAAAGCATTGATAGTAGATGGAGCTCAAGAAAGCACCTTGAGGTCCAAATTTGTAATAATCAAATAAATGTAGAATGGACTGAGTTTGTATGAGAGAATAGTAAAACAAGTAAATCGTTATGCCTAGATGAGTGGATATAGACACATATACAATTATTCTTTCTTTTTTAAAATAATATAAAATCTCGAATATAGAAATTGGAACTTCAAATTGAGTCATATTATTCTAGAAAATAAGTTCCTACATTTTGAATGTAAAAATTTTAAAACTCACAACTCTTGTGGCTGGGACAAGATCATTATGGATTCAACTTGAACCTTACTATTCTTTTAATGCTCGCTAGGATTAGCGGGGTTCTTTTATAGAGACATTATAGAACAATACAATTTGATGAAAGATATGAGCAACAAAGCAAGAGGCTTCGAAAAAATTAGGCTGTGTTTGATTGGGCTTTTTTTTCCATGGAAAATATTTCCAGCACAAATTTTCCACCAATTATAGTGTTTGATAGCTTATATTTTCCATGGAATTATTTTCCAAAAAACTATCATTTTTCATATTTTCATCTAAAATGGTGGAAAATAAAACTTGTCCAACTTATAGGAAAATACCATTTTTCATGGAAAATAACTATTTTCTGTGGAAAATAATGGCAATCAAACACCCAAATTAAGTTTTCCATGGAATTTTTTTAAAATTCCATGAAATTTTTTTATAGGAAGTGTTTTCTGAATTATATTCTGTCAGTAAGCGAACAAAAAATCTATGAGTATTTGATTTGAACCCGAGTGTCCAAAAAAAGAAAGAAAGAATATTTGATAGCTTCTGATTCTCTCTCTCTCTCTCTCTCTATATATATATATATATATATATATATATATATATATATATATATATATATTTTTTTTTTTTTTTTTTTTTTTCTGATTCACTATTGACCCTCTTAGGAAGTGTGGAGCGGGACATCTAGGAAGACTCCGGTGCACGTGTCGAGGAGCATCCCTACGAAGACCACATTAAAAGCTTGTAGGACTTCGTACATACGTTGTTGAGTGTAAAACTGGACACCATCTATTTTTAGTAGGAGTGTAAAATGGACAAAGTAGTCCGTTGTTCGTACGTGTCCGGATCGATAAATGATTCGACCGTGAGCCGTCCGATTGATTAACGAACAAAACTTGGACATATTTTTTGGTCCGTTTAAAAACTGGACACGGACACGGTCATATCCATGTCCGATCCGAATTTGTCCGCGGACCGTCCGATAGTGGAAACTCCTTTTGGTTTTGCATCAATTATGTCATATCATTTTGGTTTCGCATCAATTTGTTGTTGTACGGTCTCAATTTTCATTAACCTTTTACCATTATTTGTTGTATTCTATAACCTTCCATTATATTTTCTTTCAACTTGATTTTTTTAGCAACTATCAAGTAATCTTGATAAAATAATAGCTTTTGATAATATATTTAATTTGTTCGCGGACCGTCCGATTGAATTAACAAACAGTAATTGTTCGTGTCCGTTCGATCTAAATTCGAACAGTGGACTGTCCGTGTCCGTCCGTCCGAACTCATTTTTATTTTCGGACCGACCGTTTACACCCCTAATTTTTAGCAACCAAAAAGCCAAAAATGCCCAAAAAGAATATCCGGTGTTTTAGAAAACCCATCCTAGAATTTTGAAACTCTCTCCATAAACCACCAAAAATAGGTGGGGCCTCAATCACTAACCACCGTTTGTATAGAAGCGCCCATCTGTTCCACCGAACGGACGGCTGAGATCTCAACCAGAGAGTCCCCCTCTGCCATCCTTCTCCGCCATCTCTACAACAATTATCTCCACTACTCCTCTCTCTTCAAAAACCAAAAAAAGTTCCCATTCCCCTCCCCCCCCCCCCCCCCCTCTTCCTCGTCTCCTCCTCCTCCAAAAATTAGGGTTCTATTTATCAGGGTTTCGTCCGGTTCTCGAGCTCGAATGTCTTCAGTAATGGCGTCGATGGCCTTCCCGTGGCCTAAGTGCCCCGTCATCCGGCCCCGATGCTCGCTGTCGAGTCGGAACTCGAAGCACCGGCACCTCTCCTTCCTGGCCGGGTGCGGTCGGATTCCTAGATCGCAGGTTCAAAAATTTGATTCTTTGTTTTTTTTGGAGTTGTTTATAGTTTGGTACCAGTAGTAGCTATTCTGGAATTTCTTGTTATTGGTGCTTTAGTAGTCCATGATGAACTATATTATTGATTTATTATGGAGAATTTTTGTCAGTTTTAATAACAGTATGGTGAAAACAAGCTAAGGATTGAACTCCGTGAACTGGTTGTCTTGGATATTAGTGGCCCAACTGGGCGTCTCGACATATAGTAAGTGGTTTCGTTACGCGATGGGACCAGGACTGTTTAACACGATTATATGGCTGATTAACTGCAATTCCATGGGCACATGGAAAATTTCTGCTTAATTCTGTGGCTACCCGAACAATCTGATTAACTGGCCAATTGCTCGGCATATTGATAGCCGATTAATCCGATTACAGAAACCATTGCTTGTTTCCTGTTAAAGGTTCCATTCGTTATCCATGGTAACTCATTTTTTACGAGTACTCAGTAGAACTAAGATGTTTCATGTATCACACCGTGTCACTTGTTCCGCTAATCCGATCAAAGATCATGGGAGGAATCTAATAGGATCTGAATGTTGCCCCTTATATGGTATAATATGAGCATGTAATAATAGCAAAGTGACATTGACATAAGATGATTATTTGGAAATTCTTAGATGTGGTTAATCACATTCTCCGTAATGAAATGATTTAGAGTGGGTTTCGTATTGCCGAAACTTGCCAATTTTTTTGTCATAATCTCCTGATCCGTGATCAATACAGCTGTTGAAACGGTGCTGCCAAAAGCAATAAGTTGTCTGGTAAAAACATGTTTTCATTACCAATTTTTTTGAAAAAGACCAAACTGGACATGCGTTAATAGAAATGTAAGGTATAAGATGAAATTTTAGAAAAGAAAGTTAAAAGGTATTTTTGCCCCTAAAGAACAAACGAGAATTGAAAGTAGCTTTTGAAAGCAATCCGTTCTCTGCTTTCAAATCCAGCAGCATCTTTTTGGAAAAAGTAAGCATAAGCAGCTTTACCAGAGACATTTATGTAATGTTTTCCAAGAAGGAAGCAGAAGTGGCTTTGATAAGCTGTACCAAACCCTTTCTTAGAGTCGATGTGATGTTGCTTATGAACCAACATATGAATCTATGATAAAGAGTACCAAAGTAGATGTCAGAGTCGTCAAGTTAGAAGTGATTCTATATCCTTACCTTGAATTCAGAAATTCTTCCCTAGATTTGATATATTGCAGTCTTGTAGCTCATTAGGAACTATTTCACTGTCTAGGTGCACCAAGCCTGCACATCATTGAATAACGATCTTAACATTTCGGAAAATATTACGGAGCTATAAGAATCAAGGCTTAAGAATCAAGACACTCGACAAAAGGAGACACCTAGTTTATGATTTAAGACATCATTTCTAGTGTGTCAGCAAGTAGCCCTTAAAGCCATGTTCTTGCAGTTCTGTAGCACATCATACATATGTATTTATTAACTGTCTAAGATTGATATGTGAGGTTAATGTTAAACCTGGTAGATCCTACCACCAAAAATATAGAATCAGTCTTTTGCCACTTCCCTCTTTTCCACATCAATGTAGCAACACTTGTCTGAATGTATTAATTAATTTTTTAAGTTTGTCGATGTCTTGGCATTGGAGTAAATACCAGATAATTTAAAGACGTGTCCAGTCTTAAGCTCTTTAAGACGACAATAACATACATTGAAATATACTTATTGCAAATAATGTATTGGCAGTTTACTCGTATGTCATCTCATTCATTTTGAACTCTTTAGGAAGGATTCTTTAGTATCAAACAAGATACAAATAGCTCTGCATAAACATTATTCCTATGGTATTCAATTTAGTATTTGGCATTGCCCATGATGAAAGTCACCAAAAGCACCCTATTAAAGATCCTACTTTGTCTGTAAGATAGAATTTTCTAAGCGCTGTATGGACTTTCTTTTCAAACCCTTTTAGCACCTTTATGTATTTTCTTGAGACAAGAATTTTGAAGTTAACATTTTAGATCCCAAGGATTACTTCATTTACTTCTTTTTTTAATACACACAGACACACATAATACTGTTTTTTTTGTTGTTCTGCCACTTTTTAAACCAAGTAAGCTATAAGAAGTTGTGGTACTGTAATTCTAAACTCTCCTCTGGGAACAAGGCAGAAGTTCTATGGTGGTCAAGACTTAAGCCGTTCATCCTAACATGTAATTTTGTAGAAATGTAACTTTGAATATTGCCATTGGAATATTGCTCATTTTGTGGATCCACTGGCAGAAGACCATATGTAGGGTATGCCTTTTAAGCATATATACAATTTCTGCATAATAAGTTAATAACTGAGTTTTTCTCGTTGGATTTTTTGCTGCTCGTATCTGGAGATAGTAAACCCACATGTCTAATGCTGCTAAGAGATAGTATTATTGATCGTTCATGTTAGGAATGTGTTTTCTATTGTGAGATGTAAATGCTACTTTTAGCCTTAGCAGCCTATTGATCAACTATAAATAAATAAAAGTGTAGAATCAAACATGGGTGCAAATAACTAATTCAACCTCAAGGGACATCTTATTGAGAAAAAATGCCGTCCTAAAACAATGTATGAAGGAGTGAGTAGCAACTTATCTAATAACACGTGATTCAGTTCAGCTCATTTGGTTTAGTCCAAAGATCTCTCATCTTTGCGTTGAGATATGTCCCTTTACGATCCTCTCTCTATTCACTACATTCAATTCCCTTCATTTTCTTAACCCTCTCTCTGCCCTTTGTCTAACAATGACAAACATATCCAATAATGTGTTTTTTGAATGAAAATACACACTTATATTTTAAATCGTTCACTTGCAGGACAAATAAGAAGGAATATAGTTATATGTCCTCTGAGCTGGCAATCAAATTGAAGTTCTTGATAGACAGATTACACAAGGAACATAATTTGACCTCACCTGATAACCATTTTGACAAATCAAAGCAAGATGCCTTTCATTTAACCTTTTCCTTGCAGCACAGAACCTACATGGAAGTGAATCAAAGAAAGCTTTATAAATGCAACATACATTAGGATGTCAAGTGATAACTAAAATGTCTTTTAGTGCAATGGCTGATAAGGTATGTACTTTATACACTTGGGACTGCTGGGCCAATTTCCACATGGAAATCAAGTACTGCTAGAGAACATAAAATTTCTTAAGGAGCAAAGTAGTCAAAGGCGCACTTCGAGGCGCAAAGGATCCATATCGCTCGAGGTGCAAGACGCACTTAAAGAGCGCCCGAGCGAAGTGAGGCGCAAAAATAATAAAAAATAAAAATAAATATATTAGTAACATAAGAAATAAAGCCAATTAACATATTAAAACCAACAAAAATATATTAAAACATAACCAAGTGAACTAGCAGAACAATAATAGTAGTAGTAATCAACTGAACTATTAAGAGTTTGTATTCTTCCTACCATGTTTTTAGTAAATTTTAGTTTTTCTAGTTCAACTGTAACCAACTTTGGCAACCATGGAAAGAGCTATCTCCCTTCCATTTGTATCAGCTAAGGGTTATTACCATGCCTCAATTTTTTTTTTGTATATATATAAAAAACCATAAGGCGCGCCTAGGTGCACATTTTCTTTGTTGCGCCTTGCTGAAAGGCGCGTCCTGGGTACGCCCGGAGAAAGGGGCCTTGCCTAGTGAGGGGCGATGCGCAACTGCTATGCCTTTCTGCGAGACACGCCTTAGGCGCGCCCGAGGTGCGCCTTTGACTACCATGTTAAGGAGTAAACTATACATCTTGCTATGGATTAGGGATTAGGAATGAGACTATATGTCTTTAGTTGTACTTTTTAAAATTTTGGAATATGCTGCATTGGTATGTGTCTCACTTCCAGTTGTAGAATATCTCATAAAGCGCCTATCTTGTGTTAGTGTAAGAGTATATAAGGAGCAAATCTCTCTTAAAGTTTTAACTCAGGGCATTAAACACTTAAAACTACGGGTTTACAGATAATTTAGAAGGAAGAGTTGGCCTCTAAAACCGATTCTTCCATATACACCCTTGCTGTCCTCTATTTTTGAGTTGGGAGGGGTGTGGGATTGTTGAACATGTAGTGAAACACTAGCAGGTTTTGGTGCTCTGCCTTGCAACGACTTACGAAGTGCCTAAACGTGTTTGTGTGTATGTATACACACATTGAGGGGATGCTTGTTTGCTTCTAAGTGGAAATACATGTAACATCTGTTGTATCATTTACAAAATTTCAAGTTTTTGGTTTGTTGTGAATAATGTAATTGTTGAATAAATGTTGCCCCCAATTACTGCAACTTTTTTAGAGTCAAAATGGCAATATCACTATATGGTATAGCAGTAATCACACCATTTACACCATTCTCTTTCATTCTCTTCATTCAATGCCATAAAGGCAACAAAACAACTTTTTGTTTAGGGCAACAAAAGTTGCAACCAAGCACATATTACATCATTTCAAACAATGGATTTGTAAATCTTGCAACGTCATCAACATTAATCAACCAATTTATTTGCACCACCACATACGACAACAAATGTTACATGAAATCAATGTTACATGGTATTTCCATTTATATAGAAACCAAAGCCGCAATAAAGATTCAAAATGAAAACTTATATAAGAGGAGCATGTGTTTGGTTTTATGTAGATATATGAAATTTTAAATTATAAATTGAATTCTTTTATTAATTACCGTGTGCTGCAACAACAACAACAACAAAAACTTTATTCCCAAAATTTTGGATCAGCTGTTTGAATACTCTTTTTCTATATAGCTCTATTAAGGGCCATGTCTTCTATAACATTAACAAAAACTACATCCTTTAAAACTTCAGTCCATATTTTTTAGGCTTACCTCTAGTCCCGGCGGTTCCTTTAGGCTTTAACTACTATGCACGCTCCTCCTTATGGGGGCATCTTTGGTCTGCATTGTACTTGTCCAAACCAACTAAAACAATTTTATCCCATATTTTCTTCAACTGATTGCCGCCTCTAACTTTCCAAGAATACACTCACTTCTTATCTATCTTTCAATGTGTTGCCACTCATCCATCTTAGTATTCTCCTCTTGGCTACACTAATTTTTTGACATGTTTCTACTTTCTTGATCACCCAACTTCAAAGGCACCTTCTGAGCACAAAGTACTCCATAAGTACTCCTCCTTTCAACCATCATGTTTTAATTCTATGCATGGTATTCTTCTCAATCACTCCATCTTGATAACTGATTGAAATTAAATAACAAAAGTTATCACCCCAATTCCTTACCATGAGTTAGAGTATGCGTTAGCCATAATATACCATAGCACAACTCACTTCCTTACAACTAGCTAAATTATGTGGTAGGTTGATATTGACACAGTAAGAGCCATTATTGTGAGCTCCTTACTGACATGCTTGCATATATCCTATAGTTTCGTAGAATAGTAGCATATTTATTTCATACTTGAATATATCCTATAGTTGCTAAATAAAATCTGAATTTTGCATGCATTTTTACGACCTTCCTGACAGAGTTAGATTCACTAAAGGTTCAAATTTTTTATAAGTGGAGCATGTCTTAGACTCTTAGCCTTAAGCTTTATGTAGATTTTTATGTTTACATGGAGAGATTATTAACCGTTTCTTCTTTTCTATAAATGGATGTATACAATTTTTAAATTTTAAATTGAGAATTAACTGAGTTTTTGTCTTTTAAGCATGTATTTATTTTCTCATTATTTTATAGAAAGTTGTGAATCATTCTTTTCTATAAATGGATATGTAAACTTTTTTAAATTAAAAATGAGAACTAATTGAGTTTGTGTCTTTTAAGCATGTATTTTTCCTCATTAATTTATAGAAAGTCGTGAATATTTGTATTTATGTAAATTGAAACTTTTATGCGCATTAAGCATAATATACCACACTGCATCTCAATCCCGAGTTCCTTAACGCATACTAAATTATGTGATGCCTTGATCTTGACATGCCATCTATTTGCAAGGATACATATGCAACATGACACGTCAATGACATAGGTACTCGAAAACGACAACTATTTTGCTGTCATAGTGTATTTTCAATTTTGGAGTGTCCAACACAAATACCTATTTAACAATAATAGTATATATTTAGAAAATGATAAATAAAATAGTCAGTACGGGAGAATCGTTACAACTAATTCTTCGAACTCATACATGAAAATTGCGACTACCTAAATTTCTAATACTAATTGTTAAATAAATTAAAATAGACATTTATTCAATATACGATATACTATACAATTGTCTAGATGCCTACGTAATTTTCCTATGCTATGGCTAGGTGCCTGTTTGATTCGTTTTCCATAATGCATTCATTGGAAAAGAGTTGCACTCGAGAGTCTTCTTTCGTCTTCAATATTCTCATTATAAACTCCCCTAAAGTGGTTCTTCAATATTTTCATTATAAACTCCCCTAAAGTGGTTATTCAATGTTCTCATTAGGAAGTCCCCCTAAAGTCGTGTCGAATTTCTGATCATAGCCAATTATGACGCACTCCTCCGTAGCCTTTACCTCTCGAGGTTGTGTACGGATTGAGGTTGTTGATTTTGCGGTTTCTGTGGTGGTTGTTTATTTTTCATGGTAGCAAAGAAGAAGCTAATTTCACCGAATAGAACATGAGATTGCTTGTAAGTATTAGAAGAGGAAAAAAATTTAGTTGTAGTAAATTTGGATGAATTAAGTACTATTTATAAATTTTTTTGGTGCCAAATGACCACAAATACCCATTAAAATATAGCTATTATATGGATATTTGGGTCATTTTAAGCAAAAATGACCAAAATACGCTTTAATAACAATATAACATTCAGAAATGGTTAAAATGAGAGTATTTTAGTTAAAAAAACCAAATTGCCCTTGAATATGGATGTTGGGGTGGGATACCAAAAATACCTCCCAAAGTTTTAATAACGTTTAATAGGGGTACAATGATAAAACACCCTCAAACTGTTAATAATAAAGATGGGGTAGGGGGTTGTTTCGACTGGACTTGGGTTCAGTTTGGGTCGACCGGGATTTGGGTTGAAACCTAGCCCTGACTCGGTAGGGAGCATGGGCCCGGGTTGGAGGAATTAAAATCCAGCCTGATATGTTGTTGGGGATAGGGTGGTCCTGGACGAGCTGGCTCGGGTCCGGACTGACCAAGTTCGAGTTTGAGTGTGCCGGACTCGGAGCGGTTTCGGGCTACCCGACCAACTAAATATCTTGAGTTCACTAACTATAAAAGTTAGCATGTAAATGTATATGATATTAGAGTTATATAATCCATAAATTCCCAAATCAAATGAGAAAGAATTATGAACCGTAGTCTCTTGATTTCTCCTCTCTCCCTCTAATCTAAAAAAGTCGCTTCGAAGTATGCTACAACTAGTTAGAGATGTCTTTGACGGCTACTAATGACATCATCATGTGTCATGTTTGTGTCTCGTCTTCCCTAAAAATAGCTTCCACGATGGTAGTTTTGTATGATTTACTATTATTTTAGTGTGAATCTTACTTTTAGTTAATATCTTACTCTACAGATAGGTAGAGTTTTTGTTTTTGCTTCGATATCATTATCTTCCAAGTTTTTTTCCTATTAGAGTGGGGTCGGCTATTGAGAATAAGATAGCTCCATAAAATAATTGACCAAGTTTTTATGAATGACATTTGTCCTAACGTCAATCCTCTATGTTTGTGTGAGATTGCTAATTGATGTTGACATTGGGATGAGAGGGCCATGCTATAGAACCTAGAGAGTCACTTTTGGATAGTAGACCTACTTTTAGCTATGTAGTTTTATGTTACGGACTTGGTATTTTTGTCTACACTTCGTCGCGTGTGACGCACTATCTTCCTGTTCGAAGACTCGTGCAACCCTTTCCGAACCCGCTTAGCTGAATGCTAAGAAATTAGAGAAGAGTGGAACAAGATTGGAAACTTGAAACTATTCTTCTATTACTTAGAGAATGCTTACAAGTTTTGGTGGTGAGGAACAAATGAGCCTTCTACTTATTTATAATGCCTCATAGGGCCTATAGGAAACTTCTGGAAATAGAATATTCGAGAAATTATTCTAGAGCCTAAATATTTAAAAAGAAGCTTCTAGTTTATCTAGAAAGATCATGGGCCATCTAGAAGGATCTTGGGTCTTCTGGAAGATTTTCGTGCCTTCTGGAGGATTCCACTATCTTCTAGAACATCCTGGAAGATTTTCACATAACCCTGGTCCGTGAAGGGTTACACAAATCCGTCTCGGTAGGGTGCCACATATTGGGCGTAATACTCTCCCCTACCTAAGGCGTTGACGTCCTCGTCAACCGTGTCCGCTGAGAAACTCCTGGACTTCGGCCTCGAACTGATGCATCGTATCAACATGTTTCCAGCTGGACTTGCCGTGCAACATTACCTTCTACTTGATGAGGTACTCCACGTACGGGAAAACGCTTCGCCGATGAATGGTCCTCTTCTCGAGCACGTCTTCCACTTCTTTGTTGAAGGACGTAGTCATGGTCGTCGTGAGGGTCCTCTAAGTCTTCATGGTAGGGCTTCAGGCAACTCGCATGAAAGGCATGATGAATCTTCAGTTTGACGGGTAGCTCGAGCTTGTAGGCCACATTGCCTACTTTCTTGAGGATGGGGAAGGGTCCTTCATACTTCCAAATCAGTCCCTTGTGCACCTTGCGGAACACCTTGAACCGTTGTGGCTGAAGCTTGATCATCACCAAGTCCCCTTGTACTCAATCATCCTTCGCTTTGCGTCGGCCTATTTCTCCATATGTGCAGCCTTCTCCAGAAATGCCTTGGCAATATCCGTCTTCACCTTGAAGTCCGAGGCAAACTGGTTGGCCGCAGGGCTTCTACTCGAGGACCCCACACTTAGCGTGTGCGGGGTGAGCGGCTGACGACCCATCACCAACTCGACCGGGTTGCTATGAGATGATTAACTCCTCTGAAGATTGTAGCAGAATTGAGCGATATCCAAGTGATGCACCCAATCCTGTTGATTGGCGCTCACAAAATATCACAAATACTCCTCGAGCAGAGAGTTGCCCCGCTCCGTCTGTATGTTGGTGGAAACTGGTCAAGAAGTACAAATCTGTCCCGAGGATCTTGAACACCTTCGTCCAGAACTTTTCCGTGAAGCGGAGATCTTGGTCGCTGATAATGTTCTCCGGAATGGCCCAAAACTTCACCACGTGGGAAATTAACAAGCGCGCGGCCTCCACTGTTGTACAGTTCGTTGAAACAGCAATGAAGGCCGCATACTGGGAAAAATGGACCCAAGCGCCTCCACTTTCAAAGGGCAGAGATGAAGTCCATCGATATGCTCTCCCGCGGTCGACTCGGCACGAGGAGAGGCTCAAGCAGGCTCCCGGGTCTCTGATGATCCACCTTGTCTTGTTGGCACACAAGACAAGTGTGCATATAATCCTCGACGTCCTCGCACATGCGAGACCAATAGTAGGTGGCCTCCAGCAGTGCCAAAGTCTGCTTTTGTCCTGGGTGTCCAGCCCACTTGGTACCGTGGCACTCCTTGAGTAGCTGCCTCCGCAAGCTACCCCACTTAGGTACGACCACCTTGTCGCCCTTCGTGTAGAGAAGTCCGTCCTTTGGCCAAAACCTTTGCATTTTGCCCTCGCGGATGAGCTTTACCACAACCTGTGTCAATGGGTCTTCAGCCATACCCACTTTGACATGATCGAAAATGTCTTCCTTACTTATCCGACTTGTATAGAAGCTACATATCGAACTCGCCCAAAAAGTCTTACCATCTTGCTTGCTTGGAGTTGGGAACAACTTCTTCTGGGACTGGAAGTAACTCGTGGCAACATTGTCCTCATGACTACGAACTTGGTGCCAAGGAGATAATGCCCCCATGTCCTCAAGCAATGCATGACCACGGTCATCTCATTCTCCTGCACCGTGTATCGCCATTTTGTGTCATTCAACTTGCCTTCCTGCACCAATACACCACTGATGGCCAAGTCTGATGCGTCAGTGTGCATCTCGAACGCCTTGGAGCAATCCGGTAAGGACAAGACCGGTTCCTCCATCACGACCTTCTTGAGTGCGTCAAATGCCTCCTCGAACTTGGACGTCCAACTCAATGTCCGATCCTTCCGCAATAGATCGGTAAGTGGTATTGCTATGTCGGAGTATCCTTGTATGAATCACCGATAGTAGTTCGTCAGGCCTAGGAATGATCTCCAGCTCCGTCGGCCTAGTGGGAGACTTCCACTCCCGTATGGACTGGACCTTCGTCTCATCTTTATCTTGCCATGTCCGATCCAGTGCCCCAAGGACGATACTTCTTGTGCAAAGGAGCATTTCTTATGCTTGATAAAGAGCTGGTTCTTCCTCAACACCTGAAAACTATCTTCAAATGCTCGATGTGCTCCATCATATTTGAGTACATGCCGATATCGTCGAGATAGACCACGACGAACCGATCCAGATAGGGGTGGAAGAACTTGCTCATCAAAGTGCAAAAAATTGCAGGGGCATTGTTATACCAAAAGGTATGACTAAAAATTCATATGCGCCATACCTCGTGACCCACGCTGTCTTGGCTTCATCCCCCTTGGCCATCCGCAACTGATAGTACCCCGAGCGTAGATCGAGTTTGGCAAAGTATCGTGCACCTCCCAGTTGATCGAACAGGTCCGCTACCAACAAATAGAGTACTTGTTCTTGATGATTACGTTGTTTAGTGCACGATTGTTGTTGCACAAACGAAGGCTCCCATCCTTCTTCTTTTGGAATAACATTTGTGCAGCGAACGAGGCTTGGACGACTTGATAAATCCTGCATCGAGCAACTCATTCAGTTGCCTCTTCAACTCATTGAGCTCGGACGGGACCATACGATATTGGGCCATCACGGGCGGCTTTGTGCACGACTCCAATTCGATGGCGTGGTCTACCTCCCTCCAAGGAGGTAGACTCTTCAACTCGTCGATCTCGGGTGGAAGAACCCCTTCCACAGGCGTCTTCTCCGTCTTTAGTACCGCCAGGTAGGTCGTCTCTCCATTTCTCACCCCTTCTTGAGTTGGAGGGCGGAGAGAGCGTTCCCCTTTGTGGATTCGTCTCGTGCAACATTCACCATGCACGAGAAGCCCTCCTCTATGATCTCGACGACTGCCAGATGTTGGATTGGAATCGCCTTTGCCGATATGAGTAAGTCCATCCCGAGGATTATTTTGAAGTCGTCAAGTAGTGCGGCCGTAAGACTGGTGACACCCGTCCAGTCTCCCATTTGGATCTTCACCCCCTTGGCCACCCCTGCACGAGATGAGCCTCTGAGTTGACCGTCTTCATCTTGTTCATGTCTTTTTCTAACACCAGATCCAAGCGTTGGACCTCCGCATCTAAGATAAAGTTGTGCGTCACCCCCGTGTCCACCATCGCCCGTGTTGTGGCCGTTGATCTTCATGTCCACGTACATGAGTTTTCAACTCGGAGCTTTGGTCACAACGACCTTGCTCTTCAGTGTGTTGAGCAGGCGCAAGGCGCCCATGTGAGCCCCCCATCACAGGCTCCTTGTCCTTGGCCTCCTCGTCTTGGACTGCGTTTACCCTCTTGCCTTTGTTTTTTCAATCGCGTGCGAAGTGATTTCTCCGCACACGAAACATTCAATCTTGTGCTTCGTCTGGGGCTTCGCAGGCTGCTTATCTTTTATCGGGACTCTCTTTCCGTTGCCTTTCTTCTCTCCCCCATAATTGAACTTGGTAGTGGCCTTTGCCTTGGGCTTGGACGTATCGCTCCATCGATACTCCATCAGCTTCTCGGCCACTGGGACGACCGTGTTAAGATCTGTGACATGTTGCTTTTACAACTCCTGTGCCGCCCACAATTGCAGACCGTCTAGGAAGAAGAACATGTGATCTTCTTCGTCCATGTTAGAAATGGCAAGCGTCAGACGGGTGAACTCCGCCACATAATCTTTGATCGATCCAGTGTGCTTGAGTTGGCGCAAGCTCCGCATTGTCACAAACTCAACGTTCTCCAGGTAGATCTGAGACTTGATCTCCTTCTTGAGATCCTCCCAGTGTTCTAAAAGGCGGCATTAGGCGGCGCTGGGCGGCGCGGTGGCGCCCAGATTTCGGCCGGAATCGCTCCGCAGGCGGGCTAGCCAAAAAGGCGGGCCTAGGCGGACTCGAAAAATTTTCTGATTTTTTTTTTACTCAGCAGACCCGAGACCCGAAACCCGAAATCGGTAAAAAAGCACCAGCAGCAGCAAAACTCAAGAGAGAGGAAGAAGAGGCAGCAGAGGAAGAAGGAGACGCACCAAGCATGTTAGGGTTCTCACCTTTCAATGCTTTCATCTTCTCTTCTCAATCTTCATCTTCTCTTCTCTTCTTCTTCTCACCCTTCATCTTCTTCTCTTTCTAATCTGCTCTCGAGCAGATTAGGTTTTTTTTTTTCCCTTTCTTTCTTTCTTTCTGTGTTTCGATTTTTTTTTCCTTTTTTTTCCCTTTCTTCTCCGCTGGCGTGCGTTTTCTTTCTTCCTCTGCTGCTTTCTTTCTTTCTCTGTTTTTTTTTAACGTACACTGCTCTGTGGCACAGAGCTGACCTTTTTTTTTTTTTTCACTTCGAAGCCTTTTTCACTTGGATTTTTTTTCCTGCAGTGTTCTTCTCCACAGTGCTGCTGCACATACACAGTAAAAAATGGAAAAAAAATATTAAAAGTTATGAAAGTAATAGTGAGAAACATATTTTTGTATAACATATATTGCTTTCATTTTTGTTGCGTGAAACAGAAAAATGTCTGGAAGTGGATCTAATACGGCATCCTCTGACAATGTCAACGTTTCAAGTTCATCGGTGCTTCGGCGTTCCTCTACTGATATTGGATGGGAGTACAATGCATTGGTTGATCCTGCAAATCTAGACAAATTAAAATGCAAATTATGTGGCAAAATTTGTTTCGAAAGGATTTATAGGATCAAACAACATATAGGTTATATTAAGGGAAATGTGGCTTCATGTCCGAGATCTACGAAAGAAGATCAAGATAAATGCAAGGCGGCTATTGAAGCTAGCAAAGTCAAGAAGAAGGAGAAGAAAAAAACAAGAGGAAAGCATAAGGGAAGAGGTACAAATTGAAGATCAAGATGAAGAAGAAATTGAAATTGTGGGATCAAAAAAAAGATCACATTTTCTTGGTGCTATGGACAAATGGGCTACATCCATCAATCCCGATAGTGGGGCAAATCCGGCAAAGAGGCTAAGACAACAAAATATGAATGAGGCATTATTTAAAGAAAAGACGGAAGCTGTGCATCAATATTTGGCTAAGTGGGTGTATGAGGCCGGCATACCTTTCCATGCTATTACCCTTGATAGTTTTGATCGGTTTATTGAAGCGGTTGGTCAATTCAGTCCAGGTTATCGGAAGCCAAGCCAATATATGTTGAGGGAACCACTTTTGAAGAAAGAGATGGAGAAAACTAAAGAGTCACTCAAGAAGCATGAAGAAAAATGGACTAAAAGTGGTTGTTCAGTTATGACCGACGCTTGGAACGACCGTAAGAGGAGTATCATGAACATGTGCGTCAATTGTATTGAAGGTATGATGTTTTTTTTTGCTTAATGGTAAAAATCATATATTTTTTGCTTAATGGTAAAATTCATATATTTTTTGCTTAATGGTAAAATTCATAATTTTTTGCTTAAGGTACAAGTTTTCATTCTTCACAAGAAGTTTCAATAGATGCACACACTGGAGAATATATATTCCATTATGTTGACAAGTGCATTGAAGAAATTGGGTCCAAAAGTGTAGTTCAAGTTGTGACGGATAATGCGTCGAACAACATGGCGGCCGCCAAGTTATTGAAGGAGAAGCCTACTATTTTCTGGACCTCGTGTGCCACTCGCACAATAGATCTTATGCTTGAAGGGATTGCTAAAATTCCGAAGTTCAGAGATGTGATCGACAAAGCAAAGGCATTCACAGTGTTCATTTATTCTTCATCATAGGACATTGGCTATGATGAGAAAATATACAAAAAGACGTGACATAGTGAAACTGGGTGTGACTCGATTTGCAACGGCATTCTTGACTTTGCAAAGTATGTTTGAGAATAAGCATCAATTTCATGCAATGGTGGGTTCTTCTGATTGGAAATCAAGCAAATTGTGTTATGGTACCGCAAAAGGAAAGAAAGCCTATGCCATTGTGGTAAGTGCAAGCTTTTGGTCTGGTGTAGCACTATGCTTGCGATTGTTTGCTCCATTAGTCAAGTTACTTAGATTGACCGATGGAGATAAGAAGCCATCAATGGATTTTATTTACGGGGAGCTCAAGCAAGTAAGAGAACAAGTAAAGATTGTGTTTCAAAACAATGAGATGAGCTATAGGCCGATCATTGAAATCATCGATTCAAAAGCCACCGGCCGTCTTGATAGCTCCTTGCATTTGGCGGACTACTTACTAAATCCTTATTATGCATATAAGGATACTAGTAGCTTTGATGATCCAACACTTAATGATGGTCTTATACAATGTGTTGAGACTTTCTTCTCCGACGATTTGGACATGCAAGATCGAATCATGAATGAGGAGCTAGAAAGATACAAGATGAGAGAGGGTTCATTTGGAAGAGCCTTAGCACTAAAAGGATGTACAAACAATGATGACAAGTATAATCCAGGTATAATTATTTAATATTGTTTGTCTTAAGTTTCATTAAAATTTTATTTGCTACTAATTTACTTTGATCAATAGTACTTTGGTGGTCAAACTATGGAGGTTCTACTTCCAACTTGTTGAAAATTGTAAAAAGAATTCTAGCTTTAACAACTAGTTCTTCCGGATGTGAGAGAAATTGGAGCACCTTTGAAGGGGTAAGTTTAATATAATTAAAATACTTGTAATTTACTACTTAATTGTTAATTTCAACGATTCATATTTCCTTGCAATATCTAACTTTGTAGTTTATATTTTTTTTATGTAGATACATACAAAGAAGAGAATTAGGCTAGATGTGGAAAGGTTGAACAATCTAGTCTATGTGCAATTTAATGCAAAACTTATAAACAAGAAGAAAAGAGAAGTGACAGATGATGTACTACATTCTAGTGAGCCAATCCATACTCAAGGATGGGTTGTAGAGGGTGGAGATGATGATGAAGATGATAGTGGACCACATGAGGGACTTACTTGGGCAATGGTTGGACAAGCATCGGGTGCGGACGACTACTTACAACCTAGAAGAAGTAGCAGAAATGTCGTGCCAGAACAAGTTGAATCAGAAACCGAAGATGAAGGAGATGAGGACATTGAGTGTGAATCTGATGGTCCTTCTATGGCTTTTGTTGATTATGAAAATGAAGAAGTGGGATCCATGCCGACGGACACTTAGAAGAAAGAGAGGAGATATTCTTATTTTGTTGCTATAATATTGTTAGCTACTTGAATTATGTTTGAACTTGTAGTCTTGTCTATGTTGTCTTGAACTATGAATTTGACTTTGTTTAGTTATTATGAGAAACTTTAAATTTGGAGTATAATTTTCACTTTAGCATATTTTAATTCCTATGTTTTTTGCGGTGACCGCCTAATATTAGAAGGCCGCCTAGGTCCCGCCTAGGCGGCCTAGGCGCTAGGCGGTAGGTGGCCGTCCGCCTACCGCCTAGCGTCTTTTATAACCTTGGATCCTCCCAAGTCTTGCTCGAGCAGAGTCCTTTCTCCTTCTCGATGCACCTATGGTGCCACCATGTCATAGTATCATCAGTGAAATAAAGAGACGTTTTGTTTACATTATCGACCTCTTCCTCGATGCGAACCGCCTTAAGGTACTTCTCGATATTCCAGATGAAGATATCCACCTCCTTCGCGTCTCGTACGCTGTTGAAGGATTTGGGTTCTGGATACTTCACTTTCGGTGTCGCCTCCCCCCTCGGATAACCACCACCGACAATGGTCTTCTCGAGGATTGTCGTCTTGGTTTTGAGTTTCTCGTGCAGTTCAGCAATCTCCGCCTTCGTGGCCTGGCATTCCTCCTCGAACCCGGCTTGCATACGGAGCTGCTCTCGGAACAACGCCATAGCATGACCAACATCAGTCTCTAACCTATGGGCAGACTCCTCGTGGGCCGTCTGGTTTTGCTCAACTTGCAACTCGATGTCCGTTACACCCTTCTCCAGCAGATCCATACGGGACGCCAACTCGCCAAGGACTCGCTCGACCAGCGGTTCCTTGCTCTTGCCCTTCCTCGAGGGCTTTGCCTTCTCCTTAGGCGATGCGGGTTGCTCCTCGTGGACTACGTCGGATGTTGACACGAGGACAATTGATCTTTGCTTTGATACTATTTGTCACGGACTTACTATTTTTGCCTCTTCCTGTTTGAAGACTCATGCAAGCCTTTCCGAATCCGCTTAACTAAAATGCTAAGAAATTAGAGAAGAGTGAAACAAGATTGGGAACTTGAAACTATTATTCTATTACTTGGAGAATGCTTACAAGTTTTGGTGGTGTGGAACAAATGAGCATCCCATTTATTTATAATGCCTCATAGGGCTACAAAAAACTTTTGGAAATGGAATATTCGAGGGATTATTCTAGAGTAGATATTTACAAAAAAGTTTCTAGTCTATCCAGAAAGATCATGGGCCATCTAGAAGGATCTTGGGTCTACTGGAAGATTCTCGAGCCTTCTAGAGGATTCCACCATCTTCTATAACATTTTGGAAGCTTCCTGCATAACCCCAATCTGTGAAAGGTTATGCAAATCCGTCTCGGTGGGGCACATCAAATTGGGCGTAACATTAAGCTCGTGCAACCAAGAAGCATCTTCCAAGTTCTCCTAGACTATAAATAGTCTAGACTAAGAGGTATGATGATAGAATTTGCTATGCGGAATTGCATTAATCTCCATGACAGATTAAGCCAAACTAGAATGACTTTTGCAATTCTATTTCCTCGATGCTGTTCACATACATTATAGAATTGTCACGATGAAATTGATCAGTACTTGTATATATGTACTATTTAGGCGATTACATCATTAGAGATAATGCACACAGTTTATTCTTAATTTATTTCTGAGATGTCGTCCAGCATCCAAAATCCTTCCTGCATGCCTACTCCGGAAGGACATGAACTCAAAATCCCCGATTTATATAATTTAATTTTTTGAATTTGATACCAATGTGCCATATGTTAAATTAGTAAAATATGCATTTCATACTTGAATGTATGCTATAGCCCAAAAGCAAAACTCTGAACCTTGCATGCCAGATTGGAAAAATAAAAAATGTTAAATGTGAACCAATCTTGTCATGCATTATTTGAGCCCTTAAGGACAGTGTCATACTCAATAATGGTTCAGAACGTACATATAAGAGGAGCATATGTTAGATTTACGTAGATATTTATGTTTATTTGTCGAAATCTTTATTCTTTGTTTTTAGAAATGAATATATTAAAATTGTAAATTATAATATCAAATTTTTTTTAGTTGGTGGGTAGTAGGTATAATATATCATAATGCATCTCAATTCTTGCACAATACTAAATTATACGGTTCCTAGATCTCGACACATAGTGAGTGCCATGATCTTTTGAACTTCCTTACAGACATACTATTGCTAAATTAATAGAATTTGCAATTACTACTCAAATATATGCTATAGTCTATAAGTGAAAATATGAACTTTGCATGCCAGATTTCTTAAAAAGTCTCGTACGTTCAATTCTTGTTGTGCATTTTTGAGACCTTCTGAACCATTCGGCTAGTTATCATATTTTTGAAATGTCAAATAAATTAGGCATTCTAGTATAATGGCCCAATGTAGGGTCTTTTTATTGAAATCTATTAAAATATTACTAAATTAGTATAATTTCAACAAAATACTATTTGTGCCCATAAATTGACATGCAAATTACTTACTTTACTATACTTAACAGTTTAATAAAGGGGTATCGTTACTTCTCAACTTAAACTGAAAAATATTATTTAATACCTAGGTTGTCAACCCGTGATGTATATCGTGGATCTATTTGCATGTGTATTGTGTCGTGGATCGCGTATCATATCATTCATCTTATGATAAAATAACTCTAGAAGTTTAGGTAGGTCTATACTTCTAAATCCATATCGGAGCATGATTTAATGTAAGTTCTTATAAAACTTATATTCGTTTCATGTCTATCTAGTTCCATAATCTATATTCTTAAGTATACATTATATTCTCTAAGTAGAAAAAATCGGTTTTCTTTTCGTATATGACACAATTATTGAGTTAAATTTGAACAAGTAACCAATATTGACCCAGTTAGCATTTTAAAGCATACCTAGTGTACTAAAATCGGGATTAGTCAGTGCCTAGGCGTTAGGCGCCAGTGCCTGCCCTACGCCCGCCAATCGTTCAGCTATGTAGGTTATTCGGTTTTATGGGCAATTTTCAGCAGTTTTTTGGACTTTTTTTGTGGACCGCCTAGAATTAGGCGGCTCCTGAACGTGGGTAGGCGTTAGATGCCCAGTGCTTGCCTGACTACCGCCTAGCGACTTTTACAACCTTGAGCATACCGTGAACCAAAATGGCGAACCAACTCATCTTATCCTTTATGTATAAAAAATAAGGACTAGTTGTGTACCCATTCGTGACCCATAACATGGGCCAGGAAGAAAGTTGTTCCAGGTAACTATGGGTAGGATCTAATCATCAAATTAAATTTTTTTTTTGAAGTGTCCTTTTCTCCGGCTTGGCAAATGCCAAGGGGGGACTCAAATCATCAAATTTAAATTGAAAGAGGGTGCTAGGATCTGTGTTCATGGGGTTTACATGAGGACGCCGAAGGAGATTATACTAGAATTGAACAATGTTTGTGACAAAGTAGGTGTTTAATGGAAATGATTTTGAGGAATTGCAAGCATATATCTTACTAGTTGTGATAAAGCTTGATGGTGTTTTTTTTTTTCTTTTTTGAGCTTTTATTTGATTTTGACCATATATCTTATTTCTAAGCTCTAAAATGGGCACCAAATATACAACCGTGGATATAATGGATTCCGCATAGATAATTATGGGATGTCTTTATGCTCATTTTTTCTATCATAGGGACATTGAAGATAGTATTCTTTCCAACAAGATTCTCCTTTCGCTAGAGATACCATTAGAATATCTAAAAACTATCATCCTAATAAAAGTATCTTAGATGTTAACGACGATTGGAGCTTAAATGGAGCTATTGATTACCGTGATACCTTGTAGTAGTTGATTAGTGACTGCTAATATCTGCGTCTTTCTAGCCAAACCTGTATGTACAAAATATGTGATGTAAGCTGCTTGGATATGGATGGTGTGCTGCTTCTCAACATACATTTTAGAGTTAATACTATTGTCAGAAAAAAGTATAAGCGAACCTTTCTGAGTATCCCACCTTCAGAGTATGCTCACAAGAATTAAACTCAAAGCAATTGACAGTGGCCACTGATTGCACATGCGATGATAATGGAATTAATTCAGAAACAAGGGCCTTCAATGCCCTTGTACACCATAAGTTAGGTAGTGCTAGATTATGTTTTAAAAAATAGATTGTTTACTGATGCTTGTGACTAGTCATTTGAAGGGTCAATATACGATTCAACATTCTTGTTAATTACTTCTAACCAAAATATATGCATTTGTCTAATTAAATTCTGTCCTTCTGTGCTGCCAGTCCAAAGTTAGTATGCTTGGTTATGACTAATATTTTCTAAAATTTTGAATTCCGAGGGATTCTATATATATTGATATAATAAAGTTGTGATATATTTGGTTTTCACTAATGATTTACTGCCAGGAACATTTTTTTTTATGTGCTGGTATAGTGGCTAAGTGGATCTATGAGAAGAGACATGGAGAACTGCAGTTGGAGTGATGGGATGGAGGACACTTTTATGCTTGGTTCAGATGAGGAATTTGGTAGCAAAGTTCCGACACAAGCTCAGTCTGTTGTTGAAGGTTCAGGCACGGTGCTAGTATCAGAGTACAAGCCAATACCTGATCTTGATTATTTACAGGTATTTACTTCTCTTTGATCATGTTTTGCTGACCACAACAATTTTGTCAGAAGGTCTTTGTTCTTGTTGTTTTAGTGTTGCTGCTGCTCTTTTTTCATGTTCACTGGATACTACCAGTGAAAGATAGTGACACTCACAGCCACAGTCCTGGTTTAAATTATCTTAACCTTATTTCTCAGGAATTGCTAGCCATCCAGCAGCAAGGGCCCAGAGCAATTGGCTTTTTTGGGACAAGGAATATGGGATTTATGCATCAGCAACTCATTGAGATTCTCAGTTATGCTATGATTATAACGGTATAACCGTCGTTTACTGAATCCTATGTGCACAATTTTCTTAATTCTTCAAAGCATAAACTTCAATATTTTTACTTCTTAAATGAAAAGTAATTACTTTCTTTGCAGAAAAATCATATTTTTACATCAGGGGCATCGGGGACTAATGCAGCTGTTATCAGAGGTGCCTTAAGAGCAGAAAAACCGGAACTGCTTACAGTAATCTTGCCTCAGAGCCTGAAAATGCAACCACCAGAAAGCCAGGAGTTGTTAGCTAAAGTAAGAATTTTAAGTTTGTTCGACTTTTAAAGGTCACCTGTATGATTTACTGTTGCTCCATATAGGTTTCATGTCTTCCTTTTTTAACATTCTCTCTGATGTCAGAATAGGTATTTAGACTTTATGAAAGGCCTGTTAATGAGAGGAATCGCCGAACTCTCAATTATTTAATATTTGAATCTGAAGCTGTAGCTGGTATTTTCGATTTTATGTCATGACTCACTACTACAAAATATTTTATCAAGACACTATAATTTAGAAAAATTTAGTAGTCATCATCAAAGGCGGCAAAGCTAACTCATTTTCAAAATCCGCTATTGTATTGCTTATTTAGTAGTCATCATGAAAGGCGATATGTTGAGTAAACCTTTTTCTCGCACCACCATTAAACTGTTAGTAGTTCGGGTTTGGGGTGCATCCAACTTGTCCTGTAGTCCTTGGAGCAACCCAACTAAACATACTGTAATTATAAATGGTTCAAATTAATGTAGGATCAATGCTACTACCCAAATTGACCCGACTTTGCACACTATTAATTATAGACAGGTTAGGTGTGGTTCGATTGAAATCATCAAACATGACCTGCATGGCCTGCTCATGGACTTACTCCCCTTTTCTCTCTTTGTTTCTCAAGCTCTCCCCCTAAATGCTGACCAACCTATCCAGCTGGTGGCTGGTGGTCATTAGTCAGCAGGCTGAGGCCTCCAGCCGACAACCACCCATTCCTAAATGAAACATTGGTGGTAAGTTAAGACAGAAGAATGGCGTTCACATCATGCCAGGAAACCTATATTCGGGATATGCACATGATGGAATTAATTGCTCTGAGGCGGGTGTATATTAACTCATAAATAATACACACATATACCTCCATGATTAATGAGTTGAAACCTGTCTGATATTTATACCGCTCTTTTATGTTACATTTTTGCAGGTGAAAAATCTTATTGAGAAACCCCAGAACGATCATCTGCCATTAATTGAAGCTAGCAGGTTAGCAATTGCATTATTATTTTCTATCTATAGTTGAATGCACATTTTGAGCATCAAATCAAATTCTCCTTGGATAGTCAGATAAAGCACTTGTATAGATTTCAGTATTTTGTTTTACTAGGGTACCTGTTGCAAATATAGGTGGAATATGAACAAACTTATATTCCTTGTACAAGTTTTGAGCCCGCATCATAGAATGTTAGGAGGACCATATCCTTGCATCCATTAGTCCCCAGCATAGAAAGGTAGTTCGTATTAAACTAGAGCTTGTTGGTTCTTTTTTGATCTTGAAGAATGGGATTGATATAACTGGTTGATCTCGGACCGGCATTTCTATCAAATTTCTATAAAGCAATATGCTTAATGACATCCTCTTTCGTGGCCCTTCATGAAATCACTTAGATTTCTCTCTCTTGTATTAGTGTAATCAGCATTTGTTCCTTTGTCAACATGATTGAGAAGATAGTTTATGCAATAGAAGACCTTGAGTTATTTTTCTCATAGTTTCTTGGTGTTGAAACAACAGGTTGTGCAACAGAGACATTCTCTCACATGTACAACAAGTCATATGCTTTGCATTTCACGACAGCAGGTTGCTCATGGAAACCTGCCAGGAAGCCAAGAATCTTAGAAAGATTGTTACTCTATTTTACTTGGATTGATGCGATATTGAACCTTTGCTTTAGTTTTTGTCTATAATCAGTCAGAAGGCAGGCCGGCTCCCTCTAGAAACATACATTTTTTAAACCTTTTTTTTGTTTTCTCCCTTGGACTCTGGAAATGTTGAATTTGTTGTGGCGGTGAAGGGAGGGAGCAGCCTCATTGTTTGAATTGTTAATAGAAGACCGAAAATTTAATGAATTTGTGGATAAATAATTTCAAGGGGCAAATGTGCTTTGAGCAGATTAAATTTTGTTTTATAGTCAATATATTTTGGTCTAAGCTCTGGTCCCCTCTTTCTTGGATTCAATAGTTATGTATATGAATCTCTCTTCAATGTGATGACTGGAAATTCAGTGAAATTATTTATATCTAGTCATGACAAGAGGAAATGCTGAGGAGGGTGGGCAGGAATCGTGGTTTCTAATGAACAAGTTTCGCACTACTTGCGAGTGCTTAGTAAGTTGCTATTCACCTGCGGACTAAAGCAAGGTGGTATTAGTTCTTGTTTCAATGAAAATGTGCGACACGTCAGCTCTGGGTACCGAAATCTTCTCATGTTCTTTTACTTTTGGATGGCCGTGAATGACTAGTACAATGTACTTGTTTATGGTCATATTCTGTTACTTTAGCCATCTTATTATGTTTTGACACATTAATCTTGTGGCAACCGGGTCAAATCAAGGAGAAATTATTCAGTGGAACATGCTCACCACATAGCAGTGGTGAATGGTGAACCGTCCAATGATATAATTATTAATGACACATGTCACAAGTCCGTTCTACTGAATTAGCTCTTCAATCGGACTGTTTTACTGGAGTGAACATAGGGTTTGAACGACTTCATATCTTTGCCTAATACTTCAACAAATATATACAAATGAATGATGTTTTGTTTTCTTATCAAGTACTTTTTCTGCTTGTCAGATTCATTCTCTACTCTGCTTAGGGTGCAACTCGGGCTGGGTCGGGTTTGAGTTCAGCCTGAGCCAAACCCGATGAATCATAAGCCTAGCTTGAGCGCAGGTCAAACCCGACCTCGGGTTCAACATATGAAGTCCAGATCGAGTCCGGAGAAATAGAAAAGGAACTTAGGTTCCTCGGGTTGGGCTCGAGTTGGGTTGGATATATCGGGTTTATTAGACTCTAATATGATAATTAAAACAACTTTAAACAAGATTAATATTAAACACATAATCAAATATCAATCCAGCCTCAATCATTATAAAATACAAACTTAATTGAGATTTAGGATAAGTAGTTGAAGGTTTTGGTTGAAAAAAATTAAGGTTTAAACTGCAAATTTAAGAAGTATGAAACATTGTAAATATAAATATAAATTATATGTGTGTCGGATTTCGGATTTTTTTGGATAATCCGACACATGAATCCAAACCCAACTCAAATTTTGATCGGGTTCAAATATTTTAACCGAGTTCAAACCAGAGCCCAAATATCTTTAACTCAAGTCCAACCCATTAATAGATTTACTGAACTTGGTTTTAGCTCGCCCGAGTCCAACCCATTAACTCAAGTCCAACCCATTAATAGATTTACTGGACTTGGTTTTAGCTCGTCCGAGTTGCACCCCTAACTGTAACTCTGCTACCTTTATTTAGTCTAGGGACCACTCTCCCTAGATCCCTAATTTAGTCTACGTGGATACCTACGAAGTTGTCTCCCTAGATCCCCTAGATTCATGTTTGAATCATTTCCCCCAAAGAGTCATCTCCTATTTTTTATCATTATTGAAATTGATCTGATCAACCAAAGCCTCCATGGAGAGAAGACCATCCGCGTTAACCAGGCCAATTTCCCTGATCTGACCTTGACCGAAGTAGTCAACTTGATTATGAGATGAACCGTGTTATTTCTCAAAACTCTATATAGCAATACTAATAATAACTAATAAAAAGAAGACAGTATGGGGGTTTGATTAACACTTAAAGACTTCAGGTGTACTTTGGAGCAAAACTTAATCAGTACAAAACAGTGCGTTTTATAAAAGTTGATTTATTTGACGAAATATTCTTTATTTTTACCCCATGACGATTGAGAGAAGCAAAATTAAGAACAAGGGATCACTCTTATCAACCTGCGAATCTATGTTGCTGCTACTAAAGACCGTCTAATAAATAGAAAGGGAGATTTCGTCCATAAACTCGTTTTGTTCGCAGAATCATCGAGTTGGAAAATAATAATAATTATTTTTCTATATTTGGGTGACAAAGGAATTGAGAAAAGGAAAGTGATTTCCAATGGAAGAAATATTAGGGAGAAGTGATTCTATCCATTCAAACAAGGAATCACTTTTCCACATTAAATTTTCATTTTTCTTTCCAAATTTTTTGGCATTTTCAAACATCGGAAAGAAAAATCGATGAGAATACAACTTTTTAAAGGAAAGAAAATGCCAAGAAATTGATTTCCTTTTCCTTCCATTCTGCGAACTAAACGAGGCCCCACCAAGGTGGACCATTTCTAACTTCCAAGTCTTGGAAGACATACGACTGCATGTATTCACGTCTGCAACTGTTCTTGGAAACCATTATACTTATTTATCATAATCCTGAGAAAGGTAAAAGTGATCATCATTAAAGCTTCTTTTTTATACTTATAGATATGGTATGTACCAATTGGCTTGTAAATATTTGTTCTTCTACCTAAATAAGATTATATTAAACAAAGGCCTCGTTTGGTTCGCGAATAGGGGTGTAAACGGACCGAACGGACACGGACAGTCCACTGTCCGTGTTCGGTCCGTTAATGAAAATGAATTCGGACGGACGGACACGGACAGTTCATTGTTCAAGTTCGGGCCGGACGAACATGGACAACCACTGTTTGTTAATTCAATCGGACGGTCCGCGGACAAATTAAATATATTACCAAAATTTATTATTTTATCAAGATACCTTAATAGTTGGTTCAAAAAATCTAGTTGAAAGAAAATACAATTGAAGGTTATAGAATATAACAAACAATAGTAAAATGATAACAAAAATCGAGACGGGACAACAAAAACTTGATACAAAACCAAAATATTTTGACATAATTGATACAAAACCAAAAGGAGTCTCCACTATTGGACTGTTCGCGGACGAATTCGGACCGGACATGGATATGACCGTGTCCGGGTCCGATTTTTAATCGGACCAAAAAAATGTCCAAGTTTTGTTCGTTAATGAATCGGACGTTCCGCGGTCGAACCATTTATCGAGCCAGACACGTACGAACAACGGACTACTTTGTCCATTTTACACCCCTATTCGCGAAAAGTTAAGGAAATGTAATTGATTCTTTGATATTTTCTTTCATTTGGAAAATTACAATTTTATTCGGTTTCCTTTCCCGTGTTTGGAAAAATAAAAAAAAATTGAGAGAAAAAGTGAATCCTTAGAGGAAAAAAAATGAATCATTGGGTTTGTGGGAGGAACCATTTCCCCCTATTTTTCTTCCTTTTGGGAATATTCAAATTTCTTTCCTCCTCATTTCCCTTGACATCTAAACAAATGAAAGAAACCACTTTCCTTTCTCAAGGCTCCAATTCCGTGAACGGCCAAAGGGTAGGTGATATTAACATTTGAACAGTACCAAAGGTCAACAATTGGCATGTGCTTGATGAAAATACTAGAGATAAGGTCAGGCTCAACCACAAGCTAGCCATTCAAGTACTTATGCAGTTCCGTAAGATCAGGCTCAAATTCATTTCAAGAATTTGGATTTTGGTAGGAGAACTAATACAGTATCCACCTTTCTCTCTATAGTCTAAGAAAGAGACATTGGAAAAACAAGTGAAGAGCAAGGTTTCTATTTAGGTAAATTATTCGAAGCAATGGTTTACATTGCTGCCATGTCTATCTTGTAGTCCTATATTCTTTCATATACATTTTATATTCTACGGAACTATCTAAAGAGATCACGATAATTCGCAATAAGATAACGTGGCCCATTTTGCTTTGAAAAAATTGGTTATACTAGTAATTGGGCTACTAATTGAAAGTTTTAATTTAGGGTTTTTCTAAGGGCACTTCCAAATTTACTTGAGACTAGTCCTTACTAGGGGACAGTCCAAGAAGGTGAAACTTTTACTGGGGATAGCCCAAATTTTACTTAGGGCTAGCCCACCCCAAAAAAATTAGGGTTTCTCCGGATGCAGCCGCCGACGGACGCGCGCGGGAGAGGCGCTGCCGGCGTGGTGGCTTGGCGGAGGCGGAGGCTCACCGGGGCCATTGCGACGTTCGAGGGGACCACGCCAGTGCCTCGTCCGCAGGGCGCAATGCCTCGTCCTCCCCATCGTCAAAGTTGAGGGCGTAGCTCATGGCGTCCGAAGGCGGAGGAGGAGGTCCCGGTGGGGGTGAAGTAAGAGGGGAAGCGGAGGAGGAGGTCCCAGTTTGGAGGAGGAGGCGGAGGAGGACGACCCGAAGACCCAGGAGCTCGTCCGCGATCTAGTCCTATGCCTCCTCCCCTCATCCCCAACCTCCTCCTCCGTCGCCGCCCTCCGCTACGCCTACTGCCTCCTCTCCAACCGCATGACCCCCTCCGTCGACGCCAACGAGTCCGCCATGGCCGAGTCCATCAAGAGCGAGCTCGCCTTCGCCGTCAGTAACTGGAAGAAGAAAAAACCGTCTTTTAAATTATGACTGCAACTAAGTTGGCAGTCCTACTTTATGTTAGGACTGTCAACTTGTTGGCAGTCCTAGGACTGCCAGCTTAGTTGTAGTCCTACTTGCTGAAATTTTTTGGACTAGCCCCAAGTAAAGAAATTGAATGGCAAACTTGTAATTTTTTGGAACATTTTTGGGCTAGTCCCAAGTAAAAGTGGGAGTGCCCTTAGAAAAAGCCTTTAATTTTTGCTGGTATTTTCATGTCAAGGTCAAGGTTTGAGTACACTACAAAAATACTGTATTTTACAGACTGATCTTACTGACGAAAATAAAATGGGCGCTATTTACCGACGGATTACTGACTAACTAGCTACTGATTTATTATGTAAAATACAGTATAAATAAACGTCGCTATTTTCGTCGGTAGTTCGTCACTAATGTTCTAGCGACCACTTAGCGACGGAAAATTCTGTCGCTGAGCTACTGTAAAAGTTAAACAACACCCTCCCTCTTCATTCTCAAATTTTCACCCAATCGAAAATTTTCCCCCATCCTTCTCCTCCTCCCAACCCCTCTCGTCCTCCGGCCTTCTCCTCTGGCATCCTCCTCCTCCCGACCCTCTCTCGTCCTCCGACCTCCTCCTCTGTAGTGTCCCGTCACGCTCAGTCAATCGGAGGAATCGAAACGCCGACGGCGTTCGGACTTAGCCTTGCAACGGCTGCTCGGAGACATCGCTCGGTCGAGGCGACCGCTCGCTCAGGTGGGGTAGTTTCGGTGAACTTGCCTCATCTTAGCCTTAACATAATAAATCGCATGTTTTCAACTTGCACAAGTAGGCTTGAAAATAAAAGTGACGAATCCACATAGCTAAAGGGAATAATCCCGACGGGTCGAATTGAGTTAGAATATGGAAAGGTCCAACGGTCGGCTTAGAGTTGGTGCACGACGTGCTTTGAAAATGACACTCGATCCTCCGTCCCGTGGTTTGGGAGAAGGAAAGTTGGTTGAGTAGGCAAAGTATGAACGTAGCCTAAGTCATAGGCGTCGTCCACATAAATTCTTCATAAAGCATGCACGGTCCTATCGTCCAAGGCTTGGCATAGCCTTGGCTTGCCCTATGAGTTTAGTTGCGTCGTACGGCTGCTGGCGTAAGTCTAGGCGCCCAAATGACTTGGTCGTTCAGAAGTCGAACGCATGCACGGCACATTTCCGCAATGCGAGGCTTGACGCAGCCTTTGCTCGTCGAGTCATTGTGAGTTTAAGTCAGACGAGTTATGTTAGGCTATCGGAGTGGTAGCAAGCACGGTCCTATGAGTTCTACGGTTGGGTATAACCATATAGTCTTACAGTCTTAAGGCCCGTCATATAAAGTATGGCTTGGGCGATAGCGTCGCGTAGATCAGAAGTCGGTTTGAGGCACGATGCACGGACTTAGTGTTTAAGGCATGAACCACGGTTGATTGAATGAGTTTTGGAGAAAGAACTATCGAATATGCATTGAGTTGAATGAAATGATATGGTAACATGGAAATAATGCTCGCGACCGTGGATCATCGAGGGGTCTCAAATGATAGAAAGAATGCTCGTGACCGTGGGTCGTCGAGGGGTCTCAAATGATAGAAGTCTTGATATTGGTTTGAAAGAGATGGTAACATTGGAAGATGAATGACTGTGTGAGACGTCAGTTTGTGTCGAGTCTTGCATGGTCATTGGACAACTTGTCGACAATGAGGAGTTTCCACGAGCGGCAACCCTGGGTGCCATGGGACCGCGTCGTTCCGAAGGAAAATAGGTATAGCCGTAGCTGGACGAACCGCTCGGGTCATTCGGGAACTTTCAGCGGGGCTAGCTACTTGCGTTGAAAGGGTCGTCGAATGGCAAGGCTATAGTCCAGGATAGCTTGTGATGTTAGTGACCAATTCATATAGATGGGTCAGCACGGGCGGCAATTCGCGAGTGTGCCTTTGGATTGAGTCGAGTATTGAGTACACTATATTAAGGAGTCGAGTTGAATGTGTGTGTATAGTTTGAATACAATGTTGGGCCTAAGATTTGGTCGCAACGTAGGCGACGTGCTTCGGCACGAGATGTGGCGTCGAGTCTTATGTTGTCGGCATATAAGTTGCATAAGTTGGTTTGAGTTGTCTTGAGTTTAAGTCAGGAAACGCCGCAAGGCAAAGTTGGTCGAGTAACACTTAGCCGAGAAGTCTTGATTGGGTCAGTTGGTGATCAAAGTAGCACGGGCCACGAGGCGGTGATGTGGTTAGTCTTACTGAAATGCGAGGCACGGCCTCAATATGGTTTTGTAGCACGGTCACGTCGAAATGGAGCCTCTTCGCATAGTTGCGTCTCTGATTTTGACCGAAAGGCAAGCACGACTTGATAGGTTAACGTTGTTGAGTCGACGTTGTTGTTGCAAGCACGGGATAGTCTAAAGACACAAAACAGGTAAGGCGTCGGTCATAAAACTGATCCTAAGGCAAGACTAGAAAGACAATTGATAAGAAGGGATTATGTTGCACAAAGTAAATTAACATGTTGGTTTTGTATGGGTAGGAGAGGAGCTCATTCCACCAGTACAGTTGAGTACTGACACCCACATAGTTTTCATGTGCAGGCACAGGTAGAAGCTCGTGGCGCGGAGCTCGCTTGGATGCGTCGAGGCACGAAGTTCCTTGGCGATTCGAAGCGTACGGCCGCATGGAGTCAAGACTTATACGGGACATAATATATGGACGTCGTCTTCCGAAGCTTCCGCTGGTTCAAGCGTTGTATTGAGAGATGAGAGAGAGCTGAGTGACTTGTAATGTGAGCTTGAGTGAACCTTTGTTTCAATATCAATAAAAGTGTATTTTGTAATGACTTGTGTTTTGTTCTTAATTTATGCTGCTAGTATTCAATGTCTCTGCTTGGGACTTCTGTGCGACGACCCCGTCGCAGCCGCTGAAATCGGCCGTTATGGAACCCGCCTTGCACGAGCGCAATCTAGGCTCGTGCGGCATCACGCCTTAGCGAGGACGATCGCTCCTACGGGAGTGGGGCATGACATAATGGTATCAGAGCACGGCTTTACGTCCTTGGACTATCGATTGAATTCTTTAACTCCGTTGTTTTCGCAAACTCTGAATTGTTGCTTCCGTAAAGTTGATATCGTTGGTGCGCTCTCTCTCAAATGTCCCACGGGATGTCCATACAACAAGTCTATCTATTTTGCAAAACATAGGAGAACAGTTTTTGACAAAAAATAAAAAGATGGTTTACGTAAGCACGGTTGGCTAAGTTGGGCTGGGCATATACACCAAAGTTGCGTCGACCTTAGAAAAGTCGAGTGCGGGAATTGAATAATGTTGAACAAGAATGAGTTGAACTCGATCGAGTAAATTGAGATAACTATCGATAGGGGTGCTATCGAACGACGATGTTATCATCGGTGCGATATAAGGTGAGCGTGCTTGAAATTTAAGGAATCGTTCGGACAGAAATTCGAGAAAGTAGATTGTGATTCGAATGATATGTTAAGGATTTGTTGAATGACTTCATCCCTGAGTGGTGTATGCGATAGCCTCAGGGATGTCGATCGATCGATTGAGGATGCGGGGTGTCGATGAGTCTATCAGCAAGCGTCGTGCATATGCAAAGCCTTAGATTGGGTATCGTTGAACAAGTTGTAGTCTTGAAGATTTGACGAATTGATTCGAATAACCTAGAATTTACGTGCATGGAATGTGCACGGGATTGAGATTGCACGAGTATGAAACATGAAGACGATTGAGTAGGTGAAATCAAATCGAAGGAAAGTTAGGGTGTAGCGAACGGATAACTTGATAAAGGAAATCGATAGGTGGATCGTATAGAAAACGTTAGCACGATAAAAAGATAGCGTGCATGAGAAAGGTGAATTTTGAAGTTACGCAATGACTCTAAGGATTGGATTGAATGTTGCTCGATGATTTGAGTTAGCAAGGAACGATACAAATTGAGAAAATACGTTGGTCGATGACTTAAGATAAAGGGATAAACGAATACACGAAATTGGGTTTGAAGAATTTGATGTTGTGAATGATTCGAGGGATAATGATCGAACTTGAATTGAATGTCGAGGAGATTATCCAGTCGAACGATAGCATTATTCGTACGACTCAAAATTGGTTGCAAAGGAAGATCGTCAGGTTACGCATATCATCGATGGTATTGAGGCGTATCAAAGATCGATATACGATAACTCGGGGATACTCTGACTCGGCGAAGGACGATCGTGCAAGTGTTATTGTTTAGTTGGATGCCATACTTAGGATTTTGATTGAGATGAATGTTGGAGGAAAATGATCGTGTCTTGATGGTTACGTTGATAGCCACAACGTCGACGATCTTGTCTTGCACGAGTGCAACTCTAGCCTCCCACATGCGTTGCGTCAAATTTGGGACGATCGTTCCGCGTGACTGCTGACATGGTGATTCATGTCGCGGGAATGATCAAACTCGAAAAATCAGGATGCGACAACTTTGATTGTCTCGACTTATTGGTTTGATGCGAAGGAGAATTCGAGGATGTTAGGACTTGTGATTGATGAATGAATAAAACTTGAGGATTGAGTAGGTCCAATCCGCGCATCGAGAATGAATTAGTCTAGACACAAAACAAGAGTTACATTTCGATGAGAATGATTATCTCACGGGAACGTGCATGGTGATTCGTGCCTACCGTAGATAATCTGACTCGCGTGAGATCGGGGTACAATATATTGTTAAGTCGGACGACCTTGTGATCGATTACGTGAATTGGGATGAATGACTTAGGGAGTATAAAATGTGAATTATGGTCTAGCGATGAATTGTGTCGTAGCGTGCTTGACTAGGAAGGATTGATAGGCAGATTATGTCGGACATGTTTGAAGAGATTGCCTAGCGGCTAGGTGAAATGTCCACGTTGCGAGAGTTAGCATCGGTAGGATTGATTTTCGGGATTGAGTGGAAGGATAGATAGGTGGAATTGGATTCACTATCACAAGGCGTGGTTGAAATGCATGTATTTTAGGGATGCCTAGAATATGTACACGATCCAAACTAAGTGATACGCTGAATCAAGTGAGACTTGAGGAACGAGAAAGTATCCAGGATTTTGAGATTGTAAGTTTTGAAGAAAAGATTATGGGTAGCACGAGCGTGGCTCGGATTTGAGGGAACGCATAGGAGAAATGTGTGCAAGAGTTCATGAATGTTGATTAAAGTGATAAGACGATAAGTATACTTAGTTAGTTTCGAGGACAAAACTTTTTCTGAGTGGTGTATGATGTAGTGCCCCGTCTCGCTCAGTCAATCGGAGGAATCGAAACGTCGACGGCGTTCGGACTTAGCCTTGTAATGGCTGCTCGGAGACCTCACTCGGTCGAGGCGACCGCTCGCTCAGGTGGGATAGTTTCGGTGAACTTGCCTCATCTTAGCCTTCACATTATAAATTGTATGTTTTCAACTTGCATAAGTAGGCTTAAAAATAAAAGTGACGAATCCACATATCTAAAGGAAATAATTTCGACGGATCGAATTGAGTTATAATATGGAAAGGTCCAACGGTCGGCTTAGAGTTGGTGCACGCGTGCTTTGAAATTGACACTCAATCCTTCGTCCCGTGGCTTGGGAGAAGAAAAGTTGGTTGAGTAGGCGAAGTATGAACGTAGCCTAAGTCATAGGCGTCGTCCGTATAAATGCTTCATAAAGCATGCACGGTCCTATCGTCCAAGGCTTGGCATAGCCTTGGCTTGTCCTATGAGTTAAGTTGCGTCGCACGGCTGCTAGCGTAAGTCTAGGCGCCCAAATGACTTGGTCGTTCAGAAGTCGAACGCATGCGCGGCACGTTTTCGCAATGTGAGGCTTGACGCAGCCTTTGTTCGTCGAGTCGTTGTGCATTTAAGTCAGGCGAGTTATGTTATGCTATCGGAGTGGTAGCAAGCACGGTCCTATAAGTTCTACGGTTGGGTATAACCATATATTCTTACGGTCTTAAGGCCCGTCATATAAAGTATGACTTGGGCGATAGCGTCGCGTAGATCAGAAGTCGGTTTGAGGCACGATGTACGGACTTAGTGTTTAAGGCATGAACCACGGTTGATTGAATAAGTTTTGGAGAAAGGACTATCGAATATGCATTGAGTTGAATGAAATGATATGGTAACATGGAAAGAATGCTCGCGACTGTGGGTCGTCGAGGGATCTCAAATGATAGAAAGAATGCTCGCGACCGTGGGTCATCGAGGGGTCTCAAATGATAGAAGTCTTGATATTGGTTTGAAAGAGATGGTAACATTGGAAGAGAAATGACTGTGTGAGACGTCAGTTTGTGTCAAGTCTTGCATGGTCATTGGACAACTTGTCGACAAGGAGGAGTTTCCACGAGCGGCAACCCTGGGCGCCATGGGACCGCGTCGTTCCGGAGGAAAACAGGTATAGCCGTAGCTGGACGAACCGCTCGGGTTATTCAGGAACTTTCAGCGGGGCTAGCTACTTGCGTTGAAAGGGTCGCCGAATGGCAAGGCTATAGTCCAGGATAGCTTGTGATGTTAGTGACCAATTCATATAGATGGGTCGGCACGGACGGCAATCCGCGAGTGTACCTTTGGATTGAGTCGAGTATTGAGTGCACTATATCAATGAGTCGAGTTGAATGTGTGTGTATAGTTTGAATACAATGTTGGGCCTAAGATTTGGTCGCAACGTAGGCGATATGCTTCGGCACGAGATGTGGCATCGAGTCTTATGTTGTCGGCATATAAGTTGCATAAGTTGGTTTGAGTTGTCTTGAGTTTGTCAGGAAATGCCGCAAGGCAAAGTTGGTCGAGTAACACTTAGCCCAGAAGTCTTGATTGGGTCAGTTGGTGATCAAAGTAGCACGGGCCGTGAGGCGACGATGTGGTTAGTCTTACTGAAATACGAGGCACGGCCTCAATATAGTTTTGTAGCACGGTCACGTCGAAATGGAGCCTCTTCGCGTAGTTGCGTTTCTAATTTTGGCCGAAAGACAAGCACGACTTGATAGGTTAACGTTGTTGAGTCGACGTTGTTGTTGCAAGCACGGGATGGTCTAAAGACACAAAATAGGCAAGGCGCCGATCATAAAACTGATCCTAAGACAAGACTAGAAAGACAATTGATAAGAAGGGATTATGTTGCACAAAGTAAATTAACGTGTTGGTTTTGTATGGGTGGGCGAGAAGCTCATTCCACCAGTACAGTTGAGTACTGACACCCACATAGTTTTTATGTACAGGCACAGGTAGAAGCTCGTGGCGCGGAGCTCGCTTGGATGCGTCGAGGCACGGAGTTCCTTGGCGATTCGAAGCATGCGGCCGCATGGAGTCAAGACTTATACGGGACGTAATGTATGGACGTCGCCTTCCGAAGCTTTCGCTGGTTCAAGCGTTGTATTGAGAGATGAGAGAGAGCTGAGTGACTTATAATGTGAGTTTGAGTGAACCTTTGTTTCAATATCAATAAAAGAGTGTTTTGCAATGACTTGTATTTTGTTCTTAATTTTTGCTGCTAGTATTCAATGTCTCTGCTTGGGACTTCTGTACGACGACCCCGTCGCAGCCGCTTAAATCGGCCGTTATGGAACCCGCCTTGCACGAGCGCAATCTAGGCTCGTGCGGCATCACGCCTTAGGGAGGACGATCGCTCCTACGGGAGCGGGGCGTGACATCCTCCCGACCCCCTCTCGTCCTCCTCCTCCCGAACCCTATATATCTGCCATATTGTATATGAATTTAGTCGAGCCAATCTATAAAGTTACATATGAGAAAATTGTATAGGCTGATATCTCCATTTTAAGGCTAGTAATAGAAGATCTCAGGTGATTCCAAAATTGACCTAAATTAGCCAGAGAGTAACAAAAACTGTCCAATTTGATTTTGAATTTCTCAAGCTTCCTAATGTTCTCGAAAGCAAATATAGAAAGATATAGCTTTTTGACGAACAACAAATCCTTTATCTTGCTTCACTAATAGTGGTAATTAGAACCATTTAGGTTTACCATGAGCACCTTCTTCGCGTCCATCCCCTCTATTTAGCTTGGTTGTCAACTCTAACACCTCCTTTGAACCTAAAGCTCAGCAGAATCAACCAAAAGCTTTGATACAATTTGTTGGGAACAAAACATGAAAATCATTCCTCAAACTAAAGAGACTACGAGAGAACCGAAGAAAGACACAGAAAATCACAAATGCCAAAATCATACAAAAGCCGAACGCAAACACTCATCAATTGTTGACGCAAAAAATCCTTGTAGAAAAAACCACGGGACAATCGGAATCAAACGCTGAAAAGCCTCAACTATTAGAATAAAGAGATATCGACTCCTTACACACTTCTCACTGATCCAAACCGGATAATCACAACTACTTGGAAGGTAAACACTTGATTACAGAATCCCGAAAAAAAAGACGACTAGAAATATTATCCGAAACTGTCTCTTTTCGAAACAGCCACCAATCTCTCTTTTTGTTGGATTGTATCTCGTTTTCGATTGAGCGCTCAAATGTGTGTGTGTGGGGGGGGGGGGGGGTGACAATGGAGTTGGTAATTTTGTCCCACATCGGGTAGGAGGTAGGATCATGAGGTATAGATAATTGGGATTGGTTTATGCCTTACATGAGAATTCTCTTTTAAGGCATATGAGCCCAATTCAATATCGTACCACATGGGCCAACTCCGACTTGGGTCACACCGCGTTCCCAACAAGTGGTATCAGAGCCCATGGTTACGAGACTATTTTGGACGGCTCTAATTGGTTCGAGACAGATGGTGCTGAACGTTCATGTGTATAACCGAATTATAGAAGCTCTTCTCAAGGTTGAGTAGGAGCATCAACTACAAGAATTGGTTTCAAAGGTGGGGTTTGACGAGCTCAAGGTGGAGCAAGGATTTGTGGTTGGCACACAATTGTGGTGTGATAAACGTGTCAGGCTTGGTTCTGTGGTCGAACGGATCGAGATGACAATATGTTGGATCTCGTAGGTGCTTGGCTGGCGGGAACGAGCAAAGGCAGCCGGAGTGTGCTAAGGTTGTTCGGTTAGCCGGAACGAGCAAAGGTAGTCGGAGTGTGCTAAGGGTGTTCGGCTAGCGGAAACGAACAAATAGTAGCCGGCTGTGCTAGGTTGCTCGGTCAGCGAAAACGAGCTAAGGCGGAGATTGTTGGGTTGTATCTCGTTTTCGGTTGAGGGCTCAAATGGGAGGGGGGGGGGGGGGGGGGGGGGGGTGACAATGGAGTTGGTAATTTAGTCCCACATCGGGTAAGAGGTGGGATCATAATGTGTAGATAATTGAGATTGGTTCATGCCTTACATGATAATTCTCTTTTAAGGCATATGGGTCCAATTTAATATCGTACCTCATGGGCCAACTCCGGTTCGGGTCACACCGCGTTCCCAACATTTGTCTCTCCAAAAGTTGTAAAGCATTAACATGCATATAGATTAGGCCGGATTAAAAAAATACACCTATGTATAGTCTCCTCATTCCCGCAACAAATCTGAACTATTAGATTTGATCCAATGTATAGATAAACTTCCAGAATTTGTCTCAGTCCGACGGACCGAATTCTCTCTAGCTAGACCGAATACGAACCGAGTTCGGCCACCCCTGCTAAATTGTTCTATTTGAAACAATCTGAACTCGAACGGAACTCAGTCTAGTCCGGACATATTCTCAGACTGCATATTTATGAACTTTGCTTCGACACCGTCAACTTTCCGAGCTTTTACGACACAAGGATTACGCTTGTTACGTTCCGGAATATTCTCCACATGTAGGTTGGAAACCCCCATCCAACTCCAACATATATGAGTCAATAACATGTTTTCTTTCACCATTGCTTCAACAAGCCAATGTAGGAAAAAGAAGAAGCTCAAGATGTATATTACAGGGCACATCAGGGTGCACATTGCACTAACAATATGTGCAAAGAATTCATCATTAGGAATAAGGTTCTTGTACAATATATATCAACAATTAGAACACAAAAGTTTCTCAAACAAGCAAATAGAGCATTAGTTTTGGTGGTAGCAACAATTAGAAAATAATTTATGGTGCTTGCTTTCTTGTTGAGATGGTCTGAATTGGCAGCAATCAATCGCACATTCTTAGGTGTTATGAAATATGGAACCGAAGGAGCCTTTGGCCATATGACCTCCATGTGATGTGAGGTCTTCTTGAAAAGGGACCATGTCCGGTTTATCTGCTACATGAATCGTGTGGGGGCACCGGTAACTTGCTACACTACATCGATATACTGTTAATTTTGAAAGCAGTGGCGGAGCTATTGGTTGGCTGGGGTGGGCTCCAGCCCACCCAGCCAACCCAAATCTAATTTTTTTTTTTAGTATACTAATATCATATATGGCAGGTGTTGCGATTATTCAACATGATATTAGTCGGCTGTTGCCATATATGTATCTGGAGGTGGGCTGGAGCCACCGGCTGTTGCCACCGGTAACTTGCTACACTACATCGATATACTGTTAATTTTGAAAGCTATTGGTTGGCAGGTGTTGCGATTCTAAAATCTCGGAAGGCCGTCGAACAAAAAGTCTGTTAATCTCGGGCTCCTCGAAGATACGCTCATTTTGCGACAAACCGGACCTCGTTTCGACCTCCCAGTCAAAAGTTATGGCCCTTCAAAGTTTCAACTAACCATAAAATGCAGGAGAATGGTCATTCTCCGTATTAGAACACGAAGAATGTTAATTTCGCATGAGGGTGGCCATTCTCCGTGTTAGAACGTAGGTCATTCTCCTGTAATTTAGGACTGCCAGGGAGGTGGCAGTCCTATTTGTAAGTCTCTGTGATGAGAGTTTTGAAACTCTCTATCACAGAGAGTTTCAATTAGGACTGCCACCCTCCTGGCAGTCCTATACAAAATGAGGACTGTCAGGGTGCTGGCAGTCGTAATTGAAACTTGCTGTTACAGCAAGTATCAATTAGGACTGCCAGTACCCTGGCAGTCCTACACTTAAGTAGGACTGCCAGGGTGCTGGCAGTCCTATTTATAAGTCTCTGTGACAGAGTTTCAGTTTGAGAAGCTCATCACAGAGTTTTATAAATAGGACTGCCACCCCATGGCAGTCTTACACTTACGTAGGACTGCCAGGGTACTGGCAGTCCTACTTAAGTGTAGGGATACCAGTGGGGTGGCAGTCCTATTTGTAAAACTCTGTGACAGAGTGTTTCAGTTTTCCTTAAGTACTGCCATGTTCCTGGCAGTCCATCATTCTTTCAGGACTGCAGAAGAGATGGCAGTCCTGTTTTATAAAAGGACTACCAGGCTTCCTACAGTCCTGTTTTATAATAGGACTGCCTGGAACATGGCAGTCCACTTTGGTAGTAGGACTGCCCGTTCTTCGGCAGTCCTCAGAGATGACGCCCACGAGCAGCAGCCGAACGGCCATTTCGTGTTCTAGGGTTAGGTTTAAACGAAAAAACTGAGATTTTCTGAGTTCGAAAAATACTTTGACAAACAAAAAATTGTTCTAACCTAATTTATCATAAGAAATGTAGAAGAAAACTAGGGTTAGGAGTTTGGATTGGAGTTGGGGAGAATGAGAGTAGAGTTTTGGAGAGTAGGGTTTTGGAGAGAGGGCTTTGAAGAGAAAATTTTTATGAAAATGAAATGAAAGAGAGGGTTGGGGGGGGTGGGATAGCCCCAAGTAATTTTCGGGACGTCTCCAGTAAAAGTTCCTCAAACATGGACTGTCCCCTAGTAAGTGATAGCCCCTAGTAATAGTTGGGGTGCTCTTAGAAAAAGCCTAAAACAACCATCAATAAAAAAGTGTTTTATTTGTTGTAATAAAAAGTGTTTTATTTGTTATGGCACAGCGAAAATAAATCTAAGAAACTCAGAGAAAGTTCACAACCACAAAGACAATGATTTACGTGGTTCGGCCAAGATGCATACTTCCACAAACGAGGGTGATTTAGTTCCACTATGAAGAAGAAAATGAATTACAATAGCTCTCAACACTTCTCTCCTTACACTCAGGAACTCGATCTCTATCACAAAGATAGAAAAAAAACTCTATCAAATTTTTGTGTTGAACTTATTCAACAACTTTAGCTCTCTTGTGTCACACCCCACAAGCCAGAATACTGGAGAGCGGGGGCGTACATAGCCAGCTGCGTATAATAAAATGGAATCCACCTCACTATACGGTCACGGCTGTCTAGATATATGAGGGTTTAACTACAATCCATCAGTGTCTTATGGTCAATAACAAGCCTAAATGCCTCAATCTCAAGCAAACAAGTAAAGTTACAAGATGTAAGATCACCAAATATACAATAGTAAGGCGTCCCAAACATTACATATTCAGCTGATCATGAAGCTAGTCGTTACAAAATGTGAGGACTAGCGAGAATTTAGTCATACATGATCAATCCTAGGATCTGTCAATCATGATACAGCCCGTAGGCAGACAATAAATATAGTACAATCGAGCTAAAGATGTGCTCGCCGGCTAAACGCCTCAAAAGAATATTTTTACAGTAGAGTGGGAGAGCCAAAATAAACCCACTCGTTGCCAGGGTTCCGTCTAGTGGTCACCATCGGGCTGAAAAGTCGGTAGATCCTCTGGAGCTGCTCCGAAATCTGGCCATACAAAACCAGCTGGGTCAGATCCCAGAAAGAGCAAGTACCACAAAGGAGGCTTCACTTAAGAACTAAAACCAGCAAATTAGCACAAAGCATAAATAAATAGTAAGAACTGAGAATATGGAAAAATTCAGGATGATATACGACGAGATAACCATGGAACTATTCAGCTAACCAAGTTACAACCCGTAAACCAAAAAAGGACCGGGGTTGTAACCCTTCGTCTGAACGGAACTTGGTTTCCCACTATTTATCGACAAGATAAAGAAATCAGGTCATGTAACAATCTTGTACAGGATCAAGACAAGACTAGACTGATTAAACTCCATCCAACATTTCATGGCCAAGCAATAAGTACGGCTTGATACTTTAACTAACTAGGGTTATCACAGGCCTAGTTACTAGCAAGATGCAGCGAGATTCTTCCACAGCCACAAGCCCTGCAGACCACCCAGGTTATCCAGGTCGAATATTAGTACAATAAGGATGCAACACATGACAATGTGCTGGAAGTGTGCCCTACTCGTCGGCAGGCTACAAATCCACAAATGCGTCCAGGTAACGGGATTACCTGTAGCTGGAAGATCTCTTCATGACTATTGGATTATTTTAGTTATTAGCCTTAGTCAATTACAGTAGGTACCCCTGACTGTGGTACTCAGGGATCCCTGTCCTAGACATGATGCAAGACAAGACGGGTTTATTTGTACAAGCACAATCATCCACGGTGTCCAGGTCATTCATTCTTGTCATGTCGTGTTGGCCGTCGCAACAGCAATTCGAGAAATATATATATATCATGTCATGTTCACTGTCAGGAGTGCACCATGTCGGGCCACTATCAAGTCATGTTTATCATGTCAAGTTTACTTGTCAGGAGTGCGCCACGTTGGGCCACTATCAAGTCATATCATTTGTTAAAAGTGCACCACAATGGATCACCATCGTGTCAGGGAACACACTTAAATTAATGGCACAAACATACAAGTGGTAATTAAATATTAGCTGGGGCAAGTGCTGTGATGGAATCATACGGCTCAGGAAAAGTTCATACGGCCAAAACTAATAATCCATACGGCCATGCATGCAAGCATTTGCTTGCCAATGCATGCAATTAATAAGGGGCCATGCGGCCAAGAAAGGCCAATAGCTATATGCGGCTCAAGCACAATGACCATATGCGGCCAAGCACAAATGTGCATATGTGACCAGCTATTATATTAGCATACAAGTGCTGGCATGCAAAGTTAATTAATATATATATATATAAGCAAGTGAATGCTAAGGCCATGCACGTGAATGCTAAGGCCATGCATTAAAATATGCTTGGTATTGGCCTATGCGGCTCACTGCTTGCCAATGCAATAATAAGGGCCATGCGGCTCATTGCTTGCAAGCAACTTAGAGCAATGGCCATGCGGACTAAAATGCAACTGGGGCATATGCGGCCAAGAAAATATTGGAGGGGGCATATGCGGCTAGCAAATGGAGTGGCCATATGCGGCCAAGTTAAGAACAATATTCATGTGGCCATGGATATATTACTAATAGTTGCATGCGACCATGCATGCATGCAAAATAGTTGCATGCGGCCACCATTGAAGTGCCATGCGGCCAAGATATTTAATACCCATGCGGCCACTTACATTAATACCCATGCGGCCATATGTAAGCATGCAAATGCTTTAATATATATAAGCATGCCTTAATATATAGCATGCAAGCTAAATGCTTGCACATGCCTAAGTAGATTAAGCATGCAGGCAAATATTAGCACAGGCCAAAGTAGATTAAGCATGCAAGTAAATATTAGCACATGCCAAAGTAGATTAAGCATGGCTGGCCGCAATGTTTGCATGCAAATGCATTAATAATATTGAAATGCCAATGGCCAACTAAATATTTAATGCAAATGGCAATTATTTAATACAAACAAATATTAATGCTAATGTAGGCTAACAAGTTGCATGCAAAAATGCATGCATACAAGGCATGCATGCAAAATGCTTATGCGGCTCAAGCTTGCAAATGCAATTGCTTATGCGGCCAGAGCTTATAATTAAATGGCCATGCGGCTAACAATGAATAGTAGCCATGCGGCTCAGCAAATTGATTGGCCATGCAAATTAGTTGTAAGCTGCTTATGCGGCCATTAAATGAATAGTGGCCATGCCAGCTATGCAGTGCCATATGCGGCTGTGCAAGGAAAGGCTCATACGGCCAACTAAATATTTAATTCAATTAAATAGCCATGCAGCCAGAGAACTGTTCTTCTTCTCCACTTTCCGAGAAGAAGAACACCATGAAGCCATGCTTCCAAGCTCCATAAATTCGTCATCCAGAGTCCAAATCCGAACTTCCATAAGTCAAATTGGGGCATAATGAAATTCTCTACATCATGGAACCATCAAATAGCAAAAATATGCAGGTTTGTTAGATCAAAACTCGTGAGAACCAAAAATACCACAAAGCTAGATCTACAAGAAATTATCCACATAAATGAAAAATGCTAAGTACTAAAGTGGGTTAGAAACACATGAGGAAGACAGTGGAACAATAAAAAAATAGGATTTCTCCATGAAGCAAGACGAACTTGCCTACACCTTCCCTCTCTCTCTCGAAAAGTGGAGAAGTAATGGTAGGAAAGAAGAAAAGTTAATGAGGAGAAAGAAAGAGAAGTGGGCTAATAAATGGGGATGGTGGTGGTAGGTGGGGTTTTCTTTTGGTTCAAGATGAACCCAAGGCAAACCGAACCAAGCCAACCCAACCAAGATAAACCAAGCCAAGCCACTAAACCAGGATCAAGACAAGCATGACAAGTCTAACTATAGGTCGGGATTTCGTACACGTATACAAAATACGTAATACGAACCACGGGCATTACATCTTGTGTTGAACTTATTCAACAACTTGAGCACAATGAGATGTCTTGTGTTGAACTTATTCAACAACTTACAGTGAGTACTCTTGGAGGGTGTCAATTATGGAGAACCTCTAGACCCCTTTATATACCATAGAAATCCCATCCTATGTAGGTTTAAAATCCAATCTTATGTAGGATTATATATTGGAAATCCAATCCTATGAAGGAAAGTGGTTCGGCCAAGGATTATATATGGTCAAATCCAATATTATATAGGATTACCATATATATGGTCAAAAAAGGTCATGGGTCTATTTTTGGACACTTTTCTTCAACACAAAGGTCCTTCAAAAACCGTCAATTATTGTGGTAAACTTTATATATCAGTCATAAAAAGAGTGTTTTCACGACAGATTGTAAAAACCGTCAACATAACATCTTTTATTGACGGTTTAATTAATACTGTCGTCAATAAATAGACCGTCAAGAAATATCATTTTTTTGGTAATAAAATATCAAATTTGGGCCATTAGCCCCCGCCGTTGTATATGTAACGTCCTAATCCCAAAATACGTAGGACTAGGTACCTAGACATGCCAGCCGTATAATAGATATACGTAAGATGTAAAATACAGTAAACTATGACAACTAAATCTCATCCACAAATAAAGATATATCTTTTATATAATCAAATAAGAATTTGTTATTGTACATTTGGTTGGGCGGAGACAAATCTACTACCAACTATTTAAATGAGGAAAAAATATACAAGAAATTTTTTTGTACAAAGTAGCAAGACGACCCAAGAGCAATTATCTTCGATGGAATAGGAAAGATCACGGCCTTGGCTAGGACACCTGCGGAAAGTCACAAACACACACTTGGAGGAATCATCAGGTTCTCAGAGGGACGTAACAAGATACAAGAAGAACATGCCATATAAATTGAATATAAAATATGCCACAAAGTCACAAGAAGAAGTAAAGTGTTCCAATCATAACAAGGTCTAGTATCCCAACAACGAAACAATGGTCCACCCCTACAACCAAACAAGGACAAGTGCTGGCACACTATTTCGTGATGTGACATTGTCCCATGCCATGACTAGAATGGAGTGTGACATGACACAACTAGGGTCACCTAACTGTTCTACAGTGTACATGTAGTTAAGAACAAACCTTTAGTCGTATGGGCACTTCTGGCTATAAATGGGATCCGGTATAGTCCCCGCTTGGGCACTAGTGACCAAGCTCGTAACGTTTCAATAACGTCAGTGGCCAACCTGAGGGGGTAAGCTTACCCGTATCTCCAACGGAGCTTCCAGGTTACAAAAAAAAGTGTAATAGTGGTCCATACGATAATGATATGTTCTTCCCACCCGATGTACCTATCTAAGTCGCATCCATGACCATGTATCTCTACTAACTGCCAAGTCTTCTAACATGCATCTAATTGACAGTTAGACCTAACGCATGTCCCATACGTATCGGTGATCAGCCAACACGCAAGTCCGGAGGCTATATGCTACTCACCACTCATCTTGTGGCACATCTGTGTCAAAGTTTATGAAATGTGCTAAGCTAGTAGTAGTCCCTTAACTCTAGGTCCATATGCAAATTTAAAGGCGAGAAAGAAAAATATGGCTAGCATTATGTATAACTGAAAATAAGTAAGTATGAACTGTATCAAGAAGGCAACTGGAAAAACTGAAAATAAACATGCAGTGATATGCAATAACTAAATAATAAAGATGCAAACTAATTATAAACAGTAAATCCTGGTGTGATGTCTGGTGTGGTACGATGGTCTGTCATGTTCAGATTTGTCCAAAAGCCACGTTCGATGTATAGGCATCCGAAGTCGCGAGAAAATAGGTAGGCACGATGAAGATTAACAGACAATAAGAATTTACGGAAAAAAGTACTTATGCTATTTTTAGAATTAATTTATAATACTTGAAAATATATTTTATCAGTTAAAAATATTTTATGTATAATAATTTGGAAATTATATCTCACTAGTCAAAATACTTTTTGGGGAAAAAAACTCTAAGCTTATAAAATATGCTTTTAGATATAAAAAAACTATATTTCATATACAAAAATATTAAGTAGTTATTCAAAAATATTAAGAAGTCATTTTAGGCCAAAAACTATAACCTTGTCGAATATATATATATATATATATATATATATATATATATATATATATATATATATAAAATAATATATATATATATATATTCTATATATATATATATATATATATATATATATATATATATATATATATTCAAATATATATATATATATATATAATATATATATATATATATATATATATATATATATATATATATATATATATATATATATATATATATATATATATAAAATATATATATATATATATATATATATATATATATATATATATATATATATATATATATATATATATATATATATATATATATATATATATATATATATATGATAAATACAAAAATCTAGGAAAAAATATATATTACATATCTTTTATAATAGCAATAAATATTTAAGTAACAAAATAATACTAATACTAATAATATTTATATCTATATATCTTACTATAGTAAAAATAACATATAGTATATATAAGTATATACTGTTATACATAAACTATTAATATTCATAACTATAGTAATAGTGATGAACTACTGACAGTAATACTGTAAATATAATACTAAAAACATGATTAATAATAATAATAATAATAATAATAATAATAATAATAATAATAATAATAATAATAAATCGACAGCTGTTTCTCTTCAACTTGATGTCTGTGAGGAAGAAATAGAAATTTATCAACACCGATTCTTGACAATTAAAGAAGAGAGGAAAGAGAGAAAAAGCTGATGGAGAAGAAAAGCTGAGCACTACACAATGTTAAGAAGACAAAAAAACAAAGGAAAGAAAGGAGTGGTGGGAATAATTGTGGAAACGAAGAGGGAGAGAGGAGAGAGTTGCTTACTGGTGGGAAATGGAGAGAGGAAGGGCGTGAAGAAGGCGCTCACGTGACGGTGTCGGATCTCGGGGCTGCTCGCGGTGGCGCGGCAGTTCATGAGGAGAAGCGGCTCGGGACTGGAGCGAATTGCGGAGGATGGCTCGACGTGGTGGTCGACGCCGGGGCGACGAGGCGGGAGACAGGTGAGGGTTATGGTTCCCTTTTCTTTTTGTTTTTCTGGGGTTGGGGTGATGTTGGTTTGGGTGGCCGCGGCCAGCGATAGCCGTAGCGATAGTGGAGACGGGGACGGTCACTTGGCCAAGACGGTGGCGGGGGCTGTGTGGCGGTCGTTTGGTGGAAGGGGTATTATTGTCGGGGACATGGTGGTAGCGGTGGTGTGTCGAACGGCTGATGGTGGTGGTGTGAAGTTTTAGGTCAGGTGGTCGCGGGTGGTGTGTCGGGGTTTTGGCTGCTGTAGCCGCGGTAGTGGCTGTGGGTGGTCAATGCGGCTTGGTGGGTGCCAGAGAGTTATAGTGGTGGCAGTGAGTATGGTGGAAGCGGTTGCTGTGGCAGTCGGCCAGAGCGGCGACTCTGGGGTGGCAGGGGGCTGGTGTTGCTGCTGTAGCATGGTTGGTGGTGATGGTAGCGGTGATGGAGGACAAGGATGACGGTGAAGTTGAAGGTGGTGGGACTTTGCTGGAGACGACAACGAGGGGTTGGTGAGGGTGGTGGCAACGTGAGGAGGTGGTCGGGGATTCGGTGAGGAGATGGGTGGCAGTATGGGGGGCTTTGGCGAGGGGCTGCTACGCGTGGCCAGGACAGGAAATGCCGGGCATTGGTGTGGCGGCAGCGTCTGCCAGGGCGTGTGGTCGATAGGGTTAGGTTTAGGATTTGGGGTTGTGTCGTGTCGGGGAATGTCCGACACGACATGGATAGATGTCTGGAATTGTCCGACTCGGGTTGGAGGAATATTGTATTTGTAGTAGAAAAATATAGTGGATGGGAAGTAGGCACGGACACGATGCACAAATTTTAGTTGTGGTGGAGATAATTGGATTGTAGAATTTTTATGAAAAAAGGGCAACGGGGGCTCCCCTTATATAGGAGGTGAGGACCCTTAGTTGGATAGGGACTAGTAGTGATTTAAACTCCTATAAATCATATATTAATTTAAATCGATTTCAAACTAATTCAATCAAGCAAATTCTAATTTAAATATAGATATTCCAATAAATCCAATTCAAATTTAAATCACAACTTTAGTTTAAAACTATTTTTATAAATCCATAAGATAATCCCAATTTTAGTCACCATAATAATCAAATATTAAATTAAATTATTTCCAAAATGTCTTTTTATAAATAACATAAAAATAATAAAAATTAATTTTGAAAATAAAAAATATATGAATAAATTTCATGTACCTCATATGTAAATAAAATATTTACATAAATCATAGTTTTGTAAACTACTACTATATTTGAACAAGAATGAATAGTCTTTCATAAAAGTCAAAAATAAAGTTTTCGGACAATTTTCGTGGGATGCCCTTTTGATAGAAGAATATTTGCTTATATGTCGAACGAAATATCTATTTCTATATTTATAAGAAAAACAAAAATAAAATATTTGTATATGAATAAATAAATATCTCGTATTTACGTTTTTACTTATTCGAACTCGACGTACGATACAAAAATAAAACCATTACCAAAATAAATAATATTTAAAATCTCCAATATACTATTCTAATTTGTACAAATTTGTATCCTTCCTACCCGTACACCCCCAACTAGACACCCAAGGCTATCTGCCTTGATTACCTGGAATTTCAAATCTCCATTATACTATTCTAATTTCAACTCTCAACCAATCTTCTCTATTTGTTGTCTTATTGAACGCATGGATACTAAAGATCCCCTTCTAGCCTTTGGTTAACCCTTCACCCTACCTGGTCTACAGGTCGTGACTTTCCTCTAATCTGGATGCTAGCAACCTGTCACTACTAAAGTACTATTGTAGACAGGTCGGAGGCTATGTCTTTACCTGTGCATACCACCCAACTCCTCTTGTTCCTGTAGGTAATTTTATACTCTAGTTTTCCCATCTGTTTTCCTAGGGCTAATGCCCTCTGGTACCACCATATATTCCTGATAATCAAGACACTACTATTGCAACTAACACAATTTAACTATGAATAATCGAAGTTTGAAGTAATACTTCGAAGTAATTAAGGTGTCATGGGAGCAGTAGGCAAGAATATCATTATACCCACATGTGAACAGGACATCGACTTTTCCTTGTGTATCTATAGTCTACCTTGAGGTGACTATATGATGGTATCAATATTGATTGTAAAGGAAGGCACGCATATCAATATTTAATGGGTAACAAAGCAAGTCCAGGTCAGCATCCCTATTCAGTACAGGCTTTGCCAAGCCAAGTACAGGCTTGTATCCTTGTTGCTACCCAGTCTCCTGCTACCTCTGTTACTGATACATGTACCTATGGTTTATATGGCTTCGACAGACCTAGTGTGACTGTCTTACGGTTTCTTAGAGGAATCAATGTGAATACCTAAAACCTCCTTTTAGGCATAATTCAAACATGCTTGAAAATAGGTGATGAAAGTAGGGTTACCTGTTTTAGAAATTGGATGGCTGCTGCTCGACTGAACCTTCGACTCCTCCTTGCTTCTTCATGAACAAAATTTTTAGGGTTTGTAGATGGGTTTAGGGACGGCTGCCATATTCTCTTATATATAACCAAGTTTTTTGATTGATCACATAGGAAGAAAAGATAGAGGGAAATAAGATTTGGATTTCTTATGGTTTATCCAAATTTTCCAAAGGGTCGAGTCAGACAGAGGTTTTCAACAGCTAGCAGCCCAATTCGAATTTTGAAAGTCAAATTCGCATTAAAGCCCTTGAGAAGTTAATCCTTGCTAAGCAAAGCATTTTCCTTTAAATTGTTTTGAGTGAAAGATTTCACACCACTCCAATTCTCTTAGTAATTAAAAAAAGGTGAGGACACAGCTTAGGACTCTAACCTCGGTGGGGATGTCCATGTGGGAGGAGATGACCCGGATCGCAGTACCCGGGTCCTTCTGCTGCCGGTCCTTCGGATGGTGTCGGTCCTTCTTCCGCCGGACGCGTTTCTTTTGATGCTGCTGTCGCTTTTCTACCGGCTTCGTCTACGATTGCTCTTTTAGACCTGATGTCGCCGACAGATCTACGCCGAGTTCCACAGTAGATATTTGATGGTCTATCGGCTCACATCGTTCAGGCGTATCTTCATAAAGCGCAGCAGGCACCATCAACCGATCCAGCCGCTCCAGCCGATCTTTCGTAGTTTTTTTTGTATTTGTAATTGGATAATTGGATAATTTGTGCCCCTTGTGGATTGGATAATTTTTGTGAGTTGTTGTTGTTGCCCCTCCGAAATCCAGCCGAACTTTTGTAATTGGATAATTTTTTTGATGTTCGTGAGTTGTGATTATAAATTTTTTTGATTGTTGTGATTATGAATATTTTTGATGTCTGTGAGTTGTTGTTGTCGCCGCTACCATTATGTTTTTGGATCGTTTGGTGGATTGTTGATTATGAATATTTTGTTCTGTTCTGTTTGTGGATTGTTGATTTTGTTAATGACTAATTGTGTGAATAGGTTGCTGTGAAATTAGGATTATTATTTTTTAAAAAAATTCAGTTAGCGACGGATTTATGACAGAAATGCGACGCTTGACGACGGAATAGCGACGGATAATCCGTCGCTAAGCTTCTGAAAATTTACTTATATGTAGTTAGCGACGGAAGAGCGACGGTCCGTCGCCGAGCTTCTGAAAATTTACATATATCCAGTTAGCGACTGATAGCGACGGAGAAGCGATCGCTTTGTCGTCGTCGAGCTACTGGAAATTTATATATATCCAGTTAGCGACGGATAGTGACGGGTTGACGACAGTTTGGAGACGGATATATCCGTCGCTAAATTATCGCTATTGCGTATCAAAACTTTATGATATGCAATTTTCGACGGATAGCGACGAAGTAGCGATAGTTTTGCAACAAAAGTATCCGTCGCTATTGCGTATCAGAAACTTTCTGATACACAATTTTCGACGGATAGCGACGAACTAGCGATATCTTGGCGACGAAATAATCCGTCGCTTCAATGTCGCTGTTGCGTATCAGAAAATTTTTGATACGCAAATTTCGACGAAAATCGTCGCCAATCCATCGCTAATTTGTCGAACATGCATGTCGCAAATCCATCGAACTAGTCCACCGCTAAGTCGTCGCTAAGTTGCCGCTACATTTTCGTCGCATTTTCGGCACGTTTTCGTTGATGCTTCGACTATCTAGTGACGGATTTATTTAGCGACGAGTATTTTACCGACGGTCGGTTTTGGCCGAAAAGTCGTCGCTTATCCGTCGCTAATTGAGATTAGAGACGGATTGGCGACGGATTCATCCGTCACCAAATGACTATTTTTGGTAGTGTTTAATTGTAACTCATTCTATCCCAATCGTAACACGTTTACGAGGAAGAACGAGATCTTCTCAGATCTAATCAGAAACATTCTGTGGGCTTTCGTCGCTGCTATAATTGAAATTAATTTGTGTCTTATTCGAAGTGTTACATTTGAATTCGTCTCCCTCTCTGAATCCTTCGGGATCTCAGTCGTGCACTTTCTTCGAAGTATTGCCAAAATCTATTTTTCATCTTTAAATCACGTCCTGGGACTAACATATACCGTCGAGATGTTCTGGAAACAGGACAACCGCGACCGTATACCATGGTATACCATCCATAATTTCTGGAACAAGAGCAGTTTTAGTGCCAGTAGTGTACCAGTTGTGTACTGCTAGCACTGATATTTTTTTGTTCTGAGCCTAATATTGACTTGGAATGAGACAACTTGTCGCCATCGACTCCCCATACTTCTCATATAAAAATTGTTTTTGTCATACTCTGAGATATTTTACACGTAGGATGGAAATCCCATCCAACACCAACAATTGATAAGATTGCAGAGTTCACTATATTGCGTAGGTGACTGTGACTTGTCCTTTGTGTTCCATATTCTGGAAGCTGTGGGTAACATGTATTTTTTATTAAATAGGCAATCGCACACTAACTATGCAGGTGTTCCACTTAGCCTACAACATGCCTGATCAATAAATGGAACATATATAGAGAACCTTATGTTAGCACTATTTTATTTGATCAAAGGATGTTGAACTTCCTACACTACAACAAAAATACCTTTTAATGACGGTTAAAAAGCGTCATTAATTGCAAACCATGACGCTTTTTTTCTCAGTCAAAGCGTTATAAAATCGGGTGTTATAAATATTTTTAAAAGCGTTATAGATAATTCATCCAAAACCGTCATTAATAGGATGAATTTCTGCTACGCTTTATTTTCAAAGTGTTATGGATAGTTATGAAAAACCGTTGTATATGGTCATTGTATCACATTTATAACGCTCTATACTGCATGACATTCCAAACGCTACTCAATTCAATTCGAAAACAACCACTTTGAACCATATTCACAACAAAGCATTGAAATGTAATATAAAGTACCATTCTCCATTTCATTGTCTCAAAATAGAGTATTTTAGCTACCATTCTACATTTCTCCATTTCATTATATACATCTTCTCAAAATATATAGAGTATCCAATATAGAGTACACTTTAGCTACATCAAAACTATCGACATCAAAAATCTCACAGATACTGTAGCGAAGAAGCACACTTATAACGCTTCAACTTGGTCACATGAAGTCTGTCCATAGCACATGTACGTATAGCAAAACCCTGAAAAAGAAGGCAAAACCCTCACTTTTAGAGTCTGTCAATTTTAGAGTGTGATTTATATCGAAAAACTGAGAGTATCAGAGTACTCTTATAAAAACCGAAACCGCACTACAACAGAAATCCCTTTTAATGACGGCTAAAAATCGTCATTAATGACAAACCATGATGCTTTTTTTTTCCAAAGCAAGCGTGATGAAAATGAGTGTTATAAATATTTTTTAAAAGCGTCACAAATAAAAACGTCATGAATATGATGAGTTTCTGCTACACTTATTTTTAGCGTAGTTTGAAAGCGTTATGAATAGATAATCTGTATAGACTCAATTCAACATATTTATAACGCTCAATTCTGCACATTTATATATTACTTTCCAAAATATTATAGATCAATGCTCAATGTTGCTCAATTCAATTTCAAAACATTCATTTTGAACCATATTCACAAGAAAACATCTAAATGTTATAGAGTACCATTTAATCCATTTACAAATATATACATAATATATATTACCATCTTCATTACATTTTTTCAAAATATGACATCCAAATACATATATTTACAACTACTACTAGTAAGTAGACCCTCAAAACTATTAGTAAATTGGCTTCAACTTTGAGCACATAAAAACTGTCTGCATCACGTAGCAAAACCCTGAAAAAGATAAAAAAAATATTACCAAAAGACCACCTCATGTCTTAAGAGTTGGTAACAAGTTTCCAACAAGAAACTAGCAATTGAGGATCATGTAATAAAATACTTTCATATACATTGAATCTAAGAATGCATTAAAATACCTACCTGTAGTAATAAACAGTCCACTCAAAGAGTGAAAGAAACATGCCACTCAAAGAATACAATCAAATGTGAGGCATGACAGAAGACGAGGTAGCTACTTGAAACTTTGTTGAAAGGGTTACAAATCAAAAGTATGAGCAACTTCTGCACATTGATGAGCCACCAAGTTAACACCGAAGTGCATGCTAATAACGCTAATTACATTTCAGGGAAACTGAACTGGTAAATAAAATTTCCTAAAAGTATATACATGGCATATAGAAACATATGAGCAAGTCCTATATAGATGCAACATCTCCACAAATATGCTTATTCAAACATAAACTACACATTAATAGTAAAACCAAAAAATTACTACCACCAAATAAAACTACCACCAAGTTGATGCTATTATGTTGTCCCAAGGAATTTCTAGAATTCTCAAAGCCCTTCAAAAAATGGCACATCTCTAAGGATCATAAACAAAAAGCTATTCTAAATTACCAATAAAAGATTATAGAAAAAAACCTTAGCTTTCCTGTTGGCAAGCGATCAACATTGTAATTTATAGCTAATTTCTCAGCCATATCGCCTAATGCAACCTGCCAAGTATCCAACAATTAATTAGAAAGTCTATGGAACATAAATAAAAGTACCTAAGAAACTGGTAGTAGTAATTCAAGAATTGGTTTACCTAAGAAACTTATATTCGAAATGAAGCATTTCCACAACTAAATGAAGCATTTTCACAACTAAAAGACAAATTTATATTCGAAATTTTTGCGAGTCACGATGGCTTGTTAGGCTTACCCCAGGGCCGGCCCTGCCCAAATCTATAGGAACCTCTACATGGTTCATCACTATTGGTGATTCTCCAAACCCAAGTTTTTACTCCTACAATTGTCTTCTTCAAAGCAAACATCTATTGTAGGATGAGCAATATTACACATGGGAACTCCAGTTATTTGAGTTAACTACAGTATACTTCAAACACATAAAAAGTGAAAGCATTATAAAGCATTCAGGAAAGGGAACTCTAGGTCTGTACTTCCGCATCCGAATAAGAAAAGGCTATGTACACAAGGGAAAGGAAAGCTACTACCTTCAGTTCTCGTCCTCGTGAGAATTACTTTCAGAAGTGGTGGACGACGACGAAGGGTTGGACGAAGCATTCCCACCCGAGCGAGACCTGGACGACGAGAACAGCCCCCTCAAGGACCAAGAACTCTTCATTTTTCTAGTTTGGACCAACCAAATCGGAGGCCAACTTCAAAATCACCTCTTTTTTCTAACAAATTCACAGATACCAAACCCATTCTTCTCTCCCACATATTAAGAACTCCTAAATCTTAAAAAAAACAGAACAATCACTGTTTGTGGAAGAAGAATCACTTACTCGGCATCGGAGCAAAGTAGAGATCTGGATCCATGGCCTTTTTCGTAATAAGAAACTGGCACCGGCACCTGAGGCGGAGTATCCCTCGTTTCGTCGTCGTCTCCAGTGCTGGAATCTCCAGCGGGGAGAGCAAGAGGAAGAGGAGAAACCCTAGATCCCACATCGTTTCCGACTCCGGAACCCCCAGCCGGAAGAGGAAGCGGAGGGTCCTCCGCCGCCGCCGACGCCGGAGGCGATGCCGGAGGGGTGAGGACGCCGGAGATGAAGAACACGACGAGGATGAGGAGGAAGAGGAACGTCGACGGGAGGATCGGACTCATCGGCGGTGGAGAGATCGAGGCATGGGAGAATTTGGAAACCCTAGAAATTTGGGGAATTTGGAGGAGGATGAGGAGGAGAAAGATTCCTGGGTTCTTCCTGTAGCGGCTCGCCGGCAACGTTACGTTAAGGATGAGGAGGAGGAGGAGGGGGAAGATTCATGGGTTCTTCCTCTGATTTGATCTGGTTGGATCTATGGTTCGGATTTTGGAGTTGGGGGAGAGGAGGGAGAAGAAAGGAGGAGAAGGAGAAGACCAGAATGGGGGAGAGAAAAATTTTTGTTGAAGCTTGGGCTGTTCTCAGGATTTTGCCAAAAAAATTAAACTTAAAAATATTACAAGTTTGCCACCGCTCTAAAATATTAATAACATTTTGTTTTATAAACGTTATAAAAAGTCCAGAATTAGCCCAAACCGTCATAGAAAAAAGGTATTTCGAACTTTCATAACGCTTTTTTATCAGCCATCATGAAATCCACTAATCAAGCGTCATTAATAGGTTTTTTTGTTGTAGTGAACTGTGGAGAGGCTACATCATCGACACGAAGGTATCCTCACATCCGTGTCTAGTATTGACTCGTACAAACACGAGCGTATCTGCACCCAGAATGAACAACCCAACAGTACCAACATACAAACTACGACCAACGACAAGAAATGAAATGAGATATATAAGATGTCTCAGATAAGGATCAATCATCATCTGCTGACTAGCGTGCCATAACACGTATAGGACACGTCCCGACACGGAGCCAGTGTATCCGATACGATCTGCAACGCTTTGGTTCATTTGGTCGAACGACCATCACCAAGACAAATAAAGTAAAACATCTAGGCATGGCATAGTGGACGTAGTCCCAAAATCAACGATGCAGGCATGCTAATGGAGATGTCATTCCTGAAATAAAAATACTCCCAACTAATATATACTCGCATATGATTTATATCGAAAAGCTCCCAACAAAAACACCCACAGTACCAAGTTAAACCCATCATGCATAATAGATACCCAACCAATATTTTTAATCCAAATAGCAAAACTTCTCCTACAACAAAGAAATCTTTTCCAACCCAACATGTATAATAGGGAAGACCTAAACCAACATCCCACAATAAGTATAGGAAGGAGAACCCAAGCAACAATTTATACAAGAAACCCAAACCAACAATGCATGCATCACAAATAATTCCAACAGCAGCTAGGTAACCCGAAACCGAAAATGATCCAACAGCAAGTAAAGAACCGAACATGATCTAAAGATCATTCGCTCTTCACAAACAAAGACAATCGTAGGATCGTCAAGCCAAAACCGAACCCAACATGTATCAGTCGATCGAAACCCTTTTTTTGTAGGGATCGAGATCCAACAACATCATCGATAAACAAAATAAATCCAAAAACTGAAATCAATCAAGAGTTTATAATTTATACCCCAGAATTTGGTGTTGGAATCCGAAGGGAGCCTTCAGACTCGGCTCGCAGGCACGCACAACGCCTCGCCGGGTCGTTGCTGCAACCACTACAACAAAAAGACCTATTAATGACGGCTAAAAAGCATCATTAATTACAATCCATGACGCTTTATTTTCAATCCAAGCGTTATAAAAACCGGTGTTATAAATGTTTTTAAAAGCGTCATAAATAATTCTTCCAAAACCGTCATTAATAGGTTGAATTTATGTTACGGTTTATTTTCAAAGCATTATGAATAGATGACCTGTATATGTTCATTGTATCACATTTATAACGCTCTATACTGCATGTTATATATTACATTCCAAATACTGCTCAATTCAATTCGAAAATAACCACTTTGAACCATATTCATAACAAAACATTGAAATGTAATATAAAATACCATTCTCCATTTCAGTGTCTCAAAATAGGGTACATAAACATCTCACAGATATAGAGTACTTAATCTAGCTACATTTTATTGTCTCAAAATAGAGTACTTTAGCTACCATTCTACATTTCTCCATTTTCATTTCATTGGTGACTTAAATGTATACAAGAGTAACTGTTGACAACCACCTGAATGATAGCAGGATCAGTATGTAGAGAAGTGGTCTAAGCATGAGGTGAAGCTTTAACCTGTAAATCCTGTAAATTACAAGAGTATTTATAAATATATCAAGTCCAGAAGTATAAAAAGACAACTCCAAAGCTACAATGGAGTCCTTGAACATAACATAATGATAAATAAATAATACTGCTGAGTCCAAATTACTGAACGAGCAGATGTATGGTATACCATCCTTGAACAAGCAACAACAAGAGAAACATGCTTGACATCATCTTGATTCTCCAAGGCAATTAATAATACAACCATCTTGATTCTCCAATAATAGCAGCAAGAGAAATTTCATGTTTACAAACAAGTCTCCAAATTTTTACATAACAAACCAGTCTAAGTCTATCCACATGATCAAGCATATTAATGTAATAATAATAATTAAATCTTAATATATGTAAAATTGGGCTCAGATATTTGTGTACATGGTTCATATTTCATCGTACCAATGCTGCAAAAGTTACTGAACTAAAACTATACACTGACAAAAATACTCAAAAGTTTGCAAAAACTGATACTGCATACAGAAGGCAGCATACGAAGAGTTAGCAACAATTTTTCCACAAAGCCAAGTGATACTCAAATCCAAGTGTTACTAAAGCCTAAACAAAAGTATACTCAAAGCCAGTGATACTCAAAGAGAAGTTAATACTCAAAGAACCTGGGTACTCAAAAGTAGAAGTTAATACTCAAAAGTATACTCAAAGCCAAGTATCCATCTTGAAGTGATACTCAAAGATACTCAAAAAATGATACTCATCTACTAATATCAAATCCTTTTACCTAATCAAAATTAGGCAATCATTCATCATCATAGCCCATTGAAAAACAAAATCTAAGAACATGAAACTAGGGTAATACTCAAAGAGAAGGAATACTCAAACTGTGTTTGAATGGATACTCAATCTGTGCTTGAAGGGTTACTCAAAACGCTCAAAAGAGCAAAGCATGATCCTGAAAAATATAACCCCAAGCCACACTCAAAAGAGCAGAGCATGAAACTCAAAGCCACTGATACAAAATAAACCATTTAGCCATTCAATAGATATTTCCAATCCCAATTTTACCAAATCCAGTGATACTCAAAACCGGTGATACTCAAAGAGAAGTTAAAAGTCGAAGCCATAAAAAATACAACTGAAACTAAATCCCAAACAAAGGTATACTCAAAGCCAACATCAATGTCAAAAGCCTACACATGATGCTCAATAAATTGCACAAGATGAAATATTCATGAATAAGTCATCATTGCCAGGTTTGCAGCAACAAAGCCAACATCAATGTCAAAAACCTGCACATGATGCCCAAAAACTGATATAGAGGTAGCATCGACATAAAGAAAGAAATATCTTGAGAAGCGGCATATATTGAAGGGGACCCATATATCTTAAAAATCAAATCTTTTAATGTTGACAAATCCAAATAGCATGATTAGAAACTCATATGCACGTATCTTGTCTCCTAGTTTGCATGGACACAAATACTAGATTCAACACAAAAAATACGGATTTGGAATATGACAAATTTAGAAAATTTAGCAAGGGCCATGTCGCTTGTCGGAAGACTCGGAACGAAGTTGCATGTGATACATATTCAGTCATAGTGTTGGTACACATAATATAACTTGTAAGAAAATTGATATTTTAAATTTTTTTTTCCCCAACTCTGAGCAGTAATTTTTTTTGCTCAAATTTATGTAATATTTATTGATGTGAAGTTAAAGTGAGATATCCAAGAATGTATTTCTGATTACTCTTTTTATTATTAAAGCTGATGCACATTCTGATGGAGGAACAAATTTTAAGGGGGAAAAAAGGAAAAAAAGACAGTAGGAAATGAAGTTAAACTCAGTGTTAGTTAAATTGTTAGGATTTCGGGTACTTTATACTTGCCTGAACGATGGATTAGTGATTCCTGGAAGTCATCCCTGAGTTCCACTGAGAAAATCCTTTGCAGGTTTTGAATTCTTCAGGAAATATGCCCATTGCAGTGGCAGTGTCAAAATGATCTCTCATCTCTTCATATAATTTCTGTAAATTAAAGTATGGATTAGACGGTTTTAAATAGCTGCTTTTAAATTAATCTAACACATGCTTGATAATCCATTAACTAGCACTTCTGAAAGTTCTCAAACAGTAAATTTACTTATATGTCCATATATAAATAAAAGTCCTCTCAAAGAAATATTATATCATTGTTCTCCCAAACCTGTCACACCCCAGAACCAGAATACTGGAGAGCGGGGGCAGACATAGCCGGCTACGTATAATAAAATGGAATCCACCTCACTATACGGTCACGGTTGTCTAAATATATGAGGGTTTAACTACAAGCCATCAATCTCTTATGGTCAATAACAAGCCTAGTGTCTCAATCACAAGCAAGCAAGTAAGGTTACAAGATGTAAGATCACCAAATATACAATAGTAAGGCATCCCAAAAATTACATATTCAGCTGATTATGAAGCTAGTCGTTACAAAATATGAGGACTAGCAAGAGTTTTAGTCATACATGATCAACCCTAGGTTGCCAATCATGTTACAGCCCATAGGCAGACAATAATAAGGTATGCAATACGAGCTAACAGGTGCTCGCCGGCTAAACGCCTCAAAAGAATATTTTTACAATAGAGTGGGAGAGCCAAAATAAACCCACTCGTTGCCAGGATTCCGTCTAGTGGTCACCATCTGGCTGGAAAGTCGGTAGATCCTTTGGAGCTGATCCAAAATCTGGCCATACAAAACTAGCTGGGTCAGACCCCAGAAAGATCAAGTGCCACAAAGGAGGCTTCACTTAGGAACTAAAACCAGCAAATTAGCAAAAGAATATAATTACATAATGAAAGACAGTAATGAAGGAAAAGCATGATAGGTAATATATGATGAGATAGCCATGGTACTATTCAGATAACCAGGTTACAACCCGTAAACCAAACAAGGACCGGGGTTGTAACCCTTCGTCTGAACAGAACTTGGTTTCTTCCACCATTTATCGGCAAAATAAAATAAGAAATCAGGACATGTAACAATCTTGTACAGGATCAAAACAAGACTAGACTGAGTAAACTCCATCCAACATTCACGGCCAAACAATAAGTACGGCTTGATACTTTAACTAACTAGGGTTATCACAGGCCTAGTTACTAGCAAGATGCAGTAAGATTATTCCAACAGCCACAAGCCCTGCAGACCATCCAGGTTATCCAGGTCGAATATCTTGTTCATGAAGGGTGCAACACATGGCAGTGTGTTGGAAATGTGCCATACTCGTTGGCAGGCTACAAGTCCACTTGCGCGCCCAGATAACGGGATTGCCTGTAGCTGGAGAAATCTCTTCATGACTACTGTGTTATTCTAATTATTAGCCTTAGTCAATTTCAGTAGGTACCCCTGACCGTGGTTCTCAAAAATCCCTATCCTAGACATGATGCAAGACAATACGGGTTCATTTGTACAAGCATAATCGTCCACGGTGTCCAGGTCATTCATACTTGTCATGTCAGGTTAGCCGTTGCAACAGCATTTCGAGAAATATCATGTCAGGTTTACTTGTCAAGAGTACGCCATGGCGGGACACTATCAAAGAATTATCATATCAAGTTATCATGTCAAGTTTACTGGTCAGGAGTGCGCTACGTCGGGCCACTATCATGTCAGGTCATTTGTCAAAAGTGCACCACAACGGGTCACCATCGTGTCAGAGAACAATTAATATGGCACAAGCATACAAGTAGTAATTAAATATTAGCAGGGGCAAGGACTGTGGAGAACTCATGTAGCTCAGGAAAAATACCATACAATTAAAGCTAAGGCCATACGGCCAAAATATATTACTAAGGCCATGAGGCCAACAATAAATAATGTTGCCACTGTACAAGAATTAAATAATTGCATGCACTAAAGCAAATAAAGTATTGAGCCTATGCGGCAAGCAATTGCATGTGGCCAGCTATAATCCCATGTGGCCAAGCTAATGGCCACATGCGGCCAGCCAAGTAAATTGACCAGCAAGTTGCTTGCAAATAAATATAAGCAATTAATTAAAGTTAATGCATGTGCATGAAAGCGGCCATACAATTAGCTGAGGCCATGCAGCCAGCTAAACTTGCCATATGCGGCCAAGTGTGCAAATGCACATACGGCCAAGTGCAATTAAATGCTAAGGCATTAATTAATTGGCCAACAATTGAGTTGGCCACATGCAGCCAAGAACTCAATTGGCCATATGCGGTTAGCAACACCATCGGCCATGAATATATATACGGCCAGCTAATTGGTAATAGCTAAAATATAAATGGCCATGAAAGTTTCTAAGTAACAGCATGCATGCAAAAACATGCAAGCTAAGGCACTAATATATTAATACTCTTATGCATGCAAAAGCATGCAAACTAAAGCATGCAATGCATGCTATGCATTTTCTTACGTATGCAAAATGCTTAATACTACTAATGCTAATGGCCTTTATTTAATACTATTGCTTAATACTAATGCTACTGCAAGCAAATATATAAAGGATAAGGGCCATGCAAAAAAGGGGGAGGGAAAGAAGCATATACGGCCAGGTTGTAGGCCATGCATGCTGCTACAATTGGTAGGCCATGCGGCCAAAATTCAAATAGCCATGCGGCCAAAATGCAAGCACATGCCATTAAATGCTACTAAGGCCATGCAAACAATTACATGCATAAAATATATATGCATTAAATATTGGACATGCTAGCATTACAAGGCCATGCGGCTAAACACTATTTGCTAGTGCATGCAAATGCCAAGCCTATATGCGGCTGAGCACTGTAATGAAGGGGAGGAACATATGCGGCTCAGGCAAATTAACTAGTGGCCCATACGAATAAATACTTGCACGTGGCCAGCTAATGCATGCGATTAAATATTCAATTAAATGGCCATGCGGCTGGGAAAAATACTTGCCGCATGAAATAGTCATGCGGTCAAGTACTGTTCTTCTTCCCCAATTTTCGAAAAGAAAAACACCATAAAGCCATGCTTCCAAGCTCCATAATTCCATCATCCAGAGTCCAAATTCTAACTTCCATAGGTCAAAATGGGGTAGAACGAAATTTCTACAACATGGAACCATCAACTAGCAAAAATATGCAAGTTTGATGGATAAAAATTCATGAAAACTAAAAATACCACAAAACTAGATCTACAAGAAATTAACCACAGAAATGAAAAGTGCTAAGTACTAAAGTGGATTAGAAACACATGAGGAAGACAATAGAACAATAAAAATGGAGTTCCTCCATGAAGCAAGATGCACTTGCCTAAGCTCTCCCTCTCTCTCTCTCAGGTTGGTGGAGAAGTAATGGGAGGGAAGAAGAAAGTTAATAAGGAGAGAGAAAGGAGAAGGTGCTAATAAATGGGGATGGTGGTGGTAGGTAGGTGGGTTGGTTCTCCAACAAAATCGAACCAAGCCAACAAGCCGAACCGAACCGAGATGAACCAAGCAAGAAATGCCCAAAATAAGCTAAACCAGGATCAAGACAAGCATGACAAGTCTAACTACAGGTCGGGATTCCGTACACATATACAAAATACATAATACGAATCACGGGCATTACAACTCTACCCACCTTAAAAGAATTCCGTCCTCAGAATTTAATCAAGAGGCTAGAGATGCAAGGACAAGCTATACTAATCACAGGCAAGCTATAACTAAGCAATCAATCAAGCAATCAATCATGCAAGCAAGGAAGTCGAAGGACGAAGGAAGACATCCTGCTAGGAACCTCTCTGTCGGTTCTGAATCTGAGCTGGGGTCAGGGCATACTGTTGGGGTCTCTGCTGGAATCCCCTCTGCCTATACTGAACTTGTGCCAGGGCATACTGCTGAGGCCTTTGCTGCTGAAAAGCTTGGGTCTGCGTCGGCAACAGCCTCGGAGATAAAAACTGCTGCTGGATTGGTACTGGGGCTGGTCCCCTAACGGATGAACTGGTCATGGCTGGTGATGAGTCAGTCCTGAATGGGCAGGACCCTACCTTGTGGTCCGACGCTCCACATAGCAAACACAATCCTCGAGCCTTGTGACATTCTGAAACAACATGTCCAGGCTTTCTACAATAAGAGCAGCCCATGGGGAAGACTGTTTCTGCTTCTGCTGCTGAGGATACATCGGGATTGAATGTTGAACCGACGTAATTGAATTTGTCCTTCTCGGAGCTCCAATGGTCAAAGCTCTAGCTGCCGAGGCTGGGGCTGACGACTGATTCATCCGACCGTAAGATCGCTTTCGACCTCCAGTCCTGTCACTGTTCGCGGCACTGTTTCCATGATGTCCACCTCTGCCCAGATCATCTGCCACTGCCTGACGCAAGGCGTCTCCTCGACGATCCTGCGATGCAAGCAACTCCATGATAAGTCCCACTAAGGCTCCATTATCCTGTCCTGTGGGCTGGGCTGGCTGTACCGGGGGTACTGGATCTCCGAGAGACATGACCCGGGTGTTTGCCATTAAAATTCTTTGATTGCAAATTTCAATACAAACAGAACAGTATTACAATGTAGGACTTAGATGTAGTCCTAGGAGTACACTTTTGTTTATCTGGGTCCCTTGTGCCGATGGAGCAAATGGTAATGCATTGACTCCGTTGACGATCTGACGACGATTATCGGTTCTCTGAAGGTCTGGGTTGCTTTGGGTGCTGGAGCTTGCGAAGAGGAGAAAGACGTTGAGTGTCTGTATCTGTCTCTGTGGTGGTGCGACATCTCTGTCTGTAGATATATGTTCGTCTGTCTTGTGTATTCGTGGATAAGAAGGAAATGATCCCTCTATTTATAGCTTTGCAGGCTGGCTGCTCATGCGCGCATATGTAGGATGCGCCTGGACGCGGGGACGCCACGTGGTAATTGCTGATAGAGGCGCATGGACGATACACCCTGATTGAGGGGTTGAATCCATCATACTGCTGTTGTGAGCCGGCACATAGCAGAGAAGAGGATCTTTCTGTTGCTGAGATCTTGGGTGAATCGAGTCAAAGGACACGTGTCATCGGCCCATGGCTCGAAGATCTCAAATTTTATGGAGAATGATCTGGTAGGATGCGCCTGGGATTGGGAGCATGAGGAGACTTTGGCTCATAACCTTTAGGAGTCACGAACCATTCAGGGCACATGGCTTTTATGGCGCATGCGAAGCTTTAGTAGTGACTTTACTTCTGCCTTTTGGGATCAGAGAGAAGTTTAGGACGCATGGCTTTTGAGGCACATACAGAGCTTTGGGTGCATGGCCGCGGAGGCGTATGCGAGTAGTTGGGCGGCCACGTGGCTTGTAACCGCCGGAGGAAAAGTAATGATGATGCTGACATAGGTGACGCTTCATCTTTTGAAAAAGCTGTCAACTGTTCAGACTTCGGGAGACGTGCTGCCAACTCTGTCAGTTCAGCATTTAATGTTTTTGACATTCGATGGACAGCTGAGTGGGCGCATCGATCGGCGTTCCACTAGGCGTGTAGGGCCGTATGGGGGCGCATCCCCTGTGAGGCGCTTGGTGTTGAAGGGCGCATCCTTGGGAGGTACAGTATTGAGGGGTGCGTCTGTGTGATGCACGGTCTGGCCGGTGCATCTGCTCTTCATGACACGTCTTTAATGGTGCGACTGTTACGTTCTTCGAGTGCTTTAAATAGCCGTTTTTGACTTAGCTGAATTCGAAGCGTCCGGTTCATCCATTAAATACAAATTCATTGTACGGGATTCGGAGAGCCATCCACTTGGTGCATGGGTTTGATTTGCCCAGCCTATAAATAGTGGCATAGAGAGGGTTTGCTTCTCGTTCCCTCACGTTCTTTCGAAATGAATTTGTTTACTCGAGCGCATTCTGTTGATAAGATGTTCCCGAGGGTGAATATGCGATGCCATGTCTTCATTGATGCACTTGAAGGTGACTGTTACATCCAAAAGTCAGAGTCGAGGGCTTCCGAGGCAGGCGGAAGGTGCCTGTTGCATCCAAAGATCGGGATGCTCGGGCCTCGTCTCCGTTATTCTGGAAGAGCCGCAGATCGGGATTGTGGTGCTGTTCTCTTCCTTGGTTTGGAGAGCTCTTCCTCCAGCTAGAGGGTTGATTGCCACCCTCGTTCTGCTCAATAAATGCTTCATTAGTCGAAGCATTTAGACGACGGTGAGCCTGGCTGGAAGAGTGACACATAACTGGGCTGCTGAAGGGATGCACATAACTGAGGATGCACATAACTGAGCTGCTGAAAGGATGCGCCCCGCTGAGGGTGCAAGGATGCGCCTGACTGAGAGCGCATGGTGGCTGCTGCGCCTGTTCAAGAGCGCATGATGATCGTTGCGCCTGGCTGTAAACTTAGGGTCTTTTCTTAGAATTTCTCCTTTGTACAGCCTTTTTTAGAATTTCTGATCTTGAAATTCCATGCTTCTATAAGACCCCCTTCAAAGTTTTCAAAACTTTTTTGTCAAAGTTTTGGAATACTTTGAATAAGAAGCATGGTGGTTGGGCGCATGTCTGTTCGGGCGCATAGATGCTCCGCACATCGGTGACGGGGCGCATGCTCCTCTCAGTTAATGCAAATGATAACGCCTCGATAACCAAAATGATGATCTTTTTGGATTTCGAAGTTATCTCCTCACAGAACCCGAGGCGGCAGCTGAGGTGCGACCGAGCCTATAAATAGGCGTAAGATGGAGAGAGAGATAGTTCTTCCTCTCTTTGCTTTTGCATTTTTAGAGTTCTTCTTCGAAAAAACCCTAACTTTCTTTTCTTAAGGAATGGCTCCCAAGACTCCTCGCGGCGGTGGCAAGGGACGTGACAAATGGAAAGAGCCTGTAGAGGCTGCTGCAGCTGATGTTCCTCATCCGCCTGTCAACGTTCGGCCGGCGGTGGTTGGTGAGCTTCATCATCCCTTCACATACGCCAACATGCATGGACCTTGAGTCCAGATGATGTGCTGAGGTTTTTTTGCCGACGCGCATAGGTTTAAACTCTGAAGATGCGCTGGGGCTCTACTGCTGACGCACATGGGTTTAGACCCTGATGATGCGCCGAGGCTCTACTGCTGACGCGCATGGGTTTAGACCCTGATGATGCGCCGAGGTTTAACTGCAGATGCGCAGGGGTTTACACCTTGATGATGCGTCGAAGCTCCACTGCTGACGCACATGGGTTTAGACCCTGATGATACGCCGAAGCTCCGCTGCTGATGCGCATAGGTTTGCACCCTGATGATGCGCCGAAGCTCCTTTTTAGATACGCTTCGCGCTTTTGATAAGGACGAGGCTCAAATTCTTTTGTTGTTTCTAACATCCTTGAATCTTTGCCAGTGTCGATGACTGTCCCACTCTTGAATGAAGTGCTTCTGGATGCTGCCCTCTGCCAGATGGGAGTAGATTACGATGAGGAGGCGATAAACCCTGCTCAAGATGCTATTATGCTCGATCAGCATCCCGAAAGAATGACTCAGATCCGGGAATAACATCATGGGTTCCTTAAACGGATGATGGAACGTGGCGTCTTGAAATCTGTCACTTCTGACAAAGTAAACTTCTTGAAGCCTGAGTTCCTGTTTGGGGACCGCCTTACTTCTATTGAAGCGAAGGTGTTGAAGGTTAAGGAATACTGGTTCTTTACAGCAAGGGGAGTGCATATGACTGTTAAGCAACTCGAACGTCAATGGCCTTTGACGGCTTTCTGTCGTCTTTCTTCCAAGAGGAGGATGTCTTGGGATCTAACCTATCTCCGGGGAGAGCGGTGGCTGGCATCATCAAAATCGATTCTACCTCTGATCAAAGGGATACTTTGACCGCCGTGCGACTGGGCCTTCTTTCACCTGGCGGACTCTACGTCCTGGGAGCATCTACAGTGACGTTCCCATCGATACATTTGCCTTTGGTGTCTCGACTTTTGCAAATCGCATGCTGTTGATGGAGCAATCATACCCGAAGGGAGAATTTCGGGTAGAGGGTTAGTGTTATTATGTTTCCAAATGGAATAAACTGACACTCTGGATCCTGTCGCGGTTTCTGACTGAGCTCCGAAAGATTGGGCTGATTGTCGCAGTCGGTGCTACACAGGCAGGCGTTGACATTAACAGGCATATGTTTCTCACACTCCTGAAGATGTTTGATACCCATACCGGGACCTTCTTCACTCCGATGGGGGAGTTAGGCCTTGTACTTCATGAAATATACGAGGTATCAAAGCTCCCTTGGGGATCAGAACCTTATGAGGAGTACTTCTCGACCAACGAGGAGTTCCAAGTCCTGGGGGACAAAGCTGAGGAAATGATGGCCATCTTCAAGGAAGTGGCGAGTCATCATTACTATATGCAGAAGAGGGATAAGAGCGAGTCACAGCCTCATGTGACTGCTTGGAGAGATTACGTCTTTAAGCATGACAAGGAGGATCCCTCGCAGTTTTCCACTCTGCCAGCACTTTTCCGTAGCGAGGTGCTCTCCGAAATAAGCAGGTTAGGTGAGAAGAATCCCCGGGAAAACGAGGACCGACAGTCGGATGAACGCTCCTATAGCTGTTTCTGGCACCTCACTCATCGGATGTCGTCGAAAGCAGTATTAGTCGCGTATCTTATGGTTTGGCTTCGGGATTATGTCTTCTCGGGCGGGTCTGGCTCTGTAAAGAGGGTGACCCAGAATCTAATCCTGCTAGCTGTGAAGTTGGTTTTTGGCCGGCGTCTGGCTCTACTCCCCGCGATGGTGTGTAACCTGCTGCGAGGTTTACAGGAATTTACGGGAAATATGGTTCATGACCGAGGTAGAAATGACAACCTCTCGCATGCCGAACTGCCGTTTCATTATTTGATGGGGTGGTTAATTTTACACCATCCCAATGTGATGAGTCCGGGTTCGGAAGAAGATCACAGAGCCGGCGATGCGTTCCTCCGCCGTTTCCACCAGAGGAGCTGGTTGCATTCTGGCGTTCCTATTTGCAGGAAAGTCTTATCCCGCCTTCAGGGGTGGGAGATCACCAAAGTAGGTCCTGTCTTTTTGGGTTTTGAGGCCAATGAAGACTTAATGGACTCGGGTGAAGATGCCACCACTTTGCCTTCGTGGGGATTTCGTTGGTTGCAAAGTATCCGGCCGTCTCATCTGGTGTACCGGAAGAGGAATCAGTGCTATCTGGAACCATATTTACCGAGCCGTTTTGTACGACAATTCGGTTATGCTCAGTTGATGTTGGATAATCCCAGTATCACCCTGGGGTATACTAAAAGTTTGCTGGATGGTGCACGAGCTTAGCATTACTATAATGCCGGATGTACCGGAGCTCGCTTTACGCTGCCCGTCCAGAATCTGCGGCCACCGATTCTTTTCTCGGCCGCCAAATTTTACTGTGTCATGGCTGCCATGCCTCCCGGATATGATAGGGAGACCAGTCTTGTTGCAGGAACCCCGTTAGCGGTGACCGGGAACGTATCGGCTAGGGCTCGATCGCACCGTCCGCCAGAGGTGGGTCCTCGAGGTGCCTCCGCCGCATTCTCAGGGGGTCCGGCAGAACCCTCGGTTGATCAACCGAAAAGACGTGTGGATACAGAGGTTGGCTCTTCTGTGTCGAAGAGGCAGAAGAAGGCGTTGTCACCGACTGTGTCGTCGGACTCGACACCTACGGAGGTAAGGGTGTCCCGCATAGTCCAATTTAGGTTCACCATTTCGTGTGGCTTATGCTTTCTTTTTGTAGGATCCGCTCAAAAAGAGACCCCGTACTCCAAAATCTGGTGGCAGCAGGCCAAAGAATGTGGCGGGCTCATCTGAAGAGCGTATTCCACTGATTATGATGTCTCCCATGGAGGAGAATCCGAATGATGCCGTTGTCGTGGAGATTCCGGCATCCCCAGATTATGTTAGAAGGGACGCTGAGGATGCAACAACTTTCGAGGTGATGAAGGCCGCCGTGGGGACCTTGGATGTTGAGGGTCCCGCAGACACGGTGCTGCCTGGTGATGAACTAGAGTGGAGTTCGTCGTCTTTAGATGACGTTCCTCCAGAGTTGCAAGAGCCTGTTGCGGGGGCAACATATGTGATTGGAACAGAGGAGAGGGTTGATTCCCCTCCTTGTCATGATGAGGGAAGGTCGGCTGTAGCGTTGCCGAGCCCTACCCCAGACTCAGCAGCTGAAGCTGAAGTGGCTGCTGATCGGGAGGTAGCGACAGATCCTGTCCCTGTAGAGGGATTTAATGAGGAAAATGAGACTCGTCTGGTGGTCCTGACTCCAGGGGCGGGTCAGGAGACAAGTGTTGATCTCCCTGTTCTGCCAGAGAGGGAATGTCCCGTATTAGCTGCTGATAGCACGTTGGGGACTGGTGAGGTAGCCACTACCATCGGTGGTTCTTCCGAGTCTGAGAAGGGTAAGGGTTTGATGGAACCCTCTGTTGCTCCTTCCACTTGGGGTACTATTTCGACGCCTGTCTCAGCTTCTTCTGTTCCTCTGGATCCTCGGGCTAGTAATCAAGCCCCTGTTGACGAAGAGCCTGTTGATGCCGAGGATCCAGCCTCGCGGGTTGAGGCAGGCGGGCCTTCTTGCGGTCCGCTTTCTAAAGCAGCTCATTTGACTCTTGCTATGATGCCGCAGGTGATGGCGGATGCAGATGAATATATGAAATTCATCATCGAGGCAGTGGATAAAATACTGCAGAGGGGCGTATCAACAGTGATGGACGCCAATGGAAGCTTTGCGACGGCAAGAACTCTGGCAACGCCTCATATCAACCTGATCCGTCTTCATCAGGGCCATGATCATATGGCCGACATTCTAGAAGCCTCGATGGTCGAGTTGGACCAACGGCTTTCTGAATTTTAATGTATCCAGCGAAATGACCTCTCCGTCCTGATAGATGCAGAAAAGGAGAAGCTGATCGCCGAGACTGAGTCCGCATACCAGGCTACCGTGAGTGTTTGGGAATGTGAAGTGGCTGAGACTGAAGCTGCAGTGGAGCGGTTGTCTCAGTCTACGCGGGAGACGGTGGAGGCACGAGCTGCGTTGGACGCTAGTATCGCGGAGATTGATGCCCAGATCCGCCGCCTTGAGGACCAGCGGGCCTGACTCTTATTAGACGCCGAACGTGTCCAGGGTGAACACGTAGCATTCAAGAAGGAGGAAGCAGCTTTCACTCACCGGGCTCTTACTCTGGCTCAGCAGCGATAGCAGTTGGGTGAGAAGCATGAGGATGACACTTCTCCTGAGGCCATAGAAGCGATGCGTCAAGAAGCTGAACGCCGAGTCTTGGCGATTGTGGAGACTCGGGCGGCAGACTTGAGGCGTCGAATTGAAGAGCTTTCAGCCAACCCTGGGGATGTTTAGGGATTGTAGTCTTTTTTTTTGTGTTTTTGCAACTCTTGCTGGGGATGGTGTAATCCTTTTTTTTGGAAATAAAAAAATACATAATTTTTTGTGATGTGTTCATTTTTTGCTGTCATGAACTTGATGATTTGTGTGGATCTATTATCTTTTACGCACCTTGGTTTTAGGTACAGATGATAAGTTTGAGAGAACCAACATGTTTGCTCAGAGGTAATGTGGACATGGCAAATATGGGATTCAAATGATAGAATCCTCATACTCAGAGGTGTTATGACGTGGTAGGAATGACTCTGGAGGATACGCGGAACTACTCAGAGGTAATATGGACATTGAAGTTCTGCGATTAATGTACGGCAACGCAGGGGTTGTTCGTACGGGATGTTTACTCAGAGGTAATGTGGACGTGGTAAACATGATGGGTAGCGTAGTCTTATGGAATATAAGATTCTGCTTTGTAGGGTGTAGGGGGAACAACACAGAGGTGATGTGGACGTGGTTGTCCTTCTACTGAAGGATGCCACGGAACAGCTGGGTTCCGGAAGCGTATGATTTTGTGGAAGGGAATTGTATGTGAGCCCTGATGATTGGGTCCACAGATCCCCTTGTGGAAGTGCATGTCTGAAGGATGTCAAGAGTAGTATTTCTTTAGGAACTTGCCGTTGATGGGCATCATGAACAAGTCCCCATTAGGTTTGGCGAGGCGGTAAGCACCGTTTGAGTATACCGTCTTTATGTTGAAATGTCCTTTCCACTTGGGCTCGAACTTTCCTAGTGTCTTGTGAGTCAACACCATCGACCTCGTGACTGTCAGAACCAGGTCGCCTACTTGGAAAGTCCTCTGCTTGACCTTCTTGTTGAAAGCCTGTGATATACGGGCTTGGTAGAGTTCGATGCGTTGTTGAGCTAGGAGACACTTTTCATCAAGTGCCTCCAGTTTTTGCAGACGACGACGTTGATTGTCCTCTTCTGTGAGTTGGTTTGTGATTGCTACCCGGAGTGAGGGTATCTGGATCTCGAGAGGTAGTACCGCTTCACTCCCGTAGACAAGGGAGAATGGTGTGTTGCCTGTCGGGATCCGTATTGTTGTGCGGTAGGCCCAAAGGCATTCGTCGAGCTTTTCGTCCCAGTCGCGTTTGTTGGATGACACGACCTTTTTGAGTAGCCTGACGATAGTCTTGTTGAACGCCTCAGCCAATCCGTTTGCTGCCGGATTGTAGGCGGTTGATGCCACGTTTTGAATGCAATTCTTGTCATAGAATCTGCTGAAAGCGTGGCTTATGAACTGAGTACCATTATCGTGGATGATCCTCCAGGGTACCCCAAAACGGTAGATGACATGGTGCTTGATGAAGCTGATCACTCTGGAGCTTTTTACTTCTGCCTGTAGAACTGCTTCTGCCCATTTGGAGAAGTAGTCGGTGATGGCTAGGATAAAGCGGTGTCCTCTCGATGAAGGAGGGGTGATGGGTCCCACAATGTCCATGCCCCAAGCTTCGAAGGGACAGGAGGCAACTGTAGGATGTAGTGGTTCTGACGGTGTATGAATGAAGTCCGCGTGAAGCTGGCACACATGGCACTTCTTAGCATAGTCAACAGCGTCGGCGGCTATGGTTGGCCAGTAGTAGCCCATGCGTCGCAGTCGGTCCTGCAACTTAGGGCCAGGTTGATGGGCCCCACAGGTTCCATCGTGAGCTTCTCGAAGGGCTTCGGCTGCTTCTTCGTTGGACAGACATCGAAGGAGAAGTCCATTGTAGGAGCGTCGGTACAACATTTTAGTGGCTGTATCGTAGTAGAATCGAAGAGAGCGTCTCCTGATTGAGACGGCTTCTTTCGGGTCCTCTGGGAGAATTTTGTTGACAGCGAAGTCGATGAACGGGAATCTCCAGTCTCGGACGTTAACACCGACACTCGTTGACATGGCATGGGCCACTCGTAAGCACAAGTTATTTTTAGGACATGCCAAGTCTCGACCAACTACCGTAACATAGTGTTGAGTCCCGAGGGGTGGTGCAAAGGAGGCTGCGAGGCCAGCCAGAGCATCAGCCTCCAGATTTTGTAGACGAGGTACGTGTTCGATGAAGAACCCGGTGAAGGTTGAAATGATGTTCAATGCAACTTCATGGTAAGGGATCAGATCTTCATGGCGAACTTCGTATTGCCCTCTGATCTGGTTTACGACGAGTTTTGAGTCGCCGTAGGCTTCCAGATGATTCACCCCTAGCTGTTGCGCCATCTGGAGTCCCATAATGAGCGCGTTGTACTCGACAACATTGTTGGAGCACGGCTTCGAAAGGGAGTAAGCACGCTGGATGACCAGCTGATCGGGGGAGACTAATACCACTCCCACTCTTACGATAATTTGGCCTTTGGGGCCGTTCTTGAAGCACCATCGAAAAAATATCCGCCATACGAAGCCTTCTTCGGTGACGTTTGATTCTTGGACCTCATTCGGGATGTCTTCGTAGAGTCTGGAGGACTCTGGGATAGGGTATGCAGCTAAAAAGTCGGCCAGCGCTTGACCCTTACAGCTTTTTATGGAACAAACACCATGTTGTATGGCGTTAGCAAGATCACCCATGTGGCAAGCCAGGAGATTAATGATCCTGGCTTCGTCATGAGGACTCTGAGCGGATTCACTCGAGAAATGACATGAATTGTCTGGCCCGAGACATAATGGCGAGTCTTTTGAATGGCAAATACCAAAGCCAAGCACTCCTTTTCAACGGGGTTGTACCGATGTTCAGTCCCGATCAGAGTTCGACTGAGGTAGTAGATTGCTTGCTTATAGCCTGTATCGCTGTTCTGAGCTAGCAGAGCGCCGAGGAAATGATCCATGGCACGGACGTAGAGGAGAAATGGTTTGCCGACGACGGGTGCCACCAGGACTGGCGGGCTCGTCAGGTAAGCTTTGATGTCGTCGAAAGCTTTTTGGCATTCCTCTGTCCAGACGTAAGAGACTCCCTTCTTCATGAGCTGAGTGAAGGGTCGACATTTCCCAAAAAGGTTTGCTATGAACCTCCGGATATATGCCAGATGCCCATGCAGGCCTCGAAGTTCTCGAAGGTTCTTCGGAGGGTCCATGTCGAGGATGGCTTTGGTCTTCTCGGGATCGACATGAATGCCTTTCACCGTAATAATGAAGCCTAAGAACTTTCCGCTAGAAACCCCTAGAAAGGATTTAGCGGGGTTCATCTTGAGTTGATGCGCTCGCATGAGATCAAAGACTATCTTGAGGTCTTGCAGGTGATCTCCTTTGAGACGGCTCTTGACTGCGATGTCGTCAACATAGCATTCGACTATCTTGCGAAGATGCTGACAGAAAATGGTGCTCATAGCTCGTTGGTATGTTGCACCAGCGTCCTTCAAGCCGAAGGGCATTACTGTGTAACAGAAAACACCCTTTGGAGCCCTGAATGACGTGTGTTTTGCGTCATCGGGGAACATCTTAATTTGGTTGTAGCCCGAATACACGTCCATGAAAGACATGCGTTCGAAGCCACATGTGTTGTCGATCATCACATTAGTGATTGGAAGCGAGAATTCGTCCTTCGGGCAAGCAGAGTTGAGATCCCTGAAGTCGATACAAACTCGTATCTTTCCATTCTTTTTGGTGACAGGGACGATATTAGCTACCCAATCTGGGTGTTGTTCTTTACGGATAAAGCCGCTGGTCAAGAGTTTGTCCACCTCCTGATCGATGGCGTTCATGATGTCCGGACGAAAGCGTCGCTGTTGTTGTTTGATAGGCTTGGCATCAGGTAAGATGTTAAGCCTATGCATCGCAATCTGGGGATCAAGTCCCGGCATATCTTCGTAACTCCAGGCGAAGACATCGATATACTCTTTAGCCAGCTGGATTAAAGATTCCCGGTCTTCTCCTTTTAGGCTTTTGCTGATGAAGATGGGTTTGGAAGAAGATCCGTCCCCGAGGTCGATCTGCTCGACTTCATTTTCGGTGGGAGGTTCACGTAATTCAAAATGAGACTCCCACTGTTCTCCTAGGCGTTGAGCCCAAGGTTCTTCTTCGAAGAATTTTGGCGTTTGGTCTTCGCCTTTATCTTCTTGAGATTGTGCAGATGTCATGTTAGCTGATAGCACTCTCTTGAAGACTGAACCGATACTGGTATCGGAATCCTAAGTTGATGCTTCGGACGAGTGAGAATGTTCTGCTTCTTCTGCGTCCGAGCTCTCTGGAGTTGACGGTGGCGTGACATAGCCTACCCCCCGTCGAGTTCGATGATAGTAATCTTGAGGCTTTCCTCTAGGTGTTGGCAGCCGAAGAGAAAGACGTCGACCCTTGCCATAGTTCAGGCCTTTGTTGCTTTTTAGGTCGTAACCCATCTTTTGGATGAGGTACTTTGCCTTGTCCGTGTACCGATAGACTTGTATTCTGCCGGTATCTGGTTCTGGCTCGAGTGGCGGGAGGTCTTGATGATGCTCAACTTTGCCGAAGATGATGGATTCTTCGTCTCGACTCCGCGGCGGGACTATAAAACAGACCCCTTGGGACTGAACTACTCAATTTACATGATGGACGGTCGTTATTTGTGTTTACAACGACCGTAGAGCGTTATCTAATGTATACATGGCATTCCAATGTGGAAGACTAGAATAATTAAAAGACACTCTATTATTGATGAAATATGAGATTTTATTCCGCGGGATTACATTGTCCAGAGAGGGTGCATCTACATCAGCAGAGATATATTTCCCTAGCTCTTCGTCTGTGAGTACTGGAGTAGGATCGGGAGAGTCCACCACAGCGTTGGTCTTGGAATCCGAGAGGACTATGCGGCCCTTTTCTGGCAGCTTGGATGGCGGTGGCTTGCCTTTAAGACGCACCTTCAGAGGTGCCTCCACTGTGCCTACGGTGATTGGCGCCTTCCCCTGTAGTTTTGCCACAAGGGGAGCCGATGTTTGGGACGGCTTTCCCTTGAGTCGTATCTTCAGGGGAGCTTCAGGAGCAGTTGGTGCTTTCCTGGGCAGCTTAATGCTCATGGGAGGCACCTTCTGAGGCGGTTTGCCTTTGAGTTGGATCTTTAAAGGGGCGTCGGGAGTGACCTCAGGCTCCGTGTCCGGCTCTGCTGCCGTTTCTGCTTCGTCGTCAGCATCATTTTCTTTCTCCTCGTTAGGTAACTTGTACAAGTCGAAATCGGTGAAGTAAGCCTCAATTCCTTTAAAAGGGTTGATGTCCACGAACTCCGTCCGGATGATGTTGTTGGTGGACACGTACTTCATACATTGGTTGAGCGTGGATCGCACCACCATGTACTCATGCAGCCATGGACGACCCAACAGAAGGTTGTAGTTGACTTCGGCGTCCACGACATAACAAGTGACCTCGGTTTTGAGGTTACCGATGTGGCACTTTAGTCGTATTTTTCCCAGTGGTTCGCTTTTGCTAGCATTGAAGCCACTGATTGTTGTGTTGGAGGGCGCCAGTCGGTACATTGGGATTCCCAGTTTTGAGAGCAGCGTCTTCGGAATAATACCGAGGGAAGACCCCGGATCGATCTGAATCCGCTTCACCTTGACTGAACCGATATACCCTGTATAATGCAACGACCTGTTGTGTCGGTTGTACTTGAGCAGCATGTCTTGTTGGGTGAAGGTTATGTCAGGGATAACCTCGTCCGCACAATGACAATACGCACATGCAGTCGGGAGATCTTCAGGCTACTTGACTTGACTAATGAAGGATTCGGCATCTTTCAGAGCTTCACAGAGAGCTTCTCGAGTGTCTTTGGAAAGACGAAGGAGCTCAAACAGAGATAGACGGGCAGGAGTACTGACCAGTTGTGCCAGTATGTCGAAGTTGTGGGGCTTGGCTAGCCCCGAAGAATTTTTCTTTCGCAGAGGCCTATCGAAGCGGGCCTCTATCTGTTTCTACTTATTGGCTGCTGGAGGCTTAGACGGGCCCTCCTCCTATACAGCAGGGACGGTGCAAGGAGGCACCACCCCGACGGCAGCTTCGTCGGGTTGGACATTCTGTTGTGAACGCGTCTGTACAGGAAGTGTCTCTTCTGCTGAGGAAGAGACCATGCGAAAAGACTTGATCTTCCTGCCTTTGGATTTGGAGGTAGGCCGTACCTCCGGTTGAGTCACCTCGGAGACAAGATCAGGGTGAACCCATAGGATCTCTCCCCGAGATGTGGTGAGTGGGATGAGTCCACTCACGTTGTCATGAGTAGGTGGTAAGTTAACCACCTCCATTGTCGCCTTAGGGATGGGGACGACGCCATCTTGTGTTGTAGTTGGCGGCAAGGTGCCGAACTAGAGTGATACCATATTGGCTGACACCGTCTTCTCCTTGTAGTCGACAGAGATTACATCCGCATTGATCATGCACTGGATGTAGTTCTTGAGGACGTAGCAGTCCTTAGTTGGGTGTCCGACAAACCGATGGTAGTGACAGTACCTCGGGTTTTCCACTTTCCCAACCTCGTCGGGACGCTTCGGGTCCGACAGCTTGATCTTATCACCCTGCTTCAGTATCTCAAAGAGTTGCAGGGTGTCTTCATCGTTGAACGAATAAACCTCCTTCGGTCTTGGTGCAAGTGGAGGCTTTTGAGTAGGTGCTGACGCACCTTTTGAGGCATTGACAGTCAATACCTGTTTTCCCTTCGTCTCTCGTCCGGGGTTGTTGGCTGCAGGCCATTTCCCCTTGTCCTCAAAGACAGGGAAACTGACTCCCAGAAGATGGGCATTGGCCGCCTTCTTTTCTGCGGCTTCTGCTTCGATGATCAAGGAGCTCCAATCGGAAGGAGGAGTAGAGTTGAGCCAGAGTTTGACTGCAGGCAGCATGCTCATGCTGCAGTAGGAGAGGAGTGCATGTTCTGGCACGCCCGAGGGCAGTCTGAAGCAGGCATGTCGAAAGCGTTCGATGAACACTCGAACTGTTTTCTTCTCCTTCTGGCGTATCTCTATAAGGGACGCCATTGTCATGTCCTTCCCGCCGTCGTAGAAACGGTAGAAAAAAAGACGCGTCAGGTCATCGAAGGAAGATATGGAATTGTCGGGGAGGCTGCAGTACCAGTCGTACGCCACTCCTTTCAGTGCCCCAACAAATATGCTGCTGAGTAGCGCATCCTCCTTCGGAAGATGTCCCATCTGGGACTGGAAGTACGTCAGATAGCGACGCGGAGTGTCCTTCCCATCGTATGGTGTCAAGGTTTGTGGTTTATATTTGGGAGGATAAACCACCTTGTTCCATTCGAGGGGATAAGGTTGGGGAATGCATATCTTTTGGCGCTCCTCTTGTCTCGTCTTGGACTCAAAGCGCTCGCGCAAGTCCCTGATCATCTCGACCACGTCTTCCGTGGAGCTGGGAGTCGGGGAAGGTGGTACCACCTGAAGTTGAGCATTTGAGGGCTCCGATGTCCGAGGTGCTTCACGGCGATCCGTATCCAAGGATACCCGTTGAAGGGGTATACTTGACTCTCCATTGGCCTCTGGGTCGGGTCCGGTAGAAGGTATTCTGGCCAGAGCTGACCGAATCTCAAACACTGCTTGAGTCAGTGTTTGTATAGAGACAGAGAGGGTTTTGAGTCCTCCCTCTAATGTGTCCATGCGCTGGACGAGGTCTGGTGGCGGCGCATCAGACTCGAAATCACCCCCAGCCATGTATACTGTCATGACATGTATCACCCTCATTTTCCGTATTTCTAGTATTTCGTATTTATACTCATATCTGGATTTTGGCATGTATTTTTATTTTTCTTAACTTGTGGAATTTCGGTATTTCTCATATTTTGGGTTTTGGCATGGCTCGGTTTTAATTGGATTGGTTTGGTTTGGGTTGGTTTATTATGTGTATTGGAACACTTTAGCCTATGCTCCACCATCATTCCACCACAACCCACCCTCTTTATAATCCCCACCTAACACTCTCTCTCTTCATTACAACCTCCATTAATTTCTTCTTCTTCTTCTTCCTCCACACAACTCTCCCAACCCATAGGCAAGTGCACCTTGCCACCACATGAGAACCCTATTTTATTTGTCCATTTGCTAGATTAGGACATGGTGATCAACATTAGAACTTGGTATTTTATGATTTGGAGTCTCCATTGTTCTAGATCTAAGTTTTCTCCATTTTTGGTTTTGTATGGTTTTGATCTATTTAGGTTGGATTTTTATGGGTTTTGATGTTTCCATGTGGAAGAGAGTTCAATTCCACCCTGGTTGGAACTCTGGAAATCCGGATTTGGAGTTCGGATGGCCAAGTTGTGATGCTTTGAAGTTTTGGAAGCCATGAGAACTTCTTCTCAGCCATGGAGAAGAAGACCCTTTCCCTGCTTGCGTGTTTTTACGCGTACGCAGCTCCCTGCGTGCGTGACTTTTCACGTACGCAGCCCTCTTGCGTGCGTGACTTTTCGCGTACGCAGCCCTCTTGCGTGCGTGACTTTTCGCGTACGCAGCCCTCTTGCGTGCGTGACTTTTCTCGTACGCAGCCCTCTTGCGTGCGTGACTTTTCTCGTACGCAGCTCTCCTGCGTGCGTGACTTTTCTCGTACGCAGCTCTCCTGCGTGCGTGACTTTTCTCGTACGCAGCTCTCCTGCGTGCGTACTTTAGCTCTCCTGCGTGCGTGTCTTTTGTGCGTACGCAGCTCTCCTGCGTGCGTGTCTTTTTCGCGTACGCTGCACCACTGAACCCCCTTGCTTAACCCATTGGCTCTTGGAGTTTTTGTCTTATTTCTTTAAGCTTGGCTCTTCTATAGCCCTGTATATTGATATTTTATTAGATATTTTACGCCCATTTTATATCCTTACGCCTTTTGTCATGAACTTGATTTTACTTAATATGTTTGGAATGACTATTGTACATGGCATGGTATGACAAGGAACTAGCATAACACGACAATGACCCGTAGTGGTGCACTCCTGACATGACCAACCTGACATGATAGTGGCCCGTCGTGGCGCACTCCTGACAAGTACCCTGACATGATTTATCTTAATGCTGTTGCGACGGCTAACTTAACTTGACCTGCCTTGACACCGTGGGTAGTTCTTTCTTGCTTGCTTGTTAAATTCACTTGTCCTGTCTTGCATCATGTCTAGGATGGAACTCCTGAGTACCACGGTCAGGAGTACCTACTAAAATGAATTAAGGTTAATAACTAGAATAACACAGTAGTCATGAAGAGATGACACAGCTACAGGCAATCCCGTTACCTGGGCGCTCTTGGGATCTGTAGCCTGCCGTCGAGTAGGGCACATTTCCAGCACACCGTCGCGTGTTGCACCCTCTAAGTCACCTAAGGGTACATTTGTCTCCCGGGCGATGTACCCACCAGAATTCAACCCCTAATTTTCGACCTGGGTAACCTGGATGGTCTGCAGGGCTTGTGGCTGTGGAACAATCTCACTGCATCTTGTTAGTAATTAGGCCTGTGATAACCCTAGTTAGTTAAAGTAGTAAGCCGTAGTATCTGCTTGGCCGTGATTGATTGAATGAGGTATAACCAGTTTAGCCATGTCTTGATCTAGTACAGATTTGCTCCCTGTCTTGATTTCTTGCATTATTATCTTGCCGATAAATGGTAGAAAACCAAGTTCTGTTCAGATGAAGGGTTACAACCCCGGTCCTTGTTTGGTTTACGGGTTGTAACCTGGCTATCGGAATAGTTCCATGGTTATCTCGTCGTATATCACCCTGCCATGTTTTCGTAAATTCTAATTTTAATATTAGATTTTCTTGTGCTGATTGCTGGCTTTTGTTCTTATTTCGTGGCCCCCTTGTGGCACTTGCTCTTTCTGGGGTTGACCCAGCTGGTTTTGTGTGGCCAGATTTCGGAGCAGCTCCCGAGGATCTACCAAGCTTCCAGCCCAATGGTGGCGACTAGAAGGAACCCGGGCTACGAGTGGGTTTTCTATTTCGTTTCGCTCACTCTATTGTAAAATTATTCTTTTGAGGCGTTTAGCCGACGAGCACCTGTTAGCTCGATGCACTTTTACTTACTGTCTGCCTACGGGCTGTACACATGATTAACAAATCCTAGGGTTGATCATGTGCGACTAAACTCCTGCTAGTCCTAACATTTTGTAATGACTAGCTTCATGATCAGCTGAATATGTGATATTTGGGACGCCTTATTATTGTATATTTAATGATCATACATCTTGCGACCTGACTTACTTGCTTGTGATTGAGACATTAGGCTTGTTCATGACCATAAGAGACTGTTGGCTTGTAGTAAACCCTCATATTTCTAGACAGCCGTGACCGTATATCGAGGTGGTTTCCATTTCAATATACGTAGATGGCTATGTCTGCCCCCGCTCTCCAGTATTCTGGTTCTGGGGCGTGACATGGTTTAAGTGGTGGCCCATGCAGGTCTTGTCAATCAAGAAATGTGAGGGTTTACCGAATAGATGTCTCAATCAATATTCGCCCTTGATCTCCGCCCGTATTTTCAAATCCCTGAAATTCTTGCCCTGATTACATGCTTGTATCGTTGATCTATCCTGGTCCTTCCTTATTGTTTCCCTGTGTCGTCTTCCTCAGCGGCACTGTACATGACCCTGCCGATCAGCACGGAGGAGCACCTCCCGTGGACCAGTAGCAACCCGGAGACCAAGTCCAGCATTCCGGGGTAGCCTCCAGAGTTGTGCCTACTGGAGGAGAGTCACCAGTTCGGCCCGTCCAGCCCGCAGAGCCAGATGATGGTACCTTAGTAGGCCTCATCAGAACCTTGATAGCTTCCCAGGATCGTCAAAGCGACGCCCTGCACCAGACAGTTCAGGATGCTTTGACCCGAGGCGGACATCCAAGGAACCAGGCGGCAAACAGCTTCAAGCGATTGAACCCTCCCTTCTTCGACGGCACCGAGGATGCGATTGCCGCGGATGCATGGCTTCAGGATACCGAGGTGATTCTGGAAGCAGCTAGGACACCCGAGAATGAAAAGGTGGTAGTGGTACGCCTGCAGTTGTTGGACTTGGCTCGCAGTTGGTGGGCGGCACAAGCCATGGGATTAGTGGCACCCATTGCTTGGGCAGTATTTAGAGAGAGGTTCCAAACGAAGTATTTCGATGCTGTGGCTCGGTACGACCTGCATACCAGATTTACCAACTTGAAGCAAGGAGGCAGAACAGTCGACAGTTATACATCGAAGTTTTCTAGACTCAGTAGGTTTGCCCCCACCTTGGTGGCGACCGAGTTTGATAGGGCCCAGCGGTTCCAGCAGGGACTGCATTTGGAGATCTTGTTGGCGGTTGAGCAGTTCGAGCACCAGACATTCGATGCAGTCTTGAGAGCAGCTAGGAGGCATGAGTACACCTCCCAGAGGATCGTGGATAGGACCGGAAGTAGGAAGCGGTCCCACAGTCAGATGCACCAATCATCAGCTCCAGGCCCGGCAGCTAGGGGATTGACTATTGGAACTCCGAGGCGAGCGGCCTCGGTAATGTCGGTTCAGCATTCGACCCCGACGTACCCGTAGCAGCAGAAGCAGAAGCAGACTTCCGCGATGGGATGTTCTCATTGCGGGAAGCCAGGGCATGTGGTGGCAGACTGTCGCAGGACGCAGGGATTGTGCCTGGCATGTGGAGCAGCAGATCATAGGATAGGGGCTTGCCCGAATAGGGGTGGTTCATCAGCATCTAACCCTTCTAGCTCTTCGGTGAGAGGACCGGCCCCTGCACCAGTTCAGCAGCAGCAGTATCAGTCTTCGAGGCCCATGCCGCCTCAGTCTTAGGCATTCCAGCAACAGCACCCCCAGCAGTATGCACAAGCCCAAGCTCAGACCCAGAATAGGCAGAGAGGTTTCCAGCAGAGGGGACCAGCAGCCAGAGGACAAGGTCAGGCCATGATGATGGTTATGGAAGAAGAAGTTACACCAGGTGAGGTTGTGGCAGGTACTATTCTCGTCAACTCCTCTCCAGCGTCTGTATTATTTGATTCTGGTGTATCGCATTCATTTATGTCTGCACGATTCGCGACACGGATAGGATTGTAACCCAAGTCATTATCAGTGAGGCTCAATATACTTACTGGTAATGGCCTTGTGGGAGTAGATCGAGTGTTTTCCTCGTGTCGGATCGTAGTTAGCGGTAGGAAGTTCTCCGCTAGATTCATAGAGTTTCCTTTGGCAGACTATGATGTAGTCCTAGGCATGGATTGGTTGAGGAACCAGTATGCTAGGATAGACTGCCATATTGGCAGAGTTGTCTTTAGTATCCCCGGCAAGCCAGAGCTTTCGTTTTCTAGAGGCGCAGTGGAGCCATCTTCTCCAGCATTGCGGATGGCAGTAGCAGCAGTGCAGTTACCCCAGATAGTTGAAGAGTTTTCAGATGTCTTTCCAGAGGAGCTTCCAGGGATGCCACCGGAGCGGGAGATTGAGTTCACTATAGACTTGATTTCTGGGACAGCACCAGTATCAGAGCGAGTCTACAGGATGGCGCCTTCAGAATTAGAAATTTTATACAAGATGATTGAAGAACTGAGGACCAAGGGATTCATCCGTGCAAGTGAATCGCCTTGGGGAGCCCCGATGCTTCTTGTGAAAAAAAAGGATGGTACGTCCAGGCTATGTGTCGATTATCGTACCTTGAACTCGGTGACAATCAAGAATAGATACCCTCTTCCGAGGATAGATGACTTGTTTGATCAGTTCAGAGGGGCTACAGTGTTCTCGAAGATCGACTTGCGGTCGGGATACCACCAGATCAGAGTCAGAGAGCAGGACATCCCGAAGACAGCATTCAGATCGAGGTATGGACATTGGGAGTTTCTTGTTATGCCCTTTGGAGCAACCAATGCGTCGGCCGTATTCATGGACCTTATGAATCATATTTTCATGTCTTACTTGGATCAATTTGTGATCGTGTTCCTAGATGACATCCTGGTTTACAGCAAGAGTGAAGCAGAGCATGAGCAGCATCTCAGAGTCGTCCTCCAGACGCTTAGGGAGCATCAGTTGTACGCCAAGTTCAGTAAATGCGAGTTCTGGCTCGATCGCATATCATACTTGGGTTACATCATTACCCGAGGAGGAGTGGAAGTGGATCCCCAGAAGATTGTGGCTATCGAGTCATGGCCGGTACCCAGCTCAGTGGCAGAGGTTCGCAGCTTCCTTGGATTGGCCGGCTACTACCGACGGTTCGTTTCAGATTTCGCAAGGATTTCAGCGCCGATGACCCAGTTGACTCGCAAGGATGTGCCGTTTGTTTGGACAGCAGAGTGTCAGGAATCATTTGAGAAGTTGAAGCAAGGTTTGATAACGGCCCCCATTCTCATCCTTCCAGATAGGACCGGAGGATTCACAGTTTATTGCGACGCTTCAGGCAGAGGATTGGGGTGTATCTTGATGCAGCATGGGAAGGTAATATCTTATGCGTCACGTCAACTACGTGATCATGAGAAGAATTACCCGACCCACGACTTGGAATTGGCGGCGGTAGTGTTTGCTTTGAAGTTGTGGAGACACTACTTGTACGGAGATATAGTGGAGATCTTTACTGATCATAAGAGCCTGAAGTATGTTTTCACCCAGAAGGACCTTAATATGTGGCAGAGAAGATGGCTCGAGCTACTAGTGGACTATGATGTAGATTTGCAGTATCATCCCGGGAAGGCCAACGTTGTAGCAGATGCCTTGAGTAGGAGGGCCGGAGTTTATTTCTTGACGGCGCAACCAGAATTATTGGCAGATCTTCAGAAGATGGGAATTGAAGTGGTTCTTCCAACCAGCGTGGCATTGATGGCCAGCTTATAGGTTCAGTCCAGCATAGTTGAGAGAATCCGGATGGCGCAGTCAACAGATTCCAAGATCCAGCGACTCAGAGCAGAGTGTGAAGCAGGAAGAAGGCCAGAGTTATGTATCCATGAAGATGGTACACTTCGGCACGGCACTCGTCTTTGTGTATCCAGTGGAGATATCAGACAGGAGGTCATGGCAGAAGCCCACAGTTCACAATATTCTATTCATCCGGGTGGTACGAAGATGTACCGTGATATTCGTCAGCATTTTTGGTGGAATAGCATGAAGAGGGAGATAGCTCGGTTTGTCTCTCGGTGTTTGGTTTGCCAACAGGTTAAAGCTGAACATCAGAGGCCCGCTGGACTTCTTCAACCCTTACCGGTCCCAGAATGGAAATGGGAACATATAACCATGGATTTCGTGACCGGATTGCCCAGATCTCTGGCCGGCAGAGATGCTATTTGGGTAATTGTGGACAGGCTTACCAAGGTGGCACACTTTCTCCCATTCAGAGTTGGACAGTCGACGGTACAGTTAGCAGAAATGTATCTCAGGCAGATCGTCAGGCTTCACGGTGTGCCAGTCAGCATCACCTCGGACAGGGATTCAAGATTCACATCACACTTTTGACGCAGCTTGCAGAAGAGTTTGGGGATTCGCCTTCAATTCAGCTCAGCTTATCACCCGCAGACGGATGGTCAATCAGAGCGCACAATCCAGACCCTTGAATATATGTTGAGATCATGTACCCTTGACTTCGGTGGTTCATGGGAGAATCATCTGCACCTGGTGGAATTCTCGTACAACAACAGTTATCAGGCCAGTATCCAGATGGCACCCTTCGAGGCTCTTTATGGCAGGAAGTGCAGATCTCCGCTAGCATGGGACGATGTCGGGAAGAGGCAGATGCTCAGACCCGAATTGATTTCCCAGACGGTTGAAGTGGTCAGGAAGGTCAGAGATCACCTCCGAATTGCCCAGGACCGCCAGCGCCATTGGGCCGATGCTCATCGGCGTCCCTTTGAATTTGCTGTCGGCGACCATGTATTCCTTAGGATCTCGCCTAATCGCGGCGTCATTCGCTTTGGCGTGCGGGGAAAGCTTAGTCCTAGGTATATAGGGCCGTTCGATATTCTAGAGCGAGTAGGAGATGTATCCTATCGTCTCGCTCTTCCGTCGTCGCAAAGTGAGGTGCATGATGTATTCCATGTGTCCCAATTATGACGGTATATTCCGGACCCGAGCCACATTCTAGACCATTCGGAATTGGTTGTTGGTACCAACCTTTCGTATGAGGAGAGGCCCGTGTCTATATTGGACCGGAGGGAGAAGATACTCAAGAACAAGACTATTAAATTAGTCCGTGTTGCTTGGGGTCATCACTCTCTAGGTGAGTCAACGTGGGAGCGTGAGGACGACATCCGATCACGATATCCCTACCTGTTTGACTCGTGAGGTATAATATCTTTCTTATGCCTTACATTTTTCCTTTCTTGCTTGCATTATATGATTGCATGATTGAACTGCTTAGTGTAACTTGCCTGTGCTTAATGTAGCTTGTCGTGACAATCTCTAGCTCCTTGATTAAATTTCGAGGACGAAATTCTTTTAAGGTGGGTAGAGTTGTCACCCTAATTTCCCGTATTTCCAGTATTTCGTATTTATACTCATATCTGGATTTTGGCATGTATTTTTATTTTTCTTAACTTGTGGAATTTCGGTATTTCTCGTATTTTGGGTTTTGGCATGGCTCGGTTTTAATTGGATTGGTTTGGTTTGGGTTGGTTTATTATGTGTATTGGAACACTTTAGCCTATGCTCCACCTTCATTCCACCACAACCCACCCTCTTTATAATCCCCACCTAACACTCTCTCTCTTCATTACAACCTCCATTAATTTCTTTTTCTTCTTCTTCCTCCACACAACTCTCCCAACCCATAGGCAAGTGCACCTTGCCACCACATAAGAACCCTATTTTATTTGTCCATTTGCTAGATTAGGACATGGTGATCAACATTAGAACTTGGTATTTTGTGATTTGGAGTCTCCATTATTCTAGATCTAAGTTTTCTCCATTTTCGGTTTTGTATGGTTTTGATCTATTTAGGTTGGATTTTTATGGGTTTTGATGTTTCCATGTGGAAGAGAGTTCAATTCCACCCTGGTTGGAACTCTGGAAATTCGGATTTGGAGTTCGGATGGCCAAGTTGTGATGCTTTGAAGTTTTGGGAGCCATGAGAACTTCTTCTCAGCCATGGAGAAGAAGACCCTTTCCCTGCGTGCGTGTTTTTACGCGTATGCAGCTCCCTGCGTGCGTGACTTTTTACGTACGCAGCCCTCTTGCGTGCGTGACTTTTCGCGTACGCAGCCCTCTTGCGTGCGCGACTTTTCGCGTACGCAGCCCTCTTGCGTGCGTGACTTTTCGCGTACGCAGCCCTCTTGCATGCGTGACTTTTCGCGTACGCAGCCCTCTTACGTGCGTGACTTTTCGCGTATGCAGCCCTCTTGCGTGCGTGACTTTTCGCGTACGCAGCCCTCTTGCGTGCGTGACTTTTCTCGTACGCAGCTCTCCTGCGTGCGTGACTTTTCTCGTACGCAGCTGTCCTGCGTGCATGACTTTTCTCGTACGCATCTCTCCTGCGTGCGTATCTTTTCTCGTACGCAGCTCTCCTGCGTGCGTGACTTTTCTCGTACGCAGCTCTCCTGCGTGCGTACTTTAGCTCTCCTGCGTGCGTGTCTTTTGTGCGTACGCAGCTCTCCTGCGTGCGTGTCTTTTTTGCGTACGCTGCACCACTGATCCCCCTTGCTTAACCCATTGGCTCTTGGAGTTTTGGTCTTATTTCTTTAAGCTTGGCTCTTCTATAGCCCTGTATATTGATATTTTATTAGATATTTTACGCCCATTTTATATCCTTACGCCTTTTGTCATGAACTTGATTTTACTTAATATGTTTGGAATGACTATTGTACATGGCATGGTATGACAAGGAACTAGCATAACACGACAGTGACCCATAGTGGTGTACTCCTGACATGACCAACCTGACATGATAGTGGCCCGTTGTGGCGCACTCCTGACAAGTACCCTGACATGATTTATCTTAATGCTGTTGCGATGGCTAACTTAACTTGACCTGCCTTGACACCGTGGGTAGTTCTTTCTTGCTTGCTTGTTAAATTCACTTGTCCTGTCTTATATCATGTCTAGGATGGAACTCCTGAGTACCACGGTCAGGAGTACCTACTAAAATGAATTAAGGTTAATAACTAGAATAACACAGTAGTCATGAAGAGATGACACAGCTACAGGCAATCCCGTTACCTGGGCGCTCTTGGGATCTGTAGCCTGCCGTCGAGTAGGGCACATTTCCAGCACACCGTCGCGTGTTGCACCCTCTAAGTCACCTAAGGGTACATTTGTCTCCCGGGCGATGTACCCACCAGAATTCAACCCCTAATTTTCGACCTGGATAACCTGGATGGTCTGCAGGGCTTGTGGCTGTGGAACAATCTCACTGCATCTGGTTAGTAATTAGGCCTGTGATAACCCTAGTTAGTTAAAGTAGTAAGCCGTAGTATCTGCTTGGCCGTGATTGATTGAATGAGGTATAACCAGTTTAGCCATGTCTTGATCCAGTACAGATTTGCTCCCTGTCTTGATTTCTTGCATTATTATCTTGCCGATAAATGGTGGAAAACCATGTTCTGTTCAGATGAAGGGTTACAACCCCGGTCCTTATTTGGTTTACGGGTTGTAACCTGGCTATCGGAATAGTTCTATGGTTATCTCGTCGTATATCACCCTGCCATGTTTTCGTAAATTCTAATTTTAATATTAGATTTTCTTGTGCTGATTGCTGGCTTTTGTTCTTATTTCGTGGCCCCCTTGTGGCACTTGCTCTTTCTGGGGTTGACCCAGCTGGTTTTGTGTGGCCAGATTTCGGAGCAGCTCCCGAGGATCTACCAAGCTTCCAGCCCAATGGTGGCGACTAGAAGGAACCCGGGCTACGAGTGGGTTTTCTATTTCGTTTCGCTCACTCTATTGTAAAATTATTCTTTTGAGGCGTTTAGCCGACGAGCACCTGTTAGCTCGATGCACTTTTACTTACTGTCTGCCTACGGGCTGTACACATGATTAACAAATCCTAGGGTTGATCATGTGCGACTAAACTCCTGCTAGTCCTAACATTTTGTAATGACTAGCTTCATGATCAGCTGAATATGTGATATTTGGGACGCCTTATTATTGTATATTTAATGATCATACATCTTGCGACCTGACTTACTTGCTTGTGATTGAGACATTAGGCTTGTTCATGACCATAAGAGACTGTTGGCTTGTAGTAAACCCTCATATTTCTAGACAGCCGTGACCGTATATCGAGGTGGTTTCCATTTCAATATACGTAGCTGGCTATGTCTGCCCCCGCTCTCCAGTATTCTGGTTCTGGGGCGTGATAACATGGCTGGAAGTGGATGGATCGGTTGAGGCTTCACTCTCGGCTTCACTCTCTTGTAGGGGAGTTGCCTCTCCTGGAGCTTCGTCTTGGCCACCCCCAGCTATGTTCTGGAGAACATTCTCGACGGGAGCATCAGCAAGGGCCGGATTACCCTTAGTTCTCTCTTGAAGGACTTCTTCGTCTTCGAGACCCAGATCCGCAGGGGCTAGACTACCCCCAGCTATATTTTGGGAGACACCCTTGTCATGAAGGACTTCTGGGAGGCTGTCTTCGCCTCGGGGATGAAGATCTGCCCCAGCTGTGCTTTAGAAGACACCTTCGCCTTCAGAAGAAGGCTCGACAAGGGTCTGACTACCCCCAGCTTCCTCCAAGATCTTCTTCCTCCCCCGATTGCCTTAGAACATTCCGAAGGATGAGACAGTCGTCTTGGTTTTCCTCGGCTGGCTCTTAGATGAGGGCAAGGAATTGCCAGTCGTCTTTCGGACTGACGAGGAGTTAGAGATCATGTTGCATGAAGCAACCCTCGGCTCTTCTTTCGTTGACACCTTCTTTCCGAGGCGGCGTCGGAGGGGTGTCGATGATTGCAGCCGCTGGAACACCGACTGTCTTGGTGGGACTGCTGCGTTGCAACAGCAGTTGATGGTGACTATAGCACAAGTGTACCCTCTGAGGGGCGCATCGTGCTTGTCAGTCAACTCTCCTGATCGGCGGTTGTGAGTGATCACGTTACGCAGATCGTTGGAGGAGAGTGCCACCTTCGCACCCCCTTCAGGCGCATGGCAAAGCCAAGCGCCGGGGTGGTCAAGTGAATGCTGCGCCCCCTGATCTAACACCAAACAGGCATCCCGATCAGTAGTAGGGGAACAACATTTAAAGTGACTTGAACGGACCTCAGACGCACAACCAGAGGAGGCGCGGGAGTTCAAGCCCACTGGGTTTGCCTTGCTCGACTTGGTTGTAAACGTAATAGATGCGCCCAAGTGAGACAAGGACTTTGAAGGTCGGCTCGTTTCTGGCACAGAAGTACCTGAGTCGACCTTATACAGCTTACCATCAGCAGCGCGCATGATTGTGAGCGCATGCTTCTTGTTTGCTGCTGGCATAACACGTTTGGGGCGCATGGCCCGTGCTGCCTTGGACTTCTTCGTACCAGTCCGCTGGGGCGCATAGTACTCAGAATCCAAATTCTCCTCACCACTACAGCGAGTGAATCTGTCAAAGATAGAGACCTTCTGTGGCGCATCAGAGGTGATGCACGGGGCATTGGCTGCGCCCCTGCTCCGTCGATGCATCTTTCTCGCCTGAGAGGGAGATGGCTGGGGAATGTGGTCAGCCGCACATTTCCCCGAGAGGTGCACTGCACCGGTGAACGCATCTTGGTTGCTGAGGACGTCAGCAGGAAGGGAAGGCTAGATCGCCGCATCCCTTTCGGTAGTGGTGCCAGAGGCGTCGACCTTGCGCACCCAGACTCGACGGGTCTTCTTCGGCTTCGGCAGCCGCTTCGAAGGACTCGCATTGCCTTCAGAGATGAACTCCTCATACGCCTGTTGATTGAGGCGCATGACCAGCGTCTTGTGGGAGGAGCCCACCTTCACGTCGTCGGATTGTGACACAACTTTCTCGGTGGAGGAGAAAGAGGTCCCCAGCAGAGTCGCCAGCTTGTTTGCCATTAAAATTCTTTAATTGCAAATTTTAATACAAACAGAACAGTGTTACAATGTAGGACTTAGATGTAGTCCTAGGAGTACACTTTTCTTTATCTGGGTCCCTTGTGCCGATGGAGCGAGTGGTAATGCGTTGACTCCGTTGACGATCTGACGACGATTATCGGTTCTCTGAAGGTCTGGGTTGCTCTGGGTGCTGGAGCTTGCAAAGAGGAGAAAGACGTTGAGTGTCTGTATCTGCCTCTATGGTGGTACGACGTCTCTGTCTGTAGATATATGTTCGTCTGTCTGTGTGTGTTCGTAGGTAATAAAAAAATGATCCCTCTATTTATAGCTTTGCAGGCTGGCTGCTCATGCGCGCATATGTAGGATGCGCCTGGACGTGGGGATGCCACGTGGTGATTACTGATGGAGGCGCATGGACGATGCGCCCTGATTGAGGGGTTGAATCCTTCATACTGCTGTTGTGAGCCGGCACATAGCAGAGAAGAGGATTTTTCTGTTGCTGAGATCTTGGGTGAATCGAGTCAAAGGACACGTATCATCGGCCCATGGCTCAGAGATCTCAGATTTTGTGGAGAATGATCTGGTAGGATGCGCCTGGGATTGGGCGCATGAGGAGACTTTGGCTCGTAACCTTTAGGAGTCACGAACCATTCAGGGCACTTGGCTTTTGAGGCGCATGCGAAGCTTCAGTAGTGACTTTACTTCTGTCTTTTGGGATCAGAGAGAAGTCTAGGACGCATGGCTTTTGAGACGAATGCAGAGCTTTGGGCGCATGGCCGCTGAGGCGCATGCGAGTGGTTGGGCGGCCACGTGGCTTGTAACCGCCGGAGAAAAAGTAATGATGATGCTGACGTAGGTGACGCTTCGTCTTCTGAAAAAGCTGTCAACTGTTCAGACTTCGGGAGGCGTGCTGCCAACTCTGTCAGTTCAGCATTTAATATTTTTGACATTCGATGGACAGTTGAGTGGGAACATCGATCGGCGTTCCACTAGGCGTATGGGGTCGCATCCCTTGTGAGGCGCTTGGTGTTGAAGGGCGTATCCTTGGGAGGCGCAGTGTTGAGGGGCGCATCTGTGTGATCCGCAGTTTGGCCGGCACATCCGCTCTTCATGACACGTCTTTAATTGTGCGACTGTTACGTTCTTCGAGTGCTTTAAATAGCCATTTTTGACTTAGCTGAATTCGAAGCGTCCGGTTCATCCATTAAATGCAAATTCATTGCACGGGATTCGGAGAGCCATCCATTTGGCGTATGGGTTTGATTTGCCCGACCTATAAATAGTGGCATGGAGAGGGTTTGCTTCTCGTTCCCTCACGTTCTTCCGAAATGAATTTGTTTACTCGAGCGCATTCTGTTGATGAGATGTTCTCGAGGGTGAAGATGCGACGCCATGTCTTCATTGATGTACTTGAAGGTGACTGTTACATCCAATAGTCGGAGTCGAGGGCTTCCGAGGCAGGCGGAAGGTGCCTGTTGCATCCAAAGATCGGGATGCTCGGGCCTCGTCTCCGTTATTCTGGAAGAGCCGCAGATCGGGATTGCGGTGCTGTTCTCTTCCTTGGTTTGGGGAGCTCTTCCTCCAGCTAGAGGGTTGATTGCCACCCTCGTTCTGCTCAATAAATGCTTCATTAGTCGAAGCATTTAGACGACGTGAGCCTGGCTGGAAGAGTGGCACATAACTGGGCTTCTGAAGGGATGCACATAACTGATCTGCTGAAAGGATGCGCCCCGCTGAGGACGCAAGGATGCGCCTGACTGAGAGCGCATGGTGGCTGCTGCGCCTGTTCAAGAGCGCATGATGATCGCTGCGCCTGGTTGTAAACTTAGGGTCTTTTCTTAGAATTTCTCCTTTGTACAGCCTTTTCTAGACATGTAATAGACTTTTATATGTAAATAAAAATCCTCTTTCAATGTCTATATCTTTGTTTTGTTTGTCAAGTACTTTGTCTGAGCTCCCTGGCGCATGTAGTGTTTGGCGCATAGGATTTCTGATCATAAAATTCCGTGCTTCTACACCGGGAGGCTGCTCCTGAGTGCTGGACCTGATCTTCGGGTTACTGCTGGTCCACGGGAGGTGCTCCGCCTTGCTGATCGGCAGGTCCAGGAGCAATGCCGCTGAAGAAGACGACATTGGAAACAATAAAGGACCAGGATTGATCAACGATTACAAGCATGTGATCATGACAAGAATTTTAGGGATTCAGAGATTACGAACAGAGATCAAGGACTAGTGCTGATTGAGACATCTATTCGGTAAACCCTCACCTTATCTTGATTTACAAGACCATGCATGGGCCACCACTTAAACCATGTCACACCCCAGAACCAGAATACTGGAGAGCGGGGGCAGACATAGCCAGCTACGTATAATAAAATGGAATCCACCTCACTATACGGTCACGACTGTCTAGATATATGAGGGTTTAACTACAAGCCATCAGTCTCTTATGGTCGATAACAAGCCTAGTGTCTCAATCACAAGCAAGCAAGTAAGGCTAAAAGATGTAAGATCACCAAATATACAATAGTAAGGCGTCCCAAAAATTACATATTCAGCTGATCATAAAGCTAGTCATTACAAAATGTGAGGACTAGCAAGAGTTTTAGTCATACATGATCAACCCTAGGTTGCCAATCATGTTACAGCCCGTAGGCAGACAAAAATAAGGTAAGCAATACGAGCTAACAGGTGCTCGCCGGCTAAACACCTCAAAAGAATATTTTTACAATAGAGTGGGAGAGCCAAAATAAACCCACTCGTTGCCAGGATTCCGTCTAGTGGTCACCATCTGGCTGGAAAGTCGGTAGATCCTATGGAGCTACTCCGAAATCTGATCATACAAAACCAGCTGGGTCAGACCCCAGAAAGAGCAAGTGCCACAAAAGAGGCTTCACTTAGGAACTAAAACCAGCAAATTAGCACAAGAATATAATTACATAATAAAAGACAATAATAAAGGAAAAGCATGACATGTGATATACGATGAGATAGCCATGGGACTATACAGATAACCAGGTTACAACCCATAAACCAAACAATGACCGGGGTTGTAACCCTTCGTCTGAACAGAACTTGGTTTCTCCCACAATTTATCGACAAGATAAAATAAGAAATCAGGACATGTAACAATCTTGTACAAGTTCAAGACAAGACTAGACTAAATAAACTCCATCCAACATTCACGGCCAAGCAATAAGTACGGCTTGTTACTTTAACTAACTAGGGTTATCACAGGTCTAGTTACTAGCAAGATGCAGCGAGATTATTCCAACAGCCACAAGCCCTGCAGACCATCCAGGTTATCCAGGTCGAATATCTTGTTCATGAATGGTGCAACACATGGCAGTGTGCTGGAAATGTGTCCTACTCGTCGGCAGGTTACAAGCCCACTTACGTGCCCAGATAACGGGTTTTCCTGTAGCTGGGGAAATCTCTTCATGACTACTGTGTTATTCTAATTATTAGCCTTAGTCAGTTTCAGTAGGTACCCCTGACCATGGTACTCAGGGGTCCCTGTCCTAGACATGATGCAAGACAATATGGGTTTATTTGTACAAGCACAATCGTCCACGGTGTCCAGGTCATTCATATTTGTCATGTCAGTTTAGCCGTCGCAACAGCATTTCGAGAAATATCATGTCAGGTTTACTTGTCAAGAGTGCGCCACGGCGGACCACTATCAAGAATTATCATGTCAAGTTATCATGTCAAGTTTACTGGTCAGGAGTGTGCCACGTCGGGCCACTATCATGTCAGGTCATTTGTCAAAAGTGCACCACAATGGGTCACCGTCGTGTCAGAAAACAATTAATATGGCACAAGCATACAAGTAGTAATTAAATATTAGCCGGGGCAAGGACTGTGGAGAACTCATGCGGCTCATGAGAAATACTATGCAATTAAAGCTAAGGCCATGCGGCCAACAATAAATAATGTTGCCACTGTACAAGAATTAAATAATTGCATGCACTAAAGCAAATAAAGTATTGAGCCTATGCGGCAAGCAATTGCATGCGGTCAGCTATAATCCCATGCGGCCAAGCTAATGGCCACATGCGGCCAGCCAAGTAAATTGGCCAGCAAGTTGCTTGCAAATAAATATAAGCAATTAATTAAAGTTAATGCATGTGCTTGCAAGCGGCCATACAATTAGTTGAGGCCATACGGCCAGCTAAACTTGCCATATGCGGCCAAGAGTATACAAATGCACATACGGCCAAGTGCAATTAAATGCTAAGGCATTAATTAATTGGCCAACAAATGAGTTGGCCACATGCGGCCAAGAACTCAATCGGCCATATGCGGCTAGCAACACCATCGGCCATGAATATATATGCGGCCAACTAATTTGTAATGGCCAAAATATAAATGGCCATGAAATTTTATAAGTAACAGCATGCATGCAAAAGCATGCAAGCTAAGACACTAATATATTAGTACTCTTATGCATGCAAAAGCAAGCAAACTAAAGCATGCAATGCATTTTCTTACGTATGCAAAATGCTTAATACTAATGCTAATGGCCTTTATTTAATACTATTGCTTAATACTAATGCTACTGCAAGAAAATATATAAAGGATAAGGGCCATGCAATAAATGGGGGGGGGGGGGGGGGAGGAAAAGAAGCATATGCGGCCAGGTTGTAGGCCATGCATGCGGCTACAATTGGTTGGCCATGCGGCCAAAATTCAAATAGCCACGCGGCCGAAATGCTAGCATAGGCCATTAAATGCTACTAAGGCCATGCAAACAATTACATGCATAAAATATATATGCATTAAATATTGGACATGCCAGCATTACAAGGCCATGCGGCTAAACACTATTTGCTAGTGCATGCAAATGCCAAGCCTATATGCGGCTGAGCACTGTAATGGGGGGGAACATATGCGGCTCAGGCAAATTAACTAGTGGCCCATACGAATAAATACTTGCACGTGGCCAGCTAATGCATGCGATTAAATATTCAATTAAATGGCCATGCGGCTGAAAAAAATGCTTGCTGCATGAAATAGTCATGCGGTCAAGTACTGTTCTTCTTCTCCAATTTTCGAGAAGAAAAATACCATGAAGCCATGCTTCCAAGCTCCATAATTCCATCATCCAGAGTCCAAATTCTAACTTCCATAGGTCAAAATGGGGTAGAACGAAATTCTCTACAACATGGAACCATCAACTAGCAAAAATATGCAAGTTTGATGGATAAAAAATTATGAAAACCGAAAATACCACAAAACTAGATCTACAAGAAATTAACCACAGAAATGAAAAGTGCTAAGTACTAAAGTGGGTTAGAAACACATGAGGAAGACAATGAAACAATAAAAATGGGGTTCCTCCATGAAGCAAGATGCACTTGCCTAAGCTCTCCCTCTCTCTCTCAGGTTGGTGGAGAAGTAATGGGAGGGAAGAAGAAAGTTAATGAGGAAAGAGAAAGGAGAGGGGGCTAATAAATGGGGATGGTAGTGGTAGGTAGGTAGGTTGGTTCTCCAACAAAACCGAACCAAGCCAACAAGCCGAACCGAACCAAGATGAACCAAGCAAGAAATGCCCAAAATAAGCTAAACCAGGATCAAGACAAGCATGACAAGTCTAACTACAGGTCAAAATTCTGTACACGTATACAAAATACGTAATACGAATCACGGGCATTACAAAACCATAGCTTATACATGCATATAACTTGCAAGCATAAATAGTTCGACAAATAGTAAATCATAAATATTTAGAGCAAAGCATTATTTACCACATCAAATGGACCGCAAAATTTTATGGCAATTGTTCACTATAGACCAATTTTTTTTAAAAAACTTATATTTTGGAGGAAGTAGCTGGTTTGAAATGTTTATAAAGATGCCTAAAACTATATCGCACTGGGTTTAATTGGGGAGGTTTAGAGCCGACCAAAACCAGTGACTCAAAAAAATTACCAAACAAGATTTTTAAACCACTTCATAAACGGTCGACTCAAAGAACTTCCAAAACTGATAAAAGTATCATTACTAAGCAGACCTTAAACTACATATTTTATGATTGGTTACAACTCAAAAAAACTATATAATTCTTAATGTTAATGCTTTCATTTTCTTTTGTGAGTGCATCCGTACCTTCATAGAAGACCACTCGCTTGCGTATGAAGTTGCAGATGGGCAGGACTGATTAGCGAAGTAGGCCTCCGGGGACCTTGGCTCTACCTGGTATTGTTTGCAGTAAGGAAGCCAATGCTCTGCGAAGAACGAAGCTTCCCATAGACCATAGAATGTGAGGATCGAGCCAGCGTCATCGGAGAGGTAGATGCTGAGCTTTGAAGGGGGATAGTCATAGGCCATCACTGAGAGAACAGTAGACCCGGCCGGCGCCACAGGCATACCTAGATCTTGTCGCGGAACCGGCCGTAGCCGTCCTGCAGGAGGGCGGCGAAGACGCTGCCCCAGGCGCCCGCGCCGATGCCGACGATCTTGAGCGGGTCGCCCGCCGGCTTGCCGAGGAGGCCACGGAGCTCGTCGAGCTTAGCTTCAGCTGCCCCTGCGGTACCGGAGCTACGGAGGGATCCGGAAGAAACCCTAGTATATAGATTCTCCCATAGGAATACATCGATCAGAAAAACCTAATTTTTGAAGGGAAACCCTAATTTGAGAAAAATGAGAGAGAGGGACAAACCCTAATTTTGGCAAGTACGCCCTTCTTCTCGAGCGTGCGAGTGACGAGAGTCTCCAAATCCATCATCTCTCGAGCGTAATCCATCATCTCTCGGCGAGTTGGGGAGTTGAGGAGCGGGGGGAGAAGGAGAAGAAGAAGGAGAAAGAGAGAGGACGGGAGCCCCCCGCAGCTGTTCTATCCCCACCCCCTCCTCCGGCTGCCCCCACCACGGCCCCCTCCTCCGGCTACATCACTCCCGTCCCTCTGACTCTGCACGGCAGCGACGGCAGCAGCGACAGCGACGACGGGAGCAGCGGCGGCGACAACGACGGCAGCAGCGCAGCGCTGCTGCGGTAGATATTATTCTTAGTTTCCAACAAGGTATACTAATTCCCTGCCCCAAATTGAGCATTGAAATTTAGAGGGGTCTTTATTATTTTTCATGTTCTTACAAAACAAAATGAATTTTTTCAAGGACAGAACGTAATCATATAGTTAGCTCCGGTACAGGTGAAGGTGCTACTTTTATCATCGTAGGCATAACTGTAGGCCTGAGGACACGCAGCCTTGAACATCTGTGCGTAACTTGAAGGCGTGCATGCGTTCGGATTATCGAACGCTCCCCTGCAACAATATTGGTCGGTATTGAATGCCTCGCAAGCACTCTTGCAACCCACCACCGCTCCGCCGGCACTGACCTGCAGTTCCGCGGGACACTGGGCGTTGATATTAGTAGGGCAGCCGGTTGGCCTGCAGTCTCCGGAACCCCCTTGGATGGTCACGGAGACCGGTAAGTTGAACCCGTCGACCAGGCTCGTATCGTAGAAATCCTTTCCCCCGTCGCCCTGGAGCGTGAACTCGACGAGCGTGGCGGGCGGCGCACCCCCGCTGCCGTTGCATTCGACCGACCCCGAGCCGCAGTCGCCGCTCTGGCAGGAGAACTTCCCGGCCGCATCGGTGGCGCACCCCGTCCGGACCCACATTCGGCCGATCCATCCTGTTGGCGCGGTTAGGACCGTCGACGCAGTAGTGTCCAGCTGGAATCCGGTCTGGGACAGAGGTGACGATGAGCCTCCATGGAGTGTGGCCGGCCACACTGTGAAAGGACAATTGTTCTTGAACGTGAAGGATGTTGAATCTGTACCTGAATTTTGAACATGAAAGATATGATTGCAATCAACAGTGCAGGTAAATATATCAGAAAAAAAATGCTTATCAAAACTATATGAAATTTTCATATTGTTGTAACTAAATATTTTGAAAACTTTTTATAATTAAATCAATATCAACTTAGACTAATTTGCAAATTAATACTCCAAACTATGACTGTTTTTCAACTTGATACCTTAAACTTTTCTAATGAATAACTTGTTACCATGATTTTTTTTTTTTCCTTGGAAAATCCTCCCTTGCCCCCAACCCCCCCCCCCCCCCCCCCCCCCCCCCCCCCATCCCATCCCACCCCCACCCCCCCCACCCCACACCCCTGTTGTACCCTATCAAGTTGCAAATTAGCCTATCAACTATTTGATCATTAACAAATCTTAAATACTGCTGCAAAACAACCAACATAATACTTTAATTATGAAAGCAAAAAAATAAATTAAATTAACTCAAATCTAGGTGCGGATGACCATCATGTTATTTTTACTAGTTTTTTGATCTTTGGTTGTTTACCAAAATAAAATAAAATAGCAGGAAAAATTAGTCTTTAAAAATATAACTTTACAACAAATATATATATATATATATATAACAGTCAATTAACAAAAGATAAGAACTTGCTAACGATATAATAGTTCAAGTATTTTGTTGCCAATATAAAAAGTTCAAAACATTTAGTTATAAAACTATAAAAGTTCATAAGTTGCAAGTTAGCACCAAAAAAAAAAAAAAAAAACTAGTTCTTAACTGATTGTATAAACTACCTATTGCCTTAATTTATTTATATATTTTTAACCATAAAACTAATATAGTTGCTTAAGGGAAGCAGACCGCATTATCGACGAAATCCATCGACTTCCATCATAGTTGAAATGCCATGTAACCTAGAACAAGACCAAATAACTCTTTACCAATTAATAATCTTGATATAATAGTTGAATGATGGCCCTTATATAATTATATTATTTATGATTTAGATAAATCCATTATGTATGCAATCGCAAGGTAAATTCACCCAATACAAAAAGAAAAAGTGAAGAAAAGGGGTCGCTTAGGAGTCACGAGCATTCAAATCACAAATTTTTTTTTTACACATAAACATGTATTATCATTATTTAACTATAAGAACATATCAAAAGATCTATAGCACCCACTATGTACCTTGAAGAAAGAAGACCACAAAAATTACAATAAAACAGGACTTGTAATTTGTGGAGATGATCTTTGGTGGCATCATGGGATAAAGTGAGAAGAACAATATTATGATCGGAAAGGCTAGCTAGGTGGAGTACGATAATTATGAAAGAAGAAAAATTGGAAGAAACATGAATTTTTTTAGTGCACACACACACACACACACACACACACACACACACATATATATATATATATATATATATATACATGAAAAAAAAAGGAAAATCATCCTAATGGGATATAAAGAAATGAAAAAAAGGAGGTCATTATAGAATTAAATAGAAAACAAGGATCGGATAATGCAAACAAATAAAATAAAGAATTTTTTATTCCATTTTATGGAAAAGTACTATGCACTAATGCATAGTACATCGAATGGAATTATAATTTCATAATTCGTAATTCAATGAATCATATTAATTCAGTGACCCAAATTAACAGAAACAAACATTCCTTTTGAAGTAAAAGCACGACGAACCACATTAATTCAATGAATCAAATATTCCTTCTGATGTAAAAGCATGATGAATCGAATATTTGTTTCATTTCAAGTGAAGCATTCTATTTGTATATCCAATGCTCCAATAGTTGTATAAAATGCTTGGATGTACTTTATTCAAATAAGCTGAAAGTCGTTAGGACGAAACTTTATAACACAATGTTGGTGTTTGGTACGTTCTAAACCTATGTGGAGATCATCCTAGAGTGCGACGAGCGTCATCCGTGTGTCAAAAAAGTTCGAAAAGTCGAAGACGATGAAGGTGGCTCGATTGAAAGTTGCAGTCAATTATCAGCTACCGCTAGTATACCGCCGTCGGTGTACCAACGATATACCAGTTTTGAAGCAGTTTGTTTCAGAATAGGTTTTGATTTGAAGCATCATTTTTTTTGTATATCATCGGCATAGCGATACTGGTATACCACTGGTATACCGATGTCGGGGGGTGAAGCCAAAAGTAGGTGTTTTATTAACACTGTTTATCACGTCCCAAAACCAGAATACTGGATAGCGGGGACAACTAGGCTAGCTACATATACCAGAGTACTCCAGTACCCCAAGATACGGTCAAGACTATAGAGACATGAAGGTTGCTGTTATAATTCAATTATCATAACTAGATCAAGCAATCCTAGATGTCTTAATCACAGACAAATAAGTAAAGTACAAAATTTATAATCATCAGACATAACAAACAGTAAAGCGTCCCCAAACTATAGTATATACATGATCATGAAGCTGCTAGTAATATAAAATGAAGAATTAGCAAGATTATATCATATATGACCAACTTTAGCTGTAGTTTAGAATATACACAAATTATGTCAAGCTTGTAAGCTAGATGTCAAGCTTCAAAACACGAGCTAAATACGTGCTCGACGGCTAAACACTGCAGAAGAATATAAACAAAAACTAGTAGGTAGAGGAAAAGAACACCCACTCGGGTACTCTATTGCTCCTGGTGGTCACCATAAAGTAGGAGGTACGGTAAATTTTTCGATTTTTCTACCAAATCTAGCCAAACAAAACCAGTGGGGTCAGACCGTAGATAGCAAGTACCCCAAAAGAAGCGAATATGAACTAAAAACCAGTATGCAAGCATAATAAATATAGAATGCAAAGGTAAATATATGTACAACCAAGAATAATATAAAGGTACCTCAGGAAACATGAAAGAAAACTGAAAACATTTAAATAAATGGGAACATGTGAGTATGTACATGATCAGGTAACAGTAAACAGGAATGTCATGTAAGTAAATGATAATGCGACGAATAACTAGAGAACATAGGGCTACTCTGGATCCAAGCCATAAACGTAACCAAACAAGGACAAGATTACAGACCATTTCCTTAACATCATATAGCCTTAAATCATTTATCGGCACAAGAATAGTATATGTATATAGCAGATAAGTACGTCTTACTACAAGACAAGAATTGCACCCATCCATCACTCATGACCAAGCAATCAGTACGTCTTACTACATTATCTAAATAGGGTTATCATAGTATTAGTTACTAACATACGCATTTTGAGAGTTTTATATCGGTTACCTACCCTACAATGTTCTCAAATTATCTAGGCCCACAAATAGTATATGTATATAGCAGATGCACCATCTGACATATGTGCATCCTAAAAAAAGGTATCACACAATGGTGAGTTCAGTATGTACGTAGCATACAACAGTGAGCCATGTATACTCCATGTGATGGTGAGCTAATAATAGCAAGTACCTTATATGTCCCACTCAACGATGTGCTACAAATGTCCCCTCATGACGGAGAGCTCCAAATCAATCCAAGAATACGTCCAAAATAAAAGGATTGTAAGTTACCGGGAAAACCTCCCTTCCCAATGAATCTAGATAATCAAGCTAGTTGTTTAATCCTTTAATATTTTTTGTTAGAAATTTATTGTGCCCTGTCGATTCATGAGATGAAGAACATAAAATAAATTGATTGCGGAAGCGTACCTGAATCTATTGCTAGACTTGATGGATGTTGAAGCGATCGTCTCTTTATTGGGTTTGATCTTCCAACTTGCTACGACCCTCAATGACAAAGGTGAATCCGAATCCTTTGTCCTTCTCTTTCTGTTAATGGTGATACAGAAGAGAAAAAAGAGAGAACCTTCTCTTTGGTGACCGTATGAGTTGGGGACCATAACCCTAATGAATACACATATATATATGTGTGTGTTGTGATATTTCTAATTTGGCCCCTCATCAAATTAGAATTATCTCCGGTATCTACATATTAATTCTATGACAATTATACCCTTAAGCCAATTTTCAAATAGACCACTTTAATTTGGCTTAATTATTTAGATAGCCCAAACATAATTAATTTTACATGTGTGGCCCCTTAATTATTGAATAATTCCAACAATCTCCTACTGGGCCACATATGTAACCTTATAATTGTGTTAACCTTAGTGAGCTCATAAATTGCTATCTTAATCCTTAGGGTATATCCGGACAATCTCGTCCATTAACCATATCAACATAGGATCAAAGTGGCCTTCGTCACATATAGCGTAACTAAACCATCAATGGTCACATATACCAATTTAGCTAAACGACATAGATCAATCATGGATGCGTAGCATGGAAATTACACGCAATGTGATCAATACATGTCTATTTCCAACTGGTCATCCTTAACTTTAGTGAGATCAATACTTTAACATAATAAAAACAGAATGAACAGAATTTCCATATATTGATCAGATAATATCCAAAATACTTTAATATACAAATGTGTCCAAAACCAAATAGCACCCAAATACGTAAAATATAAACTCCCACTATATTGCCATATTTTTAATTAACACCCATATGAGCAGTATGCTCATGAAAGACCTTGGATGATAATGCTTTTTTGAGCGGATCCGCTAACATGGAGTTTGTCCTAATGTGCTATATGGACACTATAACCATTCTGAATTTTTTTCTTCACAACTAGAAACTTTATGTCAATATCCTTTGACTTATACAAGTTTCTGTTGTTATTGGAATACAGTACTGCTGATTTATTGTCACACCATAATTTCATGTGGTCTTTCAACACCGTACTGTAGGCGCAGCCTTGTGATAATTTCACAACCATATTCCCTGAATAGATACCCCACAACATGTTATAAACCTTGCTTTCATGGTGGAAGAAATTATGAGTGCATGTTTGACACTCATCCAAAATATACCTCCATTAGTCAGCATAACCTGATGTGGATCTCCTGCTGTATTGGCATCCAACAAAATTGGAGTCGGAATACCTTATGATCTCCAGAATTATTCGATCTCCTACAAAGAGCATATAATTTCTTGTTCTCTATTAATTACTTAAGTAGTTTAGCTGATATCCAATAATCCATCCATATTTGCTTAAATATCTGCCTAATATCCTAATATATACGCAATATCCTGAAGCGTACATACTTAAGCATACATTAGACTCCCTACAACTGATCATGAAGGAAAAATCTATTGTATTTTCTTAATTTTAAGGCTAACCTTAGGACACTTTTTTGAGACCGAATTTGTCTCCTTTAACGAGAGGTGTCACCTGGCTTGCATTGAATACTTCAATCAATATACAAAACCAAAAAATTATTTCTACTCCTACTGAACTTGTGATACGCACAATCTTCAACAGTATTCATCTCAAAACCAAACAAGATAGTCACTTGTTAAAAATCAAAGTATCTTTGACGAGAAGCCTGCTTGAGTCCATAAATAGATTCTGTCAGTTTGCGAACCATATTCTTCGGGTCTTCTGACATAAAGTTTTCTGGTTGCACCATATAAATTATTTCGTCAATGTTACCATTGAGAAATACCGTTTTGACATCCATTTGATGTAACTCAATATTAAAATGTACAACAAGTACTATGATTGGTTTAAAAGAGTCTTTCAAAGAAACCGAAGAGAAAGTCTCTTTAAAAAATAATCCTTTCCTCTTCTCTTGAGGTTGTTGAGTTTGTTCCTCAGAAATAATTACCTTATCTTGAATGGGGGGGTGCCTTTATGTTGTCTTGTTGAGGTAGCTCAATATTGACTTATAGAGGTAATTCGACATTGTCTTATTGGTGTGTTGTCGCAGGCACCCAAAAATAAAACCTTACTCTTAAAATTATACGTAGTAGAGAGAGTAAGGATCGATCCCACGGAGAGTAATTAGTATAAATCTTATGCTATGTGAACAAGGATTGGGGGAGAGAGTTTTGAAAAGAAAATTTAAGAAGAGCAAAAGCAATTAAAGTATTAAAATCAATCAAGGAACAAATATTGGTCTCAGTGAACGTTCACCATTGGAAATCATAAAATTGATCATTGATGCAAGCATAAATTAAATCATACTTTGAACATTTACCGTTGGAAGTATCTTCCTATCTCTCTTAGGCTTAGTTAATCAGATACAAGCGACCTAATTAACTTTACTTACTAAATAATCTAAGATAAGCGCTATAGATTTAATCTAGCAAGTTTTTAAAGAACAAAGAGATCGATAAAGCAAAATAATACAAGCACAAGCGGTTGCATTTAATTTTGTCAAACGTTTTTCTCCTAAGATCTAATAAAACAAAGCAGTTTATTAAAGCTTGGTTGCTTCACAAATTAGAAATATCAAACTATTACGGATTTGATATCTAATTTAGCGGTAGATCGAAATGAATAATAAACTAGTAGACCTCCTAGTAATTAAACAAAACAATCATTAAAGTTGGCATAGAAAAACATTCAATATTCAAAGTATAACTCAAATATATAAAGCAATTTAGATCTCACAATTTTATTGATTCCAAGGCTTTCGTACACTTCGACCAACAAGACTTCTAGCCGCACATGTTCTTCAAAACTTGAAAAGAAAAGTTGGAGAAAGAGAAGAAGAGTTGTGTTGTGTCTTCCCTCTTCTCATGATTTCTACCCCTTTTATACACCATAAATTAGTTTTTCTCAAGCCCACAATATCTCCCAAATATCCTCTAAAGGTTACAACTTCTCAAACCAAAAAAGACTAAGTCAAAAAGCAAGTACAAAAATGGTTATTTTGGCTCCTAATTCTGTTCACAGCATCTTTGATCTGACTTCATGCCTGATTTTGTCCATGATGCAGCCGGAATCTCAAAAATCACAAAATATGAAAGTTGTAGCCCTCTGTCTTAGCTTTCCGAATCATTTTGAAGGACCTCAATTGCTATTCGGATGAGGAAGTTATGCTCATTTTGGTGAAAGGTGTCAAAACTGTCCAGAATTGCATTTTAGCTCCATTTTGCACATAGTGTCTCCAAATTCATCCTACAGCAAAATATAAATATAATGAGTACCGATAGTCATAAAATGAACATAAAATGATGAACATTAAGGGATAAAAATATAATATTTTACGTTCTCATCAAATACCCCCACACTTAATTTTTGTTCGTCCTCGGACAAAACTCTTATTTATTTATTTTCAAAAAATCAAGGTTGTAATGTCATAAATAAAGAATAACCATGCTCTTCAAAACTCATAACATATCATGAAAACATATTCTTAAACAACTTCTAATTACTTAGTAAGTAATTTTATTTGAAGGTAGAGTAAACTAAATTGGTAGACCCTCACGGGAATAAACACTCAACTCTCGTATATTTGAAGGATATGTGTTTCGCTCAAATTCATTCCAATAGAAATGATCTACCATAAGCTTGCATATCTTCTCATTCTCCACCACTTGGATCACATGCATAACACAAATCATAAGGACTTTTTATGGGTTGTAGCGGGACTTAGGATTAAGGTAGGATATATTTTGGGAGTGTAGCTCAAAAGCCATTAAAACTAGTGGAGCAAAAATGATTTAACTCAAGCTCACATATATAAAACTAATCACCCCTTTTAGCTTCTTCAAATTAACCTTAAAGCATTCAACATACCCCTTTATTGGAATTGGAGAAAGAATTATGAAAATGAATATCAAAAGTAAATTCCTCCATCACTTTCTTTCTTTCTTTTTTTTTTATTTTCTCATCATCTTTTTTTTTCATTTTCTTTTTTTTTTCTTTTATTTTCATCATTTTTTTTTTGCTTTTTTTTTTCATGATGGAACTCAAGAATTTGTGAATAAAATATGTAGCCAAACTAGAAATTCAAATACCCCCACACTTATTTTTATACACCCATACATATCATAATGCTCCACTAGTTTTCTGGCATGGGTAAGAATTTTTTTTTTTTCAGGTTAAAGCTTGTAATATGGGTTAACAAAAATAGAAGCAATAAGGCTCAAAGGGGTTCAACCAAAGGAAAAATAATTTAAGGGTAGGCTATTTGGCTTATGTAGCGTATAACAAAGATGGCCTTAATCATATTCATTTATGCATGTGTCGATGTGACCTCGAAGAGAATCTAAGCAAGTTCTAGAGAAACAAGCCCATGGAAGAATAACTCTCATCAAAGAAAATAGTAAGACTGATGTGTCAGTCTAAAGGCTCAAAATCTTACCGGCTTTTGTCTACCAAATTTAGTCACAACCATCCTCAAGAAAAATAACTATACTAATTAATTCTAAGTTGAAAAGAGTATTTATTCAATCATGTTATGAATTTTTTAAACTTAGATAAATCTTCCTCATGACATACACAACCAAAAATTATTGAAAAACAAAACCTTTATTTTTTAAAAAAAATAAAATAAAAATAAAAATAAAACTTTATTGAAAACCACAAAAACATAAAAAAAAAACTCTTTTTTTTTAAACATAAAAAAACTGAAACTGCTTAAAGTAATTAAATCCCCTCCCCCACATTTAAACCGACATTGTCCCAATGTAAGGCTAAATGCAAAGAAAAGACAAAAATAAACAACAATAAAAAAAAATTGCAAGAATAAGAACAAACTCCCCTTGGGTTGCTTATGTTTATAGTCGTGGATGTGCCGTCCTTCAATTGGTATCAGTTGGATCTTCAAGGTTCAATTCATCCACATTCTCCACTTTGAAACCTTCATAGAAAAGCTTGAGCCTTTGGCCATTTACCTTGAACACTTTAGATGTTGCTAAACTTTGAATTTCAACTGCACCATGATTAAAAACATTAGTAACAACAAAAGGACCAATCCAACGAGAACGTAATTTACCCGGAAACAGACGAAGTCGTGACTGGTATAGAAGGACTTTTTGACCAACTTAAAACTCTTTCCTAGAGATCATCTTATCATGAAAAGCTTTAGTTTTCTCTTTGTAAATTTGAGCATTCTCATAGGCGTCATTGCGAATTTCCTCCAGCTCTTGTAGTTGTAACTTTCTATGTTCTCCATTTTCATATGCCTTCATATTGAGACTCTTGATAGCCCAATAAGCCTTGTGTTGTAACTCAACAGGAAGATGGCACGGTTTTCCAAACACCAACCGGTATGGTGACATACCGATAGGTGTCTTATAAGCAGTTCTATACGCCCATAAAGCATCATCCAAGCGCAAACTCCAATCTTTTCTACTCGGATTGACCGTCTTCTCAATGATGGACTTAATCTCTCTATTTGATACCTCCGCTTGCCCACTCGTTTGTGGATGGTAGGCAGTTGACACCTTGTGGGTCACATGGTACTTTTTCAGCAAAGACTCGACGGTTCGATTGCAAAAGTGAGTACCTCGATCACTTATTAAGGCTCTCGGAATTCCAAACCTGGAGAATATGTTGGACTTGATAAAATCTGAAACAACTTTAGAATCATTAGTCCTGGTAGCTTTAGCTTCTACCCACTTTGATACGTAATCAACAGCAAGCAAAATATAAACATAACCAAAAGATATAAGGAACGGTCCCATAAAATCGATGCCCCAAACATCAAAAATTTTATAAAATAATATAGGATGTTGTGGCATTTCATTCCTTTGAGATATATTACCTGTCTTTTGGCAATTATTACATGTTTTACAGAAAGAATATGAATCACGAAATAAAGATGGCCAATAGAAACCACATTCTAATACTTTTCTTGCCGTCCTCTTAGCTCCAAAATGTCCTCCACATGCATAAGAATGACAAAAGGTGAGAATTTAAATAATTTCATTTTCATGTACGTACCTTCTTATTATTTGATCTGCACAATGCTTCCACAGGTATGGGTCATCCCACACATAGTATTTGGCATCACTTTTAAGCTTATCTCTTTGAGCCTTTGACAAACCATGAGGAAACATATTAGTAACCAAATAATTTACAATATTTGCATACCAGGGTAATGTCGCAGTTGCAGCAAACAATTGCTCATCGGGGAACGTTTCTTGCAGACGAAGTTCATCCTCCATATGAACTAAACGACTTAAATGATCTGCAACATGATTTTCTTTTCCTTTTTTATCTTTGATCTCCAAATCAAATTCACTCAAGAGAAGTATCCATCGGATTAACCTTGGTTTTGTCTCTTTCTTCGTCATCAAATAATGAAGAGCTGCATGATCAGAATAGACAATAATTTTAGTACCAAGCAAATAAGATCTAAATTTTTCTAAAGCAAAAACAACAGCTAAAAGTTCTTTTTCAGTAGTAGAGTAATTTCTCTGAGCATCATTCAATGTTCTTGAAGCATAATAAATTGCGTGAGATGCTCCTCCCATCCTTTGACCCAATACAGCGCCGACTGCATAATCACTTGCATCACACATTATCTCAAAAGGTACGTTCCAGTCAGGGGGCTGGATAACTGGGGTAGAAGTTAATAGTTTCTTTAGTGTCTCAAATGCCTTTTTACACGCCTCATCGAATTCAAATGCCACATCCTTTTGTAGCAACTTGCACAAGGGTAACGCTATTTTGGAGAATTCTTTGATGAATCTTCGATAAAAACCTGCATGTCCAAGAAAAGAACGAACTTCCCGCACACTAGTAGGATAAGGTAAAGATTGAATAATATCAATTTTGGCTTTATCTACCTCAATTCCCTTATATGAAACAATATGACCCAAAACTATACCTTGTTCAACCATAAAATGACATTTTTCTGAGTTTAACACAAGATTAGTTTCTACACATCTTTGGAGAATAAGTGTAAGGTTATGCAAGCATTTATCAAAAGAGTCTCCATAAACTGTGAAATCATCCATAAATACTTCTATAATATGCTCAACATATTCTGAAAAAATGCTAACCATACACCTTTGGAAAGTGGCCGGGGCATTGCAAAGACCAAATGGCATGCGGCGATATGCAAAAGTTCCAAACGGACATGTAAAAGTTGTCTTTTCTTGATCTTCCGGAGCAATTGGAATTTGAAAATAACCTGAATAACCATCAAGAAAACAATAGTAAGTATGACCAGCTAACCTTTCAAGCATTTGATCAATAAAAGGTAATGGAAAGTGGTCTTTGCGAGTTTCAGCATTTAATTTTCTATAATCTATACAAACCCGCCATCCATTCTGGACACGAGTGGGAACTAGTTCATCATTTTGATTCTTTACGACAGTTATTCCGGTCTTTTTAGGAACCACTTGCACCGGACTAACCCACTGGCTATCTGAAATAGGATAGATCACTCCAACTTCTAGAAGTTTTAGGATCTCCTTTTTTACTACCACCATCATGGGTGGGTTTAATCGTCTTTGCGGTTGTCGGAATGGTTTTGCTCCTTCCTCAAGTAAGATGCGATGCATGCATGTAGACGGACTAATTCCTTTTATATCAGCAATTGTCCAACCGATAGCCGTCTTGTGCTCCTTAAGGACATGTACAAGCTTTTCTTCTTGTGTTGTACTAAGTTTATTAGAGATGATCACTGGTAATGTTCCTCCATCTCCAAGAAAAACATACTTGAGGTGACTAGGAAGAGGCTTCAAGTCTGGAACAGGGGCCTGCAAAATAGAGGGTGAAGGCCTCTTGTTAGAAATTGATAAGGAAATAGAAGGAAAGTTACCTGACGGTTGTACTTTTGGACAATCATTCAATGATGCAATAGTTTCCTGCAAATTAGTACTCAGAGCTAACCCCTTATGCTCTTTTTCGAGATGCTCACTAATCGCAACTTCTAATTCATCTTTGCCATCAAGTTCAAAAACATCCTGTGCTAAAGAATCAACCACATCAATAGAATAAACAGTATTATCATCATCAGGATATTTCATGGCATCATAAATATTAAATTTAATAATTTCACCATCAAATTCCAAAGTAAGTATGCCACTATGCACATCTATCTTAGTCTTGGATGTCTTTAAAAATGGTCTTCCTAACAAAATAAGAGCAGTTTGATCACCATTTTCCATATCAAGCACATAAAAATCAGCAGAAAAAACCAAATTATCAATTTGTACAAGAACATCCTCAATTAATCCCTTGGGATATGCATTAGATCTATCAGCCAATTGAATTACAACACCAGTTTTATTCAGAGGTCCAAGATTTAGAGATTCATATATAGAATATGGCATGACGTTGATAGAAGCTCCTAAATCTAACATGGCTTTCTCATATTTATTGTTACCTATCTTACAAGGGATAGTAAACATTCCTGGGTCTTTGCATTTCGTAGGGAGTTTTCTTTGAATTACTGCAGAAACACTCTCCCCTACTTTCACTTTTTCATATCCTTTAAGTTTTTGTTTCCTTTTTATTGTACACAATTCTTTTAAAAATTTAGCATAACGAGGTACTTGTTTGATAGCATCTAAAAGTGGAATATTTACCTCACATTTACGAAAAGTCTCATATAACTCATTATTTTGTTCAATTTTTCTAGATTCTGCTAAAGCTTAAGGAAAAGGAGGTACTGGTTTATAATCAGAAAGAGGTGGAAACTTACAATTGGGTACCTCATCATCGTTGGAGAAGTTCGTATCTGCAACGGTTGTTTTCTTTTCCTCTTGTTTTGACGATGTAGGTGCTTCTTTTACTTGAATGTCAACCTCTTTACCACTTCTCAAAACGATTGCACTTGCATTTTCTTTCAGATTTATTATCGCTTGAGATGGTAGCTTCCCTGAACTTCGTGCCTCCAGCTTATTAATTGCTGTAGCCATTTGGCTCATTTGATTGTCCAAGCTTTGAATACTGGCCCTTGTCTTCTGAATACTGGCCCTTGTCTCCTGTTGAAATTGTAAATTATTAGTGGCAAGAGACTTAACAATATCTTCTAAAGACATACCAGAGTTAGAAGTTTGGCCCGATTGTTTTTCATGGGGATATGGTTGCTTGTACTGTTGGTAACTTGGCCGATTTTGATTGACGGGATGATTTGATTGTGGATTTCCATAGTTGAAATTGGGATGATCTCTCCATCCTGGATTGTATGTGTTTGAGTAGGGATCATACTTCCTTTGTGGTTGTCCAGGAAAACTACCTACCACATTCACTTGCTCATTGGGCTCCTCTTGAAGAGTTAGGCACATGTCAGTTGGATGCCCCGTTATTGAACATATCCCACAAGCCTTCGCCGTTTGTATGTTACCTACAGCCATTTGACGAACAAGAGAAGTTAAACTAGCAATTTATTGTTCTAGGGAAGAAATATTTACCTCGTTGGCGTGTTTAGATGGAAGATCTAGCCTAGTGCTAAATTGTTGAGAATTTGCCGCCATATTTGCAATTAAATTTCTTGCGGCCTCAGGAGTTTTATCTACCAAAGCTCCTCCACTAGCAGCATCTATCATGCTTCTATCATTTGATAGAAGGCCTTCATAGAAGTATTGAATAAGTAGTTGCTTACTAATTTGATGATGGGGACAACTTGCACATAATTTTTTAAAACGTTCCCAGTACTCGTGGAGAGATTCTGTATTGTGTTGCCTTACCCCACAAATTTCTTTTCGGATATTGGCCGCCCTTGAAGCTGGAAAGTACTTTTCTAGGAATAATCTTTTCATCTCATTCCATGTGACAATACTTCCGGAGGGTAGGTAGTAGAGCCAATCCTTAGCCGCATCCTTTAATGAAAATGGAAAGGCTCTTAATTTAATTTGCTCTTCAGTCACCCCCGTTGGCTTCATACTTGTGCAAACCACATGAAGCTCCTTTAGATGCTTGTGAGGGTCTTCACCTGCAAGACCATGAAAAGTTGGCAATAAATGTATAAGTCCAGATTTTAATTCAAAAGTAGTAGTAGCATCTAAAGTAGGAAACGTTATGCATAAAGGGTGTTGATTCAAATCTGGGGCAGCGAGTTCTTTCAAAGTTCTATTTGCAGCCATGACTCCTTCAGGATTAGAATTGTAAGAGAATATGAAATCCGGAGCGAGGTTGTTCTCGTTTGATTCTCTTTGAGTTTCCTTCCTTAACCTGCGCAAAGTTCTTTCTATTTCTGGATCGGTCTAAAAATCACCTTGATTAGAAGATCGAGTCACAACCATAAACAATAAAGAACAATATGAAAAGTAATTCAAAAAAAAAAAATGAGAATGATAACTAATGATTTTTTTTTGTAAATGAATAAAAATATAATTAATTGTAAAAAATAAAGATCACAAAAAGCACAAAAATTAACTAAGATTACTCCCCGGCAACGGCGCCAAAATTTGGTGTGCTGTCGCAGGCACCCAAAAATAAAATCTTACTCTTAAAATTATACGTAGTAGAGAGAGTAAAGATCGATCCCACGGAGAGTAATTAGTATAAATCTTATGCTATGTGAACAAGGATTGGGGGAGAGAGTTTTGAAAAGAAAATTTAAGAAGAGCAAAAGCAATTAAAGTATTAAAATCAATCAAGGAACAAATATTGGTCTCAGTGAACGTTCACCATTGGAAATCATAAAATTGATCATTGATGCAAGCATAAATTAAATCATACTTTGAACATTTACCGTTGGAAGTATCTTCCTATCTCTCTTAGGCTTAGTTAATCAGATACAAGCGACCTAATTAACTTTACTTACTAAATAATCTAAGACAAGCGCTATAGATTTAATCTAGCAAGTTTTTAAAGAACAAAGAGATCGATAAAGCAAAATAATACACGCACAAGCGGTTGCAGTTAATTTTGTCAAACGTTTTTCTCCTAAGATCTAATAAAACAAAGCAGTTTATTAAAGCTTGGTTGCTTCACAAATTAGAAATATCAAACTATTACGGATTTGATATCTAATTTAGCGGTAGATCGAAATGAATAATAAACTAGTAGGCCTCCTAGTAATTAAACAAAACAATCATAAAAGTTGGCATAGAAAAACATTCAATATTCAAAGTATAACTCAAATATATAAAGCAATTTAGGTCTCACAATTTTATTGATTCCAAGGCTTTCGTACACTTCGACCAACAAGACTTCTAGCCGCACATGTTCTTCAAAACTTGAAAAGAAAAGTTGGAGAAAGAGAAGAAGAGTTGTGTTGTGTCTTCCCTCTTCTCATGATTTCTACCCCTTTTATACACCATAAATTAGTTTTTCTCAAGCCCACAATATCTCCCACATATCCTCTAAAGGTTACAACTTCTCAAACCAAAAAAAGACTAAGTCATAAAGCAAGTACAAAAATGGTTATTTTGGCTCCTAATTCTGTTCACAGCATCTTTGATCTGACTTCATGCCTGATTTCGTCCATGATGCAGCCAGAATCTCAAAAATCACAAAATATGAAAGTTGTAGCCCTCTGTCTTAGCTTTCCGAATCATTTTGAAGGACCTCAATTGCTATTCGGATGAGGAAGTTATGCTCATTTTGGTGAAAGGTGTTAAAACTGTCCAGAATTGCATTTTAGCTCCATTTTGCACATAGTGTCTCCAAATTCATCGTACAGCAAAATATAAATATAATGAGTACCTATAGTCATAAAATGAGCATAAAATAATGAACATTAAGGGATAAAAATATAACATTTTACGTTCTCATCACTTATTGAGGATCTGAATTCACTTCTTGATCAATGACAGGTGCAGAATCTTGCACATTGTCAAAAGTGTTAGTAGGAATCGTAATTGATTCCTCCTCAAAGACAATGTCATTGACTTTATTTCTCTCCGAAACTCAACATCCTCAAAAAAATATTACACTTTTCGTCTAAAAAAAATTCTTTAATTTTGTGTTTAGTACCACGTGGTTCCATATGCAAGGTTTCTTTATAGGACGCAATAGTTTCAAGTGATAATAGCATGTCATGAACATTTTTTTAAAAAAATAATACCAACATTATTTTGAATTTAAAGATAGATCAAACTTTATTGTTCCCAAATGAACAATGATAAATAAGATTGTTAAACAAGAAAACTGAAACTAAATTTTGTCTAAAAGACGGTACAATAAAAACTTTAGATAAAATTGTCTATCAAATCCAATAATAACTAATATCCAAAATTTGCCCTATTGCATCCACTTCTACTGACTTGCCGTCTCCCACATTGATGTGTCTTTCACCATCAATTGGCTTTTGATAGATTTGGCAACCATGCATAGAAACACTGATGTGAGTAGCTGCACCAAAATCTAATCACCATGTGTTTCTTGATACTGAAGCTAAATTAACATCATACCAAATTAAGAAATGTACCTTTCTTTACACGCCATGTATGGTACTTTGTACATTCCTTCTTTACATGTCCCAGCTTGCCACAAAAGAAACAACCATTAGCCTCAGTTTGTTGTTTCTGTTGCTCTGGACCCTTAGTAGCTTCTGTATTCTTTTGCTTAGTGCCCTTATACTTGTCTTTAGGGGTGGTAGCCAAATTAGCACTTTCAGTTTTATCTTGTTTCAATCTCTCTTCTTTTTGTACACAGTACGAAATGAGCTCATTTAGAGTCCATTTTTTTTGACAGTTGTAACTGACCTTGAACTGATTGTACTGTGTAGGAAGTGAGAGAAATACCAAATAAACGAGCAAGTCATCCGACAAGTCGAGCTTAAGTGCCTTAAGTTTTGAAGCAATATGAGACATCTCCATGATGTACTCCCTTATGTTACCTTTGCCTTTATACTTCATGGTAATCAAGCGCAGCAAAAGTGTGCTTGTTTTCGCCTTATCATTCTTTGCAAATTGCTTCTCGATTTCAGCAAGGAATTATTTGGCATTGGTAACCTCATCAGATACTGCACCCCTGAATGCCTCTGGAATACCGCGCTTTATGGTCATTAGACTTATGCGGTTTGAGCGTTCCCACTTCTCGAAGTTCGCTCTGTCACCAGATGAACTGTCATCCTTAGGTGTAGTGGGACGCTCAATCTTAAGTGCAAGGTCTAGATCCGTGCAGCCGAGAAAAATATAAATGTTCTTTTTCTAGTCCTTGAAGTTTGTCCCGTGCATTGGAATTGAGTTCAGATTAGCAGATATTGAAGAAACACTAGCTGAAAAGAGAACAAAAAATAAATAAACAAATATGCTCTAATTAATAACCAAAGGGTAAAATATAGTCAAACAAATTCAAGTAATGGTGAACCCCATCTCAAGATACCTAATACATCATTAATATCAAGTCTTTGGACAATGATATTAACTGCAAGTGGTACTCTTGGTGTAGTGATCAAACGTTGACAATAAGTCATGTCAAATAATAAGCCTATTTTTGGATCGGGTTATTATTCACATGTAAACCGTATAATTGTCACACATTTATCACCACAAGTATGTGTGCAATTCGGCCAAGTATTAACCTTCCTTTGGGCCGGCTAATACCCGCATGAATATACACACACAAACATCTGATATCCCTCGTAGACTATCTACGCAAGAGAGGTCACTTTGGCGACATCTTGTTTCAATGAGTCTACTTAGAATATTGGACAACTATTGCTAGTCATAAAAGGCACCAAAAAATTGAATGTTGACTAAATTTTACAAAAACTGAATCATGTCCAAAAACCTTATGTACATGCATATTTATAAGATTATTACTCAAATAAAGTAATCAAAAACATAATCATGAATTTCAATTTGACAAAATTGGATATTATCACTATAACAAAATTCATGAAATAATCTACGGAAGTATGCATCCAAAGATAATATCAAATAATGCATAAGGATTACTTTAAATAGAATAATCTATAGAAGATCTAATATATGCATTAACAGATTACATCAAATAATCTATAAAGATTATACCAAAATTGATCTACTAAAGACAAAATAAAATAATATAACAGTTTTCATTGACCGAATCATGTAATTATGCCAAAAGATATCAATTTAATCATAAACATGTTAATTTCTTTGCATGACTTTAAATAAAAGAACAATCAAATATTCTTTTAACATAAAAAGAAATTAGCCAATTAAAGAAACATGTATCCAAAAAAAATTCATAGACATTAACTAAAAATAATAACTCCAAAATATATATCAAAACTGGACATATTTTGTCTAAACTGAGCATTATCAGCACCTCCTTCCTCTTTAAGTATCCAAATATCCAAATTTTTTTAAAAAAGAAGCTTTAGACCAATTAAAAAAAAATCGTTACCAATTTCATATGGTTTCCACAAAAATATTATTATTTGGATCTAGAAAGCATACGCACATGAAGATTGGTGTTGTGGGTTTGTAACATGTCATAGTCATCCGAGGACACACCAAGATATATTTACTCATGAACACAAATCAATATTATGCCCAAATCACGTTGCGTATGCCTCCATTGCTTGTATCCATGTCTGAATCCAGCATAAATATTAGAGGATGTACATAATGATACCATCGAAAGTTAACCTAATTTTGAGCCATTAGATTAAATGCAGAACCAAATCCAGGGAGTCAAATCAAATCACCTCTCTTTCGAGGCCTCATGTATCTATATACTTAAGTCTCCTGCTTCCCAAATCTTGAAATAAAAACCGAAGTTACCAGACACGTCATGTATTTCGATGTCTGCTTATAATATTCAGAGCATAAAAATTACGGTTGTGGTCCATAAAAAGAGCAAACAAACTTTTGATCAAACAATTAGAACTCTAAATTAAATTAGATAAAATGATTTAGGGTTCCCGAATAATAACAAAAATTGATTTTGACAACTTCGAACTCATGAATCAAACAAGGAGGCTCTGATACCACTTGTTAGATATTTATTGTGCCCTGTCGATTCATGAGATGAGGAACATAAATTAAATTGATTGCGGAAGCGTACCTGAATCCATTGCTATACTTGATGGATGTTGAAGCGATCGTCTCTTTATTGGGTTCGATCTTCCAACTTGCTACGACCCTTAATGACAAAGGTGAATCCGAATCCTTTGTCCCTCTCTTTCTGTTGATGGGGATGCAGAAGAGAAAAAAGAGAGAACATTCTCTTTGGTGGCCGTATGAGTTGGGGACCATAACCCTAATGAATACACATATATATGTGTGTTGCGATATTTCTAATTTGGCCCCTCATCAAATTAGAATTATCTTCGGTATCTACGCATTAATTCTATGACAATTATACCCTTAAGCCAATTTTTAAATAGACCACTTTAATTTGGCTTAATTATTTAGATAGCCCAAACACAATTAATTTTACATGTGTGGCCCCTAATTATTGAATAATTCCAACATTTTTATCTAGGATTTCGGGTGTGGTATTTTGCAGAATCCATCCTAATCATGATACCCCCTCGAGGATATGCAAGACAGGACAAGCTTTACAATCACGTGTATAAGTACAAGATAGGAGAACAACTACATTGTTTCAAGTAAGACAGAGTGCACTATAACAAGCCATAACAAGAAATACAAGAAATATGAATTATGAGTGCGCTAAGACAAGCCACTATAAAAATTACAGGAATCAGGAATACATGAAATAAGAATCATGACTGCCCTACGAAGAGCCACTATATCGAGAATCAGGATAAGAACAAATATAGAGCAAGTGAGGATAGCAACTACGTGCTATAGCAAGTTAGGAACATGATAAGACATGGTATGTAT
>JANAVB010015200.1:8236786-8374879 GCA_029216955.1 Iris pallida
TCGAGTAGCTCGAGGCCCGAACCCTCTAACAATACCATGGAACGGATGTTGCGTATGCTGGAAGAGCAACAACGTCAAGTTCAGGAGAGTCAACGCCAAAATGAGCTACATCGACGGCAGACAGAGGCACGCCAGACTCAGTTCGAGGCCCGATTCGATGCATAATTCAAGTTGCAATAGAAGCAGCTTGATACTCTTCAGCAAATTGTTTAGACAGTTGTGGCCAACAACAACAACTCCGCGATAACCTATGCCGTAACCGAGCCTGCAGCCAGACAAAATGAAGTCGAACCGGAGGTACCCGAGACTACACCTGCAACATCGAGAAGTTCCAACTTTGACGTGTCAAAATTCACAAAAAGCTGCCGTACTTCCTTCAACGGCACAGAAGATCCCTCCGTGGTGATCGACTGGTTGGAGGAGCTGGAAGATAAATTCGAGCTCTGGGTGTCGAAGAGTCCAAGAAAGTCGCATGTGCTCAACTTCTACTCCGATTGAACGTGTACGACTGGTGGGCCGTACAAAAGCGAGCGATCAGATGCGACAATGAGACAGTGGTAATTTCTTGGGCCACCTTCCGAGAGGCGTTCGAGATCGAGTACCTCCCTGAAGACGTTCGACAAGAGAAGGAAAATGAATTTATACAGCTAAGGTAAGAGAATATGACGGTACGGCAGTATGCAGCAGAGTTCAACAAGTTAGCCAAATTTGCTGAAGAATTCTTGCCCTTCCAGGCGAGTCGTGCTCGACGGTTCGAAGTGGATCTACGACCATCTATCTACGCCCACGTATCTGTTCCGTAATACAAAACGATGGAGGAGTCTCTCAACCACGCCCTCCGCCTTGAACGCCAATACCCTCCAGGTGCTGCCGGCGCTGTGCATACATACAATCACAAATGCCCCAGCCACGCAGGAGGAAACAATGAGACCAAGCGTCCAAACAATAGGCACCAAGGTGGATGTTAAGGGCGTGATCCACGGCCTTACTGCAACCGATATCACTATGTCGGTCATACTATCGACGACTGCCAGATACCAGAGGGTGGATGCTGGAACTGTGGCAAGAGGGGCCACGTACGTACTGATTGTTCGACCAGAAGGCCGAACCCAATGGTGCCCCAACAGTACCGTCCAATGGTGCCCCAACAGCACCGTCCAGGGAACCAAGGTCCAGCGCCTCGAGCCCATCAACCCGCACCGCAAAATGGCCAAGACCGTCGCCCCAATGCCCAGGGCCGCATCTATGCCATGACTCAAGATGAAGTGCTTGCATCAGATACGATCGTGACAGGTATACTAAATTTCAATAATGTGCCTACTCGTGTACTATTTGATTCAGGCACATCGCATAGTTTTATATCGATGGACTTTGCCGCCGAGCACAAATTTTCTATAATATCATTAGATCTTGACATTAGCGTAAGTACACCTTCGGGTACACCAATACTCACAAATTTAGCCTGCACCGACGGGATTATTTGTATCGGCGGTCAAAAGATCGATCTTGACGTAATAGTTCTAGACATGAAGGACTTTGATATCATTCTAGAAATGGATTGGCTCGGGCCGTGCAACGCAACCATAGACTGCGTCAAAAAAATGGTTACCTTTCGTATACCAGGAGTGCCTGAATTTTGCTTTTCGTGTGGTGAGGCGTCGTCGACCTGTATGCTGATCTCGGCAATTTCTGCTCGAAGGATGCTGCATTCTGGGTGCGAAGGTTATTTGGCGTCCGTTCAAGACATACGACAGGATGGTGCAAACGCGGGTCAGACCGACGTTGTGGTAGAATTCTCCGACGTGTTCTCGGACGAGCTACCCGGCATGCCCCCCGACCGAGAAATCGAGTTCAGCATCGATACATTCTCCGATACTCGATCGATTTTCAAGGCCCCGTACAGAATGGCTCCCGCCGAGCTGAAGGAACTCAAGGTCCAGTTACAAGATTTGCTTGACAAAGGGTTTATCCGGCCTTGTGTTTCACCGTGGGGAGCGCCCGTGCTGTTTGTGAAGAAAAAGGATGGGTCTATGCGTCTGTGCGTCGATTACCGAGAGCTGAACAAGGCCACCATCCGAAACAAGTATCCATTGCCCCGCATAGACGACTTATTCTATCAATTGCAAGGCTCCTCCATATTTTTGAAGATTGATATCCGCTCAGGCTATCATCAACTCAAGATCAAGTCAGACGACGTGCAAAAGTCAGCCTTTCGCACTCGGTACGGCCACTATGAGTTCCTGGTGATGCTATTCGGCCTGACGAACACCCCTGCCACCTTTATGGATCTGATGAATCGGGTATTTTGACCCTTTCTTGATAAATTGGTGGTAGTCTTTATTGACGATATTCTCGTCTACTCGAAGAACAGGGCACAACATGCGAAACATCTACGGATCGTGCTCCAGACACTTCGAGAGAATCAGTTGTATGCAAAGCAGAGTAAGTGCAAATTTTGGCTAAGCAGCGTATCCTTCCTTGGTCATATCATTTCGTCCGAAGGCATTACAGTCGATTCGAAGAAAGTGGAAGCTGTTGCTGATTGGAAGCGGCCTGCGTCTGCTAGTGAGATTTGAAGCTTTCTTGGTTTGGTATGATACTATCGACGCTTCGTGAAAGACTTCGCGAAGATTGCATCGCCATTGACTCGCCTCACTCAAAAGGGAGTCGTGTATGAGTGGTCGGATGACTGTGAAGCTTCCTTCCAGAAGCTAAAATAACGACTAATTTCGGCCCCTATACTCGCACTTCCGGATAGGCCAGAGAGTTTTCAGATATTCAGCGATGCTTCAGGCCAGGGCTTAGGATGTGTGCTCATGCAGCGAAACAAGGTGATATCCTTCGCCTCCAGACAGTTGAAGCCGTACGAGAAGAACTATCCTACGCATGACTTGGTTTTAGCGGCGATTATGTTCGCGTTGAAATTATGGCATCACTATTAGTATGGCGTGGCATGCGCGATCTATACCAACCACAAGAGCCTCAAGTATCTCTTCACCCAGAAGGAATTGAACTTACGACAGAGGCGTTGGCTCGAACTGATCAAAGACTATGACTTGACGATCGACTACACTCCGGGCAAGCGTAATATTGTGGCGGACGCTCTGAGTCAAAAATATCTTGCCTCGCTATCCATCAACCGCATACTACTACAAGATATAGAAGAAATGGTATCGACCTCCGGGTTCGATTCAGGGATGTACGGTTGGTGCAGCTGCAGTTAGAGCCGAGTTTGCTGGAAAAGTTCAAGACCGCTCAGAAGGATGATCCTTACTTGAAGAAAATGTGCGAGAAAATTTCAACAGGTAGTACGACCGACTTTGCGGAAGATAAGACCGGCGTGCTGAGATTGAATGGCCGACTATGTGTTCCGGATGATTCAAAACTACGAAAGAAGATATTGCCGGAGGTGCATTTTGTGAAATATACCTTGCATCCAGGCAGTACCAAGATGTATAAGGACCTCCGCACGACCTTCTGGTGGCGCGGGATGAAGAGAGATGTGACGCTCTTCGTGTCACAATGCATGGCCTGTCAGCAGGTGAAAGCTGAGCATCAGCGACCAGACGGGAAGATGCAGAACCTTGCTGTTCCAGAGTGGAAATGGGATCATGTCACTATGGACTTTCTTGTTGGCCTGTCGAAGACACCACGGGAGAATGACGCCATCTGGGTCATCGTCGATCGACTAACCAAGTCAGCGCACTTCATTGCCATCAAAGTTACTTGGAGCGTTGATCGCCTGGCACAAATTTATCTTGACGAGGCTGCACGGAGTTCCAGTATCCATTGTCTCTGATCGGAATTCACGGTTCATGTCGCGATTCTGGAGTAGCCTTCAGTCGGTGCTGGTACCAAGTTGCAGTTCAGCTCAGCTTACCATCCTCAGACCAACGGCTAAACGGAGCACGTTAATCAGATTCTCGAAGACATGCTATGACTCTGTGCAATTGATTTCAAATCAAGCTGGGACGTCCATCTACCGCTGGCAGAATTTGTATATAATAATATCTACCAGTCCAGCATCCAAATGGCGTCATATGAAGCTTTGTAGGCCAGAAGTGTAGATCGCCCATTTGCTGGGATGAAGTCAGGGAATGGCAGATACTCGGCCCGGAGCTGGTAGAACAGACTGTGGAAAAGGTCAAGCTAATTCTGGAAATACTAAATATTGCACAGAGTCGGCAAAAGAGGTACACCGACACCCATCGAAGACCACTTGAGTTCCTGGAGGGCGACCACGTGTTTCTGAAGGTGTTGTCCATGTGAGGAGTTACTCGGTTCGGCACGAAGGAAAAGTTGAGTCTGAGATTCGTTGGACCGTTCGAAATACTCGAGCGGGTCACCCCAGTGGCCTATAGAATTGCCCTACCGCCGGCGCTTGAAGGTGTGCATAATGTCTTCTACGTCTCTCAGTTGCGAAAGTACGTGCACGACCCTAGCTACGTGGTAGATTTTGGCCAGCTGGAGCTAAAGTTCGACTTATCCTACGTTGAAGAGCCAGTTCAAATCTTAGAACACAAGGATAAGCTGCTGCGAAATTGAGCGATCCCTCTTGTTCGTGTACTCTGGAGGAACCAAGCGGCAGATGAGTCGATATGGGAACTCGAGTCAGAGATGAAGGAAAAGTTTCCTTCATTATTTTCATAGAGGTAGGTTCTGTTCTTAAGTTTTGAGGACAAAAATTGTTCTTAGTTGGTTTTAGTGTAGTGCCCCGTCCCTACATTGTGCCCCGTTTTCGTCCACGGGGTGCGCGAGAAAGGAACACTGTCGCTATCGATTCGGTCGGGACCGATAGGTAGGAATCGGCCGAGTCGATCGAACGGGAACGGTTGAATTAAGATCCATTCCACGTTATAGAACGGCTTCTTCGGAACCAAGTCCCATATTTAATGGGTAGCGCCTCAAGGATTGACTCTACAGCTGAGTCGGGAGAGACCTCCAGTTGCTCTGTTTTTCATGCCGCTTGCGTTGGTTTTGGCTTTGGTTTTGAATACGTTTTCGTGAATGTTTTCGATAATTTTCATGGCTTACATTTTGAACTCGCATTTTTTATCGAACTTCTTGCATAATACAGAGTTCTAATCGGTTGCTTGTGCGATTTCAGGTAATCGCGTAGGCGACATCTAGCGTGGCCAACAAACCTCTCGCCTCAAGCAAAAAAACTTAAGGTACATGAGTGGTTGACCTCCTTCGTCTCGACCCTCTATTTCAAAATGAGAACTCAGGTAATGATATCGAATTCGAATGATTCGTTTGAAAAATACAAGTCCTATGTTCTAGAAGAGAAAGGATGAGATGTGTAGAAAAAGAGATAAAATTATTTCAGGCCTGCAAAACAACCAAGTAAATGGATCGATTACATAACAAGCCCCAACGATAACCTAAATATACTTTGTTAACTTATCACGGTCATGGACAACTTGTCGACAAGGGCGATGGTTTCTTCGAGCGGCAATCCGGGGCCACGGGACCGACTCGGCCTAGGAAGAAACAGGTTATAGCCGAGCTGGGTAATAGGAAATCGGTAATACGGGGACTTGCATCGGAGCTCGCTACTTGCGTTGCAAGGGTCCCGTTTACCAGGCTATGTCCAGGATGGCTAGTTAATGCCAGTGACCTCCACATCAAACACTTGATATAAATTGTTATCAACTAACAGGGAAGGTGATGGTAAGTTTTATGTTGCACGGCGCGCTATGCCGAGGGAAATTCTGGTGTAACTTGCTTGGTTTATGTTTCGTCAAAATGCTTTGTATGAAAATGTCTAGGATGGCTAGAAAGATCACTAAAAGCAAGTCATATAATTTTTATCTAAATTCTTGAACAAAATGAGAGCCAGGAAATTAATTAGCCACTCGCCCGTACATGTTGATTGTACTGATCCTCGCTCTCTCTACAGGTACGATAAATTGGGAGGAGCGTGTCGCGTGAAGGGAGGCAACGCTCGTGTGTTTTGAAGCTTCGTCCGTACGGTCGAAGCTTGGATCCAATCTCTTTTGAAGACTCTGCTATTGAAAATCAGAAGACAGATGGAGCGACTTCCCACCATCCCAGGTGGTTTTGAAATATTTGTTGTAATCAATGGATGAAATGTATGAAATGGCTATCTCATCGACGTTCATTTTGTAATGGAGTCAGTTTGTAAAAAGTTCGCGCGGCGCCCTTGTATCGAGTCTTCAAAATGATGTTCATTATCAATAAAGCTTAAGTTTCCTTCTTTATAATGTGTGTTCAATTTTACTCTACGCATTCTCTTGTTATTGTGTTTCGGATAACCTTATGACTATGCCTTTTGCGAGCACAATTTAGGTTCGTACGACATCACGCCCGAGAGACGACTATCGATTCTACGAAATCGGGGCGTGACATAATGGCATCAGAGCACGGCTTTACGTCCTTGGCCTCCAGTGTCGAGTTTTTAGTCTCAAAACCGTTGGTCTCGTGTCGATGAGATATGTCGTTCCATACGAGTGAGTCTGTAATAAGTTTTGTAACTAATGTATTTTGCCTTCAAAATCCCAGAAGGCGCGGTGGTGAACGTGGCGACGAACGAAGAAAGTGCTTCGAGCGGCTCGAGTAGCTCGAGGCCCGGACCCTCTAACGATGCCATGGAACGGATGTTGCGTATGCTGGAAGCGCAACAACGAGAGTCAACGCCAGAATGAGCTACATCGATGGCAGACAGAGGCACGCCAGACTCAGTTCGAGGCCCGATTCGATGCACAATTCAAGTTACAGCAGAAGCAGATTGATACTCTTCAACATATTATTCAGACAGTTACGACCAACAATAACAACTCCATGACAACCCATGCCGTAACCGAGCCTGTGGCCAGACAAAGTGAAGTCGAACTGGAGATACCCGATCCTACACCTGCAGCACCGAGAAGTTCCAACTTCGACGTGTCAAAATTCACAAAAAGCTGCCGCACAGCATCACGCCCGGAGGACGATTATCGAATCTACGGAATCGGGGCATAACAAATGCCCCCACAGTGCACCCAACGACGCCCCTAACTCCCCCTCCCTCGAGAGACCAGGAGTCGTACCCCGCCGGTCATCATCTTTCCCCCTCCCAACTATCCAAGTTCAGAGGTCCCCCTGGCGACTCCTCTCACCCGGACATCCCCTGCGCGACAGCCCCCCCGTGCTCCCTCTTACGCCGAGGCCTTACGGCCAGATCGGGGGAGGCAATTACCATCGCTGGCGGTAGAGATCCAGCTTTCGGACATAGATTTCCCGCGAACATCCGACGACGACCCCATCCGGGTCTCCTTCGCTGCGTCGAAAATCTCTTCCCTATCCTCCTCCTTCACTAAGACGTTTGTGCTAAAATTTGGATCCTGATGCCAAAAAATCACCATAGCCATAGAAGCCGTCACTAAGTGGGGCCTCTCTGCAGCCTACCGGGTCGCTCCGCTCGACCCCAAGCATATGCTTTTACACCTCTCTTTCGAACCGGACTATGCTATAGTCTGGGCCAAGGGCACTGCCAGAATTGGCACACATATTGCTAAAGTGGTCAAATGGTCCCCCGAATTCAACCCAAAAATTGACTCAATAATCATATCTACTTGGATCACCCTACCCAACCTCCCCCTGATCTGCTTCCCCTCAGCTGTCCTCAAACGGATTGCCAGCTCCTTTGGGACCCTGGTAGACATCGCTGAAGAAACCCGCAACCTCTCCAAATATAATTATGCGAAGATATGCGTGGAGTTAGATCTCGTGAATGACCCCCCCAAACTCATTGAGATCGAGCTCGAAAATCAAACTCATTGCCAACCGCTGGTTTATGACAACAACATCATCTTTTATAAACATTGTCAGATGAGTGGCCACCTAATGCAGCACTGCTTCCGTGCTCAGCCTGAACTAAAGAAGCCTAGCCCGCGCATCCCACGCGCGCCGGCTGCTCAAAGAGACCCCGCCATTATCACTCATAACTCTACTCCCGACCCTCCTCCTCAGATTGACTGTCTGACACGTCCCAACCTCCGTCCGACCGTTACGATCAGCTCCGCTATCGTCCCTTTCACTACACCCGTCTTCTCCCTCCATAATTCGTTCGAACTCCTCACAGGCACCACTTCCGACGATGCCCTCAACGACTCCAGCGAGCCCCCTTCTTCCATTCCGGCCAGCTAGATTCCCCCTAAGCCCAGTGGTCTCACACACCACCCAAGCGCTGATATCGCTCTCATCACCCAACCTCCCAACTCACCTGTGCTCACCATCCCATACCCTCCCGTGGTCTCTCACTCCGTCCAACTAACCTCGAACCGCTCTCAACATCCTGAAGAGGACTTGTCGGAGAGCCGCTCTGAGTAGTTCCAGGAACCCCAGCCCCCCGATGCTGATCCTAAACGCCCCTCATCCGAGCCGACTATCCCTTCGTCAGACTCAGAGCCCCCTCGATATCCTCCCACTCACTCAAAGGAAGCTTAAACCAGTTTCAACCCCATTTTAACCGACAGGTTTTGGCAAGCCAAAGAAGCGGGCTTTCTAGACCGTGGCAACCCCTTATGTGCCCTGGAAGAATATGATAACGACTCTGCTATCCCCTTCAAAGATGTCGATGGTAGCAGCGAACCAGGTCGGACTAGCAAAGATATCGGAAGCAACGGGCCCACTATCACACCCACCAAAAAAACCTCTCCCAAGAAGAACAAAAACAAACAAAAGCAGATGACGGCAATGACAACTAGGTCCACCACGAAGCTCAATCACTCCCTCCCATTTTCATATCCAATGCTTGATATCATCTTCTGGAATGTGCGAGGGCTCGACAACAAACCGACGATGAACAGAATCCTCAACCTCAAGAAAACTAATCTCATCGACCTCTTAATCATTATCGAACCAAAAATCCCTCAAAGAAGAATCAAAGCCACTCAACTCAAGTTAGGATTCCCTCATGCCATCGCAGGATGTAACGACATCTGGATATTACTCGTGCAAGATTTCAAATTTGGTATCATTAAAGACTCGTCTCAGGCTCTCTCCTGTTGGGTTGAACACCCGGCCCTCAAGTTCTCGCTCCATCCTTTCCGCCGTCCATGGCAGTTACGACATCCCCGAGCATAGATTGCTCTGGGCTGACCTTCTGGAGGCTACTATTCATTTCCAAGGACTACCGTAGTTTTGCATCGGAGATTTCAAAACGGTGTCTTGCTGAGAGGAGAAGTCTGGCGATCGTCCTCCACCCCAGCCTGCGATGGATGACTTCAACAACTTTACCTTTCATGGGAACCTCACCCGCATCCCCTTCCACGGTAGCACGTTCACCTGGTGCAACATGCAGGAGGGTCATCGGCGACAGTACTCCCGTTTAGATCGGGCGATGATCAATGAATGCTGGTCTGACATGGGCCTGATCACTAACCTCTCTCATCTCAACTCCATTTAATCAGATCACTCCTTTTTTCTTGTCCAGATCAGCAACAATCATACCAGCAACAATAAAGCATTCCGCTTCCTCGACTTTTGGCGTCATCATCTCCAATTCCAGAACGTCGTTGCTTTCGCTTGGAATTTTATTTCGGATCTTAACCCTCTGGCCCAGATGGCAGCCAAACTTAAAGTCACTCGTAAGACTCTTTTGTCATGGAGTAAAGAGGCCTTCAGAGACATCTTCCAGGCAATCAAGGAGGCGAAGAACGACGTTACCCGCACAGAGACTTCGTTTGCCATTAACAGATCCCTGGAGGCCCGCGCCTCGCTCAACCTCGCCAGAGCGCTTCTTAAATCCGGGCTGAGAGTGGAGACTGAATTCTGGAGGCAGAAAGCCAGATTGACCTAGGATACTGATGAAGACCGGAATACCAGGTTCTTTCATGCGTGCGTCAAAGGCCATAAGAAAAATTAAAATTACACCAGATTCTAGACGACAACGGCAACCTGGTGGACAACCAGGTCGGTATTCAGGCTGTGGCTGTGAACTTCTACTCTAACCTCTTCACTAAAGAGCGGGTCGTCAATGACGTGGCACTCTTGTCTGTTATCCCATCCCTCATCAGCGACCACGAGAACGAGACCCTGCTGGCTACTACTTTGGAGGAGGAGGTCAGAGCGGCTGTCTGGTCCATTAATGAGCACAGTGCTCCGGGGCCGGACGGTTTCAACGGGGTCTTCTTCAGAGCTTGCTGGGACATCCTTAAAACTGACTTAGTTGAAGCCACTATAGCCTTTCTCCAAGGGGCCAGATACCCTAATTTGATTTCCTGTGCCAACATCATCCTTATCCCCAAGAAAGACAATCCAGAAACCTTTAAAGACTTTCGTCCAATCAGCCTCTGTAGCTTCACCAACAAGATTATATCCACGATCGTCGTCAACCGGATGTCCGATCTCCTCCCCAAGATCATTTTCGAAGAGCAAAGCGGGTTTGTTAAAGGCCGTAACATAACTGACAACATCCTCCTTGCACAAGAGATGATCACATGCATGAAGTTCCCGTCGAGGGGGAGGGAACGTGGCCATCAAACTCGACATGGAAAAGGCGTACGATCGTCTGGACTGACAATTCATGATCTGGGTATTCAGAGCTTTCGGCTTCTTCGAACCATGGATTGACATCGTATTCAGATCTATCAACAATGCATAGTTTTCCACCGTCATCAATGGCCAGGTTACGGGATTCTTTCGATCCAATCGCGGGATTAGACAGGGGGATCCCCTCTCTTCTACCATTTTCATCATTACGGCAGAAGCTCTCAGCTGAAGTCTCAATAGCATGCCCAGAATGTTCGATTTCAATCACTTCCACACCACCACCGGCTGTCCACTTATCACTTACCTGGCTTACGTTGACGATATCCTAATCTTCTCCTCTAGAGACAGCGGATCGATCATGGTTGTCTTGAGTACGATCGCCAGATACACCACTTGCTCTAGACAGTGCGTCAATAACAACAAGAGCGTCATCTACACCCATCACAAAGCTGACAGAACCTGCTCAGCTCTTCTCTCCAACATGACCTCCTTCGGCACGGCCTATCCACCCTTCATTTACCTTGGGTGCCCGCTGGTGTACAGTAAGTCCAACTCGAGGATATACGAGCACCTCGTAGACAAGATCCGCAAAATCATCATAGGATGGCATAACGCAACCTTATCTCCAAGGGGCAAAATGATCCTCATCAAACACGTTCTATCGTCTATCCCGATATACACCCTGGCCGTTTGCTCCCCTCCCAAGAAGGTGCTCCACTCTCTTGAATCCCTCTTCAGCAAGTTCTTCTGGGGCCAAAGCGACGCCAAGGACAAACATCACTGGGCCGGTTGGGAGACTGAAAAAGGAGGTCTGGGATTCAGCAGACTTGCCCACATCGTGGACGCCTGCTCCATAAAGTTGTGGTGGAAGTTGCGCATGGAGACCTCGTTATGGACGAAGTTCATGAGAGCTAGGTACACCAGATTCTTCCATCTGACGGAGGCAGTCACTAACAACAGATCCTCGGTATTGTGGCACCGTATAATTCGGGGATACATCACCGCCAAACCTCTAATCCGTCTTCAGTTGGGAGACGGTTGCTCTTCGGCCTGTCTGGAGTGGTGCTTAGAAGAAGACACCATACACCCCAACATTCTAACTCCACAGGGATGTGTAATTAGGGACCTATGGGAGGGTAGTTCCGGATGGAATTGGAGGAATATCAGAGATTGGATAGGCCAGCCAGCGGCTAACTGTCTTCTTGCTGCTAATCTACGGGTTACTGACACGATCGACACTTGGAGATGGTCCTCTAACCCGTGTGGGACATTCACTTTGGCTTCCGCCAGACTCGTGGCCAAAGACAGCGGGGCGCCGGATATCGTTTATGCCATGTTTTGGCAGGCCTGCATTTCCATCAAATGGTCTATCCTTGTCTGGCATGCACTCCGCCGAAAGCTTTCGACGGACGACCACATCAGATCCCTAGAATTCAGCCTAGCTTCACGATGCCACTGCTACGAGGAGCACACATCGGAATCAGCAGAGCACGTCCTTCTTTTGGGGGAGCTGGCAACTAGTATTTTGTCCAAGCTTCATAATATACTTAGTCTGGTTCACCCGACTGGGGCTTCTACGATCTCCTGGACAACTGGAGCCGCTCCTACGGACATCAGATCGTAGTAGCCACCGGATTTTGGGTCCTTTGGAAGAACAGGAACAAATTCAGATATGAAGGCCGTCAAATCCTTCCTCTACAGTTGTACAGAGAGGTCATCAGACAAAGCATCAAAGCTAGGAGGCGCTGCTCTCACGTCTCCAACATGTTCTGGGAGGCCCTTGCTTAGGCCATCCTTAGGATTTCTCGTGTCTTCCCTGTTGGCGTTGCTCTCATCCGCTCCCTTTTTGTGCGCATCTTGCGCTTTTCGTTTTCCTTTCTATTGTCGCGTTAGCACGCTTACTTGTATAGACTTCGGCATTTTGCGCCTATTTCTTCAATAAAGATCCGGGTTTCCTCCATATATATATATATATATATATATATATATATATATATATATATATATATATATATATATATATATATATATATATATATATATCGCTCTCCACTCGGGCCGCATGCCTCACCACTACCACTAGGCTAAGGATCATTGGCTTTTAATATACATATATATATGTATATATATATATATAATATAAATATATATATATATATATATATATATATATATATATATATATATATATATATATATATATATATATATAACCAAACGAAAACTTTATTGAAGTAATAGGCGCAAAGTGTCGAAGCATGTACAAGTAAGCGCGCTCAACGCGACAAGCGGAACAAAAAAAAAACTAGCAGCGGGAGACGCGCACAAAATGAGACCGGATCTCTGCGTCTCCCGACCGGGAAGGCGCAAGAAACCCGGAGGATGGCCTAAGTCAGGGCCTCCTAGAAAGTGTTGGAGGCGTAAGAGCAGCACCTCCTAGCTTTGAGAATTTGTCTAATAACCTCTTTGTGCAATTGAGACGGGCTTAGTTGGCGGCCTTCGTATCTGAATTTGTTCCTGTTCTTCCATAATACCCAAATACCGACGGCCGCGATGATCTGATGTTCATAGGAGTAGCTCCAGTAGGTCAAGAGATCGTGGAAGCCCCCAGTCGGGTGAACCAGATTAAGTCTGTTGTGAAGATTGCACCACATCTGGGTCGCCAGCTCACCAGAAAGAAGGACATGCTCTGTCGATTCTGATGTGTGGTCCACACAACAGTGGCATCTGGACGGGAGGCTGAAATCGATAGATCTGATATGGTCGTCCGTCGGCAGTTTTCGACGAAGTGCTCGCCATATGAGGATGAACCTTTTGATGGGTATGCAAGACTGTCAAAACTTGGCGGACGTGGCATTCCGCATGCCTCTGCCTCTGGCCACTATTCTCGCTGAAGCCAACGTAAAAGTCCCGCCCGGGTTAGGGGACCATCTCCATGAGTCGGGCATGTCAGAGACCCTTAGGTTGGTGGCAAGAAGACGGTCAGCCAACTGGTGACCAAACTAATCACTTACCCTCCCACAATTGCATCCGAAACTGACCTTCCAAAGGTTCCTGATAACCCATCCCCGTGGGGTTCTCCCGTTGGGCTGTAGGGTGTCTTCTTCTAACTACCGTTCCAAGCTTGTCGGTGAGTGACCGTCGCCCAATTGAAGATGGATGAAAGGTTCAGCAATGCTGCATCCCCGAATAATATGCTGCCACGATGCCGAAGATCTGTTCTTGGTGCCTGCTTCCGACAGATGATAGAATCTAGAGTATCTAGCTTTTATGAACCTCGTCCATATCGAGTTTTCCGTGTGCAGCTTCTACCGCAGCTTCATGGAGCAGGCGTCAACGATGTGGGCCAGTCTGTAGAATCCTAGAGTTTCTTCTTCCGTCAGTTTGGCTATAGTATCCCGCCCGGTCCAATGGTGTTTGTCTTTGACATCGTGTTGACCCCAGAAGAACTTGGCAAAGAGGGATTCTAGGGCGTGGAGGACCTTTTTGGGAGGGAAGCAGACAGCCATGGAGTATAACGGAATTGAGGAGAGAATATGTTTGATGAGGATCAGCTTGTCCCCCGGAGACAAGGTTGCGTTGTGCCAACCTGCGATCTGTTTGTGCATTTTGCCTACCAGGTGATCATATATGCCCAAATTAGACCTACCGTACACCAGCGGACAGCCCAAGTAAAGGAAAGGAGGGTATGCCATGCTGAACGAGGTTAAGTTGGAGAGCAGGACTGAGCGAGATCTGTCAGCTTTGTGATGGGTATAAATGACGCTCTTGTTGTTGTTGACACGCTAGCCGAAGCATGAAGTGTATCTCGCGATCGTACTCAGCACCACCTCGATCGATCCGCTGTCTCCAGAGGAAAATATAAGGATGTCGTCAACATACGCCAGGTGTGTGATTAATGGGCAGCCAGTCGTAGTGTGGAAGTGGTGGAAACCGGGCATTCTGGACATGCTATTGAGGCTTCTGCCACGATGATAAAAATAGTGGGAGAGAGGGAGTCCCCCTGTCTAACCCCGCGAGTTGATCGGAAGAACCCTGCTGCTTGGCTATTGATAACCGTAGAAAACTAAGAATTGTTGATAGATCTGAATATGATATCGATCCAGGATTCGGAGAATCCGAACGCCCAGAAGACCCATATCGTGAATTGCTAGTCTAGGCGGTCGTAAGACTTCTCCATGTCCAGTTTGATGGCAACGTTCCCCCCTCTGGACGGGAACTTCACATAAGTGATCATCTCTTGGGCAAGGAGAATATTGTCGGTGATGTTGCAGCCTTTCACAAACCTGCTTTGTTCTTCGGATATGATCCTGGGAAGGAGATTGGACATCTGGTTGGCAACAATCTTCGATATTATCTTGTTGGTGAAGGTTCAGAGGCCGATAGGGCGAAAGTCTTTGAAGGTTTCTGGATTGTCTTTCTTGGGGATAAGGATGACGTTGGCGCAAGAGATGGAATTGGGGTATCTCGCCCCTTGAAAGGAGGCTAAAGTGGCTTCCTATAAGTCGGTTTTCAAGATATCCCAACAAGTTCTAAAAAATACCCCATTGAATCCGTTCTGCCCCGGAGCACTGTGTTCATTGATGGACCAGACAGACGCCTTGACCTCCTCCACCGAGGGGGGACTACCAGGGTCTCATTGTCTCTGTCGCTGATGAGGGGAGGGATTTCGGACAGGAGCACGGCATCTTTCACGATAGGCTCTTTAGTGAAGAGGTTCGAATAAAAGTGCTCCGTCGCAGACTGAATACCTTCCTGGTCGCCCACCATGACCCATTTTCGGCATAAATCAGGTGAAGTTTTAATTTGTTTCTGTGTTCTTTGACACACGCATGAAAGAACTTGGTATTGCGGTCACCATCATTATCCCAGGTCAATCTGGCTTTTTGCCTCCAGAAATCTGTTTTTACTTTCAGCCTGGAATTGAGAATCACTCTAGCAAGATTGAGCGAGACGCGGGCGGCCGGAGATTGGTCAGTGGCAAATGTGGACTCGACAGGGGTGACGTCGTCCTCCGCCGCCTTGATCTTCTGGAAGATGTCTCTGAAAGCCTCTTTGCTCTAGGACGTTAACGCCTTGCGAGTGGCTTTGATTCTGGCTGCCATTCGAACAAGGGGGTCAAGATCCAAGACAGAGGTCCAAGCGGAGGCGACGACGTTTCGAAACTGAGGGTGGTGGTGCCAGAAGTCGAAGAATAGGAAAGGCTTTTTAGTGAAGGTGTGATTGTTGCTGATCATGACGAGAAGATGGGAGTGATTCGTTTCAGTGGAGTTAAGATTAGAGAGGTTAGTGATTAGGCCCATGTCTGACCAGCTGTCATTGATCATCGCCCGATCCAAACGGGAGTAATGCCGTTGATGAACCTTCTGTATGTTGCACCAGGTGAATTCGCTACCGTGGAAGTGGATGGGGGTCAAGTTTTCGTTGAAGATAAAATTGTTGAAATCGTCCATCGCTGGCTGGGGGGGTGGGCGGCCGTCGGATTTCTCCTCTCTGCAGGACACCATATTGAAGTCTCCGCAGCATAACCACGGGAGACCTTGGAAGGGTAATGCCAGAAGGTCATCCTAAAGCTTCCTACGCTTAGAAATGTCGCAACTCCCATGAACGGCGGAAAGGATGGAGCGGGACTTGAGAGCCGGTTCCATCAAACAAGATAAAGCCTGAGGCGTATCTAGAACGCTCCCAAATTTGAATTCTGGCACAAGGAAGATCCAGATGTCATTGCATCCAGTGATGGCCTAGGGGAATCCCAGCTTAAGTTGCGTGGCTTTGATTCTTCTTTGAGGAATTTTTGGTTCAATGATGATTAATAAGTCAATTTGAATAGTTTTTTTGAGGCTGAGGATTCTATTCAGCGTCGGTTTGTTTCTGAGACATCTCACATTCCAGGAGATGATGTTAAGCATTTGATGTGGTATTGGAAGGGAGGTGGTTAAGCTTCATGGCCGATCTGGTAGTCATAGCCGTCTACTACTTTTGTTTGTTTTTATTCTTCTTGGAGGAGGTTTTTTTGGAGGGTGTGATGGAGGACCCGATAACTGCAGTAGCTTTGCTAGGCCCATCGGGAGCACTGCTACCATTGACATCTGTCGAGGGGGTCGTCGGATCAATATCAAATTCTTCCAGGGTGCATAGCGGATTACCGCGGTCCAAGAAACCCGCTTCCTTGGCTTGCTAGAATCTGCCAGTTAAAGGGTGGTTGAAGCTGGGTTGAATGTCCGCTTTGTGGGGGTGAGGGTACCGGGGGGTCCCACCTCTGAGGTCGGCTCGGATGTGAGACGAAAAGGATGAGCATCGGGAATCCGAGGTGCAGAGAGCAGAGTAGGGCGGCTCTCCGTTGGAACCCCTCCTAACTGATGAGGGCGGGCGGTGGAGAGATGGGAAATATTGGGATCCTCTGAAGGGGGGATGATGATCTCGGAAAGGTTGTTGGTTGAGATGGGGGGTGGTGCTTTGGGCGCGAAGACGACGCCTGGGTGCAGTGAGGGAAGGAAGTTAAGCTGTTCAGAAGATCGGCTGGGCTTTGGGGATTCTGGCTGGGCGTCTACACCGAAGATGGACGGAGCGAGCTCATATGAGTGGTCGATGGTGCTGTCCGGGACGAGGTGTGAGAGGAGTTAAAAGGCATTGTTAAGAAAGATAGCGGAAGGATTGAATGGGACGATGGCGGAGCTCATCATGTCGGTCGTGCGGGGACGGGTTTGCCGTATCGGATCGTTGATTAGAAGGTCAGGGTTGGAAGGCTCAATTTGATTGACGTTGTCTGGGGTATGTTGCACGGTCGGCACACGCGTGAAGCGCATGCTAGCCTTCTTTGGCTCCGGGTTGGCACGGAAGCAATGCTGCAATAAGTGACCGCTTATCTGGTAGTGTTTACAAAAAATGATGTTGTTGTCATAGACCAGCGGTTGGCGGTGTGTTTGATCTCCGAGCTTGATCTCTATGAGTTTGGGGGGGTCATTCGCGAGATCTAGCTCCACGCATATTTTTGTGTAGTTGCATTTGGATAGGTTGCGTGTTTCTTCTGTAATAGCAACCAGGGTCCCGAAGGAGCTGGCTATCCATTTGAGGGCAGCTGCGGGGAAACAAACCAGGGGAAGGTTGGAGAGGGTGATCCATGTGGATATGATGGTCGAGTCAACTTTGGGGTTGAAGTTAGGGGACCATTTGACGATTTTAGCGATCTGTGTTTCGATTTTGTAAGTGCCCTTGGCCTGAACTACGGCATAGTCCGGTTCTGATGAGAGATGGAGGAGCATGTGCTTTGGGTCAAGGGGAGCGACCCGGTATACTGCGGAAAGACCCCACCTGGCGACTGCTTCCTGGGCAATGGCTATTTTCGGGCATCCGGATCCAAATTTTAGTACGAACGTCTTAGAGAAGGAGGAGGATAGGGAGGAGATTTCCATCGCGACGAAGGGGACGCGAATGGGGTAGCCGTCGATTAGTGGTGGGAATACGACGTCCGAAAGGAAAGTCTCTGCCGCCGATGGTGGGAAGAGCCTCCCACGACATAGCCGTAGGGCCTCGACAAAAGATGAGGCACGAGGGGGGGCCGTCACGCTGGGGATGGAAGGTGTAGCGGAGATACCTGGAGGGGCACTGCACGGGGAGATACCGAAGTGAGTGGGTGCCCGGGACCGATGGAAAAGGTGTGTATCGGGTCTAGGGGGCGGCGCCAGCTCAGAGGCAGAGGGGAGAGTGAAATGCGGCGCCGGGTAGGCGCTCGATCCGGGATGCTCGGAGGATGAAGATGACACCGCTGAGGCAAGCGCGTACGGTCTATCCATGTGGGCCACTCCAACGGAGGTAGGCACCGGGGATGGGAAGGATGCCTCCAGGGCGGGGCCCGTGCCAAGAGGCGCAAGACAGGGGGGCACCGGAGGGACAGGGAAGCACCAAACAGCCGGAGGGCGATGCGAGGTGCGGTGTCATGAAGACCAGAGGGAGAAGCGTCATGCGGACGGAGGGGGAGCGGGAACGCGAGCGCCGAGGGGCAAAGATGACTACTGCCAGACGCGCGATGCGCCGGAGGGGGAGCCGAATGTGGACGAAGCAGTGGGGTGGCGCAGGTCAACTCGCACATCTCGGCAGGTACGAGGCTAAGGTGGCAACCCATGGGTTGCGCCAGGGGATCCCCCGCTGGCACACTGCGAGGACCCCTGGGACTAGCGCCAGGGCTAGACCGCTCTGGAGACTCTGCCTCGTCAGGAGAGGGGCCAAGGGCGTAGCCCGAGGATTACGTAAGGTGCGCTCCAAATGGCGCACAACGAGGCACCCAAAATGAGTGGGGCACAAGGGGGCTGCTCCGTACGACTCCCGAGGAAGGGCTCAGACCATGGATTGCGCCCGACAAGCTCCAGCAGTCGCACGAGGAGGATACTCGATATAGTCAGGTGCAAGGAGCGGAAATGTGCCCGGGCTGACCATGCCGGTAAATGAATCAGGTGGGGCTCGCTCGAGTCCCGAGGGGGTGAGAAAGCGGCCGGTTAGACTGCGCCGGTCAAGGGAACGAGGTGGAAAGTGCTCGAAACTCGCGTTAGACACGAGGGGACGAGATGCAGATGGGGCAGATGGGTCAACCGAAGGACGAGGGGGAAGCCCGCCACGTGGGACTTGGTCACTCCCGGTATTATGAAACTCATAGATTGCTCCAAGGCTGGCGTATTTGGGGGAAGACAGTAGAGAATTGGCACAGTATAGGAGCGCATGGCGCAACTTTTGGATTGCGCCAAGGCTGGAGCACTTGGGGAAAGACTGAAGGGAAGTGGCGCAGTGTAGGAAGTTGCACCCGGGTTGCTCCGTACGAAGCCCGAGGGGGGAAGAGGGCAAGTGGGTCGCGTAGACCAGCGCAAGGAGGGGACGGGGGAGTCTCGGGTCTGGAGCTTGTCACATGGGTCACCACGCCGACCGAGGAAGGGGGTAGGTAGCGGATGGGACCCCGCTCGGTCGTCGCGTAGGGGGCAAGAGAGCCTCAGAGGCTGAGACTGACGCTAGGTCCTCTATACCGGCCGAGAAGAGAGGGAAAGAGGACGGGGATCCGCCCGTGGCTGGTAGCGGAAGCACCGTCGGGCCTGCGACGTCAACCGCAATGGCTAGAGGCTCGTGCAGCTCGTACGAGGGGGGGCAGCCCAAGGAAGCTGGGGGAGGCGGATCAAGCTGCGGGCCCAGCGACCTTTTCCGGAGAAGACGCGGGCTTAAGAGAAGGGAGCGATGACGCTGGCGAAGGGACGGCGAGCGGGTGTGCCTGAACCCACCAGCGTCCAATGATGGTGAGCTGGTCCTCCGTCCAAGCGAGGGGGATGGAGCACCCAGAACGGAGGGGGAGGAATTATGGCGGGGTGACTACTGCGGTGGCCGCGGTCGGGGGAGATCAGGGTGTCGGAACCGCCGTCTCCGCCTGCGGCGGGTGAGAGAGGAGGTTCCGGCATCGCTGCGAGAGGGCTGGTGTGTAGCTCCGACTACCAGCGGCCCGCGCAAGGCCGGGGACGGAGAGAGGATAAGGGGGGAGGCGTAGACGGAAAATAAAGGGGAGGAGCCAGGAGAGGTGGGGAGAGGGATGAGAGCATGGGCGAAAATTTATATATATATATATATATATATATATATATATATATATATATATATATAAAGCCAATGAAAAAAAAAATATATATAAAGCCAATGATCCCTAGCCTAGTGGTAGTGGTGAGGCATGCGGCCTGAGTGGTCAGTAGTTCGAATCCCAGTGAGAGCGATTCCGGAAACTAATTACCATTTCCATATATATATATATATATATATATATATATATATATATATATATATATATATATATATATATATATATATCACGCCTAGAACCAGTGAGAGAGCGGGTGAGGGGGAACAAAGATAACTACGTATATTAGAGTACATCAATACCCCGAGATACGATCACGGCTGTCTAGAAGACAAGTGGGTGGACTCTAGCATGCTAATGACGACTCCTAACGTCAGGCAAGTCCTATTTTAATCCAATCAACACAAGAAGCAATAAAGAGTAAATCACATATGAGATGGTAAGGCGTCCCAAACAACAATATACATAATTATGAGAGCTAATATATCCAGGACAATCAGAGAATATACAAAAAGGTACGTAAATGTACAACTAGGAACTGTCCAGAATATACACTTATGCTGTCAAAGACGGAGGGAACATAACCTGGAAACTAGGACTAATACATACCCTTAGTTAAATATCACAAAATAAAAGTACAAAAATGCAGTGAGAGATACAGGTAAGTCACTCCCTTGTCCGTATCGTAGTCCATTCAGTGTGAACCATCCGGAGAAGAAGGCGGTAGATCCTCGAGATCAACTATGAAACCTGGTCATACAAAACTAGTGGAGGTCAAAACCCCAAATAGTAAGTACCACAAGGAAAGCTCGAGGTGAACAACAAAGCCCAACAACAACGTAATAACATAAGGCAAAAGTAAATGCATGCGAGTCGAGACTAGTGTGGTACCAATACACGTATCTCGAGAATAAAAATGACTGAAATAAAATACTGAACAATATAGGCCGAATGAGCCAGTGAGCAACATGGAAGCTTAGGAACTACTCGAAGTCGGAGCCACAACCCTTAAACCAAACAAGGACCAAGGTTATAGATCTTTTTCCGAGCAGAAGTTAGTCTTTGGCCACTCACCGACACAAAGATGAAACACAAGCATATAAAGAAATGCGAAACTAGAAATATACGACCAATCATTGCCTATGACTTGCTACATATTAAATAACTAGGATTATCAAATCCCAATAACTAACATAAACATGTTGAGAAACTCTACTACCACCTACACTATAGACACTCGGGTGTCCAAGGAGGCGACGACGATATAAGACATACAGAAATATAGGCAACCATCAAAATCAATCTATAGTAAATAAACAACTACTCAAAATCATATCAATAATCAATAGCTCCATCAACACTAAATCAGTAGAGGTGAGAGGCCTACACCAATCGAGGTTAACCATGCCACTATAGGGGTTCATAATGGCTTGAGTCGCGATAGCACGAAGTGTCCTCCCCTCGTAATGATATATATAAGTTTACTAGTCAATTACCCGGCAAGATTCACCAAAACCACCCACCTGAATAAGGACTTGCCTCGACCGAGCGAGGCTCCGAGCAAGTCACTCCATAGCTATTTTGAACGTCATTATGCCAATAATTTATCTTATTGAACTGAACAAAGCGGGGCGTTACACCCGTGTCCACCTAACAGTCAGTGTCCATGCTAGATGACTCAATATACGCAATCATAGGGGTTAAGTTAATCTCATCTTGCTTTTTTGGTTTGGACTGATCTACAATCTTTTTTGAAGTGAACATTATTTCCATAGTTGAAGCAAGCCATGTCATTTTTAGACTTCGGCTTGAAGGAAGCTGTTTTCACCTTCATATGAATAAAGTCCTTTTTGATGTTGAATGAAGCCTTCTGTTTTCTTTATGGATCTCTAGACTGTACCATGTTTGCCTTAACAAACTGTTTGGACAGAGTGCCTATCTTCAGTTGTCTTCTTACTTCGTGTTCGATGTAGATCTAGTACTATAAAAGATCTTCTAGCTAGATCTCCATCTGTTTGCGGAACATGTCGGTATTAAATTCGATCCAACCCAAAGTAAGTTTGGAGACGATGACCCCCACCATTAATTTGTCTTCTTGCTTTGTACCTTCTTCTTCTAACTTTTGCTGAAACTTCAATAGTTGTTTGGCTTCAGGCATCATGACCTTCTCATCCTCAAATTGTATCATGACAAATTTTTTGATGATATTTTTTTTGACATCTTCTCATATGATTTGTAGTGCTTCTCGATAAAGTATCTCGCGTTGTCCTTCTTGTTGTATGATTCTGCCATTATATCTTTCATGGCAATCAAAATTAATAATTTACATAAATTATTGCGTTTCTTCCATTTTAACTGTTTCTCTATCGCGCTAGCAATAGCCATTACAAATTGAGTCTTTGTAATGATAGGTTCTGGATCCATCAACACGTATTCAACATTCATCAAGTTGAAGATTGAGACTGATCTTTCTACTCCAAATGTTGTAGTATTCTCCATTAAAATTTGAAAGTTTGTAAAAACTTGTGTTGAAAAAATTTGAACGGTTGTCCATCTTTGTTACTGGATCTTGCTTTGAGATTATTATTGTCAGGTTGTAAATATGGATTTAACAATGAAAATATCGAAGATCACAAATAATTACTGTTGTTGGGACTTATGTAATCAAATGACGATCTTGGACCTTATCACGCCCTAGTCCCAAAATACGTAGGACCAGGACACATAAGCATGCCAGCTACGTATCAAGTAGACTCCAGTCCAACCCGAATATGTATAAGCAGTCTAGACTATGGTAATAGGTCTAATCATGGCGAGTCAAAACTATATCTCAATCTTCACAAATAATAAACATCAAGAAGGAACAATATGGTTCGTGGTTTGCAGCCCACTAACATATGTACTTGATTAGACCCGAAGGACAAGATAGGTCTATAAAGCTAGGCTATAATAGCAGCAAAATTCATGGTAATAAATATAAAATACGGAAGAATGATAAATAGTACTACTATTGATATCTGAATCCTGCAGACAGTCATCTACTTCTCTATTCTACGCAGTGGCTCATCAATAACCTAGAGAGATCACTAGGTCCTCAGGAGACATTGCAAGATACATAATATATATGTCGTATGTACAGTAAATAAACATGCAAGATAGACAAGAAAATAATACAAAAAATGAACAGAACTAAGATAATGACATGCCATAGAGAAATGTAATACTAGACGTGGCAAACAAATAAATCGCGGTGACCACAATACAATGAGGTATGTAGATACCAACTGTAGAAACGAGATGTAAAGCACTATACTCTAGAGGGGGGTGAATAGAGTAGGCAGCAGAATTTAGCTAATTAAAAGTGTTAGCAAAAAGATCACATATAATATATCACAAGTAAGTTAATGAAAAGTAGAGATTATAAAGCAAATGTAAACACGATGATGTATACTGGTTTCCCTTTTGTGAGGACTAGTCCAGTCGGAAGAACTCTAGCTTTGACCACAAGTTTTCATTCAAAGTTCTTGCAACTTCTATAACACGAGCTTTGATCTGAAGTACTCGACCAACTTCAATTATGAAGTATCTATCTTCAATCAAGCCTCTGAATACAATCACTCTGAAACTTCTAGACCGTACCGTACTGGCAAATCGACTAGAGGATTGTAACTGGCTTGGGATTTGAAAATGAAAGCTTTGGAACACTTTAGAAGAAGTAGTAGGCTTATAGAGAAGAGATATGAAAGTGAATTGGTGAGTTGAAATGGTCAAAATCCTTCTCTATTTATAGTTTTTCCAAAGGCAGAATTCTGACAGAATTCGGGCAGAATTCGGGCAGAACTCTATGAGAAAATCTCGACAAGATCCGTAACTGCAGGAGGACCAAGTTCAAAAACCAACATCCACTAACCGAACTCTGGCCGAATTCGGGCCGAACTCGGGCCAATTTCTGTTGGAGTTCTGTCAGGATTTTTGCAAACTAGTTTTGGCTTTTTGAAAAGTCAAGCAGTTAGAAGTAGTTTAGGATTTTGTAAGTGGGCTTGTTTTCAAAATAAAATGGTATTTTGAAAACGTTTCTTGGATAGCCTATTTGCTAGTAAGATACAGTTTACATCGTATTCCTAGACTCAATAAATATGAAAAATATATTGATCAAATAGGAAAACCAATAGCCCTTTGATGACGCCTTTCTTCTGATATTTGAGTAGACTTGAAGACGCATTTTTTCTTGATGGCAGTCATCCAAAGATAAACAGATCTAGAAATCTGAATACTTTTCGGTTCCTTCACTACAACAAAAAGACCTATTAATGACGGCTAAAAACCGTCATTAATTAAGAACCATGACATTTTTTTTTCAATCTAACCGTTATGAAAACGAGTGTTATAAATGTTTTTGAAAGCGTTATAGATAATTCTTCCAAAAACGTTATTAATAGGTTGAATTTCTGCTACGTTTTATTTTCAAAGCGTTATGGATATTTATGTAAAATCGTTATGAATAGTTAATATGGTTTAGAAGTCAGGACATTTTGAAAGCGTTATGAATAGATGATCTATATATGGTCATTGTATCACATTTATAACGCTCTATACTACATGTTATACATTCCAAACGCTGCTCAATTCAATTTGAAAACAACCACTTTGATCCATATTTACAACAAAACATTGAAATGTAATATAAAGTACCATTCTCCATTTTATTTCTCAAAATAGGGTACATCAACATCTCACAGATATAGAGTACTTTAGCTAGTTACATTTTATTGTCTCAAAATAGAGTACTTTAGTTACCATTATACATTCATTTCATTATATACATCTTCTCAAAATATATAAAGTATCCAATATAGAATTTACACTTAAAAAAAACCATACTGCTTACGACAGTCAATTGAACTGCAACCAAGGAATCATTTTCATCTCTAGTGGCCAATACTGCTCTTGAATCTCCAACATTTCCAATAATAAGATCTTCACCCTATAGCAGCAATACAGTAGCATCAAACTTAGTTATTCTGGATCTTTTCATATGAACAAACTATAAGAAAGGTAACTCAAAAGCATGTGGAAAAGGTCTCGCCAAACTATTGCTGCTATCAACCTTACCTGCAGCAAAAGAGATCCTTCCACCAAAGAGAGCATAAAGCAACAGGACTGCAGCAATGCCAACATGGAAGAGTAGAGCAAAGGTTGCAGGCAGGGCTGAGGAAGGGAAACCCTTGAGATTTATTCCCAAACGAAACAGCTGCAATGCAATATAAATAGAAACAAGTTATATCAATCATCATCATCATCCAAGGCTCCTCCAATCTCCGCTAAGGAGCATATGAAAGCTCCAGACAACAAATTTCATCTAAAATGTACTGTAAGCAAAGAATAAACAATAATTTTGTGCATGGTGCTCAATATAATTCCATAATCAAAGGGTGTCTTGTCCACAAAAGAAGGGTTCACAGCAGAAATGTTTCCAAAAAATCCTTTACAAAAAGAGCTAAAATTCATAATGATGACAACTGAATCTTTGGACTTCGACTACTCATTAACCAATCTCAGTTATTCATTATGGAGAAAGGTTATAAATTGCATGAGCAGGATAACACGCACATCTGATATTTAAAAGGTATGGTCTTAATGTTATTTGTCTGTTTAAACTTTAAAAGATAGATACAAGTACTTTTGATATCCATATCTTGAATAATATCTGAATAGTATCTTAATGATAATCAGATCTCATAAACCTATATGTTGAACTTAATTTATTTTGTAATATTCTTAGTATCACTAGGCAATATTCAATGTGTGTCCATATTTGATCCAATTATATGAAAGTTGTGATGAATTAATGAAGTACATAATTTGCAGATGGATGTCAACTGACACGATGAAAAGGGCCACCACTAGACGGCTAATTTTATCTTTCCACTCAGGATATCCAAGGGATATTCAGAGGATTCAACAAACCTACAAAAAACTTAGGGGGTCAGTCAACATGGAATTTATAATCCAAATTATTAGACTTAAATGGAGTGTAGTCAACTGGTATTTATGGAGAGGATTTGAAAGTCGCGCGTTAGTGGAAAATAAAGGATTTGGATTGGAAAACCTTAAAGCTTGTTGCAACCTATGGATAATTATCATAAAATGAGAGAAATAAGGATTCTCAAATTCTTTCCCAGACCATCTTCATTCTAAATCTATCTTATATATAGAGCTATTATTTGGACCCAAGATCCGAACAAAACTAGGCTTTGGATAATTAAGATGCGGTTTTCAAAAGTAGACCTACTTCTCGAAATAAATAGGGTTTGGGTGCCATATAAATTCTACTTGAAGCCCAATCCACTCCCGATGCAAAATTAATAAGAATTATAGGATTATAGTGCATTTTTGTGTATGATTACAAGGGCAGTGTGTGAGTGAACTTCATCATCCAAATGACGATTGCATGATTACCAAATCATGCTAAAATGACAATCATTTGGGTTTGAAATTGAAATGCGAGTAGATTATAAAATCGATATTGACTACCCCTACACCCAAGCTTTCATCAAAAGTGAAAAAACCAAAATTAAGAAAATGTTTAACTACAGTTTGGACCATCAAGAAAAGTGAACAAAAAAAAGATAAATTCACTTATGGTTCACTTTTCTTTCACAACTCTTTATATAAAGCATTAAACCAGATGAAGTTATCTGCTTTTCTGTGTGACCCTGTGAAGTGTGCTTGGTTCAGTAATGATAAATAAAACTTATCCCGATCAAAAATCCTACAAGTGGAAGAAACGTGAGAGCCAAAAATGCAAGAGAAAGCTCCTTTGGTGGTCTCTTCTCTGGCACACGGAAGATGTTTGATATCTCTTATTTTGGCCCAAATCGTAAGTAAGGATCAACATGTTGCAGGGGAGGGCGTGTTGCTTTCTCTGGTGCTTCCGACAAATCTAACTCCACATGACCAAGAACCCGTAAGAATGAATTTTTCTGTACAATGGCACAAAATTTAACAATTGCTCAAGCTTATAACAAATGGCATTCGTAAGAAAGGAGAAACATTACCATTGCAATATCACCGACTGTAAGCTCGATGTCATATTTTCCAGAGAGATAATATAGTTTCTCTACCAAACCAAGAAAGTCCTAGATGTAACAAGCATAAAAAGATAAGATCCAAACTTGAAGAGAACTTTTCATGCACATTGCTAAAGCTTACAAGCAGAAATAATGGTCTTAAGACTTGATTTTACAGGAACAAATGTGTAGGTTAGTCTATTAGCAATATAAATATCTATTTTCTACTGATACAAATATAGTTTATCAATATTCAGCTTTTAACCTTCTCAATCAGAAATGCATGCACCTGTTACAGAACATGTTCTCGATAGATGACAATCACATGAAAACCTAATCAGTAATATTCTAGTCCAAAATCATGACAAGTTGACTTTGTTAGCTACTTATGTTACATGACCTTTAAATCAAATTTGCTGCTAAGAGAGCAAATCATTAAGTAAAAAGCATATTTCCTAATTAGTAGAGATCCTTATTACCATTCTATGTTACACGAATAAAAATAAGATACGACATGAAATGAAAACAGTAATACAGAGAAGCACTGATTTTAGAATCCCAGCGTGTGCCTATCTGAATTTTGTGTATCCAACACATACTCAAAGGATCGAGTACAAACCCTTCGAAATTCCACTTCTCCTCTTTATCCAAAATTGCCAACATCATAATAGAATCAGCTAGGCTATATTTTGTTGTTCTTCAATTATGGAGACTCGAATCGTTTGAATCAGAGACGAAGAATCTAACCTGGAATTAAATTAAAATACAAATTACGTAAATTTAGAGCAAATTTTTGGCTGATTGAATTAAAACTAGCTTATTGCAGCAGAACAACGAATATGAACAAGGGTTCAAATCAAATCAAACCTAGGGACCAGAACAAGACAATATTTGCCAAAAAATTCATACAAAATTCATAAAAAACAAATGGAGAAGAAACCTATGGACCTGGAACAGATTTCTCCGATAGATCCCTCCGTCCGCCGACTAGAGGCGGATCCGTAGCGGAAACCCCAGAGATCGACGCCAAGACGGAGCCGACAAAGAGTCCGATCGCGAGGGAGCGACGGAGGAGCACCATCGTTGCCAGATCTTGTAGTGGGGAGTACGACCGGTCTCGTCCGATTTCACATCGAGGAAGATAAATTAGGGTTAGGGTTTGCTTGTCTAGAGTTAGGGTTTGGATGGAGGAAGAAGGAGGAAAGAGGGAGAAGATAGCCCAGAAGAGAACCAAGAGGAAGAGTGACGAGAGAGGAGAGCATTATAACGATGGGAGAGGAGTGGGCTGAGGGGAGTTCGGGAGCGGGGAGCGGAAGGAGAAAGAGAGAAGGAGAAAGAGAGAAGGAGAAGGGGTTGAGACTTTTCCTTAAGTGCGGGAGTAAGTACGGGAGAGTCGAGGTTTCGACTTAAATTTTGGTTTTTTTTTTCATAACGCTCGTATCACTGAGTGACAATCAATAACGTTTATATAGAAAACCGTCATAGAATATAGTCTTGCTGAACTTTGATGACGCTTCTTTATCAACCGTCATGAAATCCACTTATCAAGCGTCATTAATAGGTCTTTTTGTTGTAGTGTTTGGCCCATTAATAATTATTCTCCATTGCATATATTCTGGTTTGATCATGTTTGATTATGCTTACTGCATGTCTGAAACTACATATTAAGCGAATAAATCAGTATGATGCATTATGATACAAACATAGTAATAAGATATAGAACATTAGGACAATGCTAAGTTTAAGTAGCAACATGATAGTGATTACATGAATATTAGTGACGTCATTATCTTAAACTTAATTGATTAGCCATATTCAAAAACATGATATAATCATTGGGCTAACAATCTCCCCCTTTTTGATTATGGCAAATCAGTTAAGTTTAAGATAGATACGATAGAGGCATGTATCACTAATAAACACATAGTACTAGAATATTGTGTGCTAACTTAAACTTATTTCTCCCCCTTTGACATGATCAAATATAAGCTCCTCCGTAATTAGAGTTAAAATGAACTCAAGCATAAGTAAAGGAGAAAAGCAAAAATAATCATGATCAAGGATTAGGAGAACAGTGTAACGACAAGTTTGGAAGATTGTATAACTAAAGTAGAAAAACTTGTCAAAAATAGTTGGTTGAACTTAAAAACATTGAAATAATTAATACATAGTTTACCAACTAGAAATCCAAAAATAACATTCAAATCACAATATGATGAATAAATAAAACTATAGTTTTGAAATTGACCAATAAAATTTTTTAATAAAAAATTAGATATCAATATAGTAGAAATCAGTCATTGGTCATAAATAATTCATGAAAAATTCACAGATCTAGTATATACCAAAAAAATATAATGAGACTTTTAACAATGATCACAAAAAATATGATTCATAATTTGCCCATACAAATTAGTGAATCACATCAATAAAGAGTACAATCATCAAAAAAAATAAAAAATACCTATACTAGAATCTATACAAAATCAATATCAATGTTCATACATTTGAATTCAATTACCTTATCATGATATATGTATGTCTATTAGATAAACATGAAGGTAATGAAGACAAAATACTTGAGAATGAGAAATTCAGCCGACTTGAATGCTCTCCCGCAAAGTATGATCAGTCTAAATATTGATAACCATGAACTTTGAGATAAAATCTCAATAAGAAATGCCAAAATTAATTTAAACTCAAAAGAATTATCAATGAAGATAATTAAATATATTTGGCAAAATAATTTTTTAGAAACTCGAATAAAATTAGAGAATTATAAATAAATAAATAATAATAATCATATATTCTCTCATAAACTTACTAAAATAAAAAATCATGAACCAATCAATAAGATATGTTAAGTAAAAGAATATATGTCCATGATGAACTAGATATACCACATATTAAGGACATAAAAGAATTGAAACAATTAATTTTGCTCCCCCTTAAAATATGAGTATCTAGTTCCGAAGTAATTTATATACAAAAATAGATAAAATAAATAATAACAAAATCTAAGGAATATCCAAGATATGTATCTTTCTTTCCTTTGATCAAATGCATATAAAGTTCCTAAAACAAATATCATCTTTAGGCAAAAAGAAATATTCAATAAATAAATGCTTAAAGATGAACAAACAAAATATGTCTCCAATAAAAAAATATAACTAGATAAATGTTCAAAGAAAAATGTATTCTAGATATATGGCATGTCAAGGGGATAATTGATTTGAAACAATTAACTTCTCCACTTTTACATGGCTATATCCAAAAAAATAATAGTATTGACAAAATTTAAAAATTTCAGAGACATATTTCCAAAAGTAGATAACTAAGTCAAAAATATTATGTCTTCTTATCAAATTTCATTTCTTCCCTTTTAAAGCCTTAGCACGGTGTCCACCTGAGAACCGTAAGGTTAAAGAAAAAAAACGCTTTGAAAGAGATATTCAATTTGCCTAACTTCTCCCCCGCAAAGAGTTACTGCTATAGATAGTAAATAACTTGAATAAGAAGAATATAATAAAAAGCTTAAAATCATGAATATTACACAAGCTAAAGACAAAATCACAAGACCATAATATTCAATGAGTAGTCACAAGATCATCAAGTCTGAATATTGAATAGTATGATAGAAAAATGAATATATAAAAGATGACAGACATTAACCTATGAAGGTCAATATATGTTACCTTCTGTAAAATTAAATCATTAAATGATATTATCCATCAAAGCTAAAATCCAAAATCTATTAGATAACAATTGTAACTAGATCTCAATAAATTTTTAGTTTATAAAGCGTTGATCAATCTTGGAGTTAGCTGTAGGGGTACTATCCCAGCTACCGGAGGTTCACCGGGAAACAATTAAGTACCGCTTCGCTTTGGCCGTAGCCGTGGTGACAGACAGGCCCTTTGTAGGCTTGTGCCCAAAACAAATCTCTTATTTAATAACTGAAAATTTAAGAAGAATTAGTACAATATGAAATAAATTATATTCTGTGGACTTAATTTTTTTAGAACAATGTAGCATTCGGTATAAGATGTATCAATTACATTTATCCATATGTGCTACAAAATTATTGGATAACAATAAAATATAAAATATTTATAAATCAAAATGTAGGACCTAGATATGCTGATGTATTCTGGAACCTAGGGGACTGGGTTCAGTACCTTGGATCCAGAACTAGATAGTTGCAGGTAGACCTTAATAAATTTTAAGTCTATAAAGTATTGATCACTTCGGTTTAGCTGTAGGGGCCGGTTCCCAGCTAACGGTAGTCCGAAGACTAGTACACCGTGTCGCTTCATAGCTATTTACACCTATATGACAGAAGGATCCTTTCGGCTTGTACCAAAAATGATCTCTACTTTCAAGAACTTAGATTTAAAGGAATATATGCAGTATCATCGAACAACATTGAAAACCAGAATTCCTAAATATAAAATAAGTAAATACCCAAAGAAAGGTTTATCAAGCTCAAGAAAAAATAATTTAAATAAGAGTCATGTATCAAAAAATGTCAACCAAAAAGCCAAGCAAAACATTATTAGAAAAGGCTTTGAGGAAGAAGCTAATAAAGAGAAGAACATAAATTTGTTCAAAAAAAATCAATAGCTTAAGTATGAGATAAGCACAAGTTTGAAACTACTTTTATTTAAAATAATATAGAACTTGAACTCAACTCATATATTAGACAAAGATGTAATTGATTCATAAGAAGGTAATCAAAATAAAATATGAGAATCAATAGTGAAGTATATTATGCAAGCACAAGGTTAATATAAAAGTATATGTATATATTTTTCAAGTAAATATGAGACTTGTGCTAGACGTACATACTCACAAAATACTGATCAAAGTAAATACGACATATTAAAGACAAATCGATAAGAAGTGACCATTAAAAATATTAAAGACAGAGTCAAAAACATATTAACTCAAAAAAAGGAAGCTCCTATGCATGCTTCAAGAATAAAGATTAAAAGTAAAGGGCATACATAGACAAATGTGTCATACTAGTAGAAAATAACATACTATATAGTGGGAACTAATCATTTAAGCTAAACAGCTAGTCATGCTGGGATTATGTCTCACATTGATTCAAACAATAAACAAATTAAAAGATATCAATGAAATTTAGTAGCAAGATATTAATAAGAACATGCTAGATTCTATAAATAAAAACATAAAGTAAATCATTTAGCATGTTACCAAAGTGGTTCAAGTGATCACACTTATGTTGGTACAATTGCATGGAAAATGACCTTTGTAGTTGTGCAATCACCAACACGTTCCATGGTTCTATGGTTCAGCATAAGTAGCTCCACCTAAAATATTAGGTGAAGACTTTGGTATCCAACACTTGGATCCACATTTGTTAGCTTTGGGAACCCATTTGCACAAGTTCATATCAACTAGTTTTCTAATCTGACAACTATTAGAAACATGTCCATTCATACCACAATAATGACAGAAAGTATTAATATTAGTGCTATGTGCAGCAGTATGAGAACGTACAGTGGTGTGATATGATGTGCGTGGATACTTGTAATCGAAAGCATGGTTATGTGAAGCTTTAGCTTTGCTTGCTTTCTTTCTAGATGATCTGTCGTGTGTGACTTTCTGATGTGCTATGTGTCTTGTGTTAGACTGAGTCATAGGTTGTATTACCTGCTTTTTCTTTCTAATCTCTAACTTTTTAGAGTTAGCACAGATCTCATCATATTTAGCAGAAAGTGCATCAATTCTACATGATGCAATAGAATACTTCTTCTTTTCTGATTCTAAATCTTTCTTAAGTTTAACATTTTTGAGTGCTTTTCTCAATGCAATCAAGTACCTTATGCAATCTAAACTTCAGTGTGGAAATCTCAGTCGAATTATTAGAAGGAGAACTATTTCTAGCATCATTTAATAAGCAAGTAAGCTTTTCATTCTCCCGCTTATAGGATAGAATATTCTTTCTAGCTTGCTTATACTTATCTAATAGCTTGCATATACTTATCTAACACTCATCATGAGAAGATTCACTTTCTTCAAAAGAATTGTTTTGTACCTCGTTTGATAATGCCATTAAGCATAAATTTGCAGCTTGATGAGGTCTCTCTTCTTCTTCTTCTTCAGAATCTCTTGCTTTGCTTTCACACCATATGCTCGTGCTAGTGTACTTGTGAGACGATGATCTTCCTTCATTTGATCTTTCGTAGTAACTCTCCTTTGTAGCAGTAGTACAATCTTCTTGGATGTGGCCTATCTTCTTGCAGTTGTCACATACAAGCTCTTCTTCATATAAGAGATTGTGTTGTACCTTAAATCCCAATTCCATCATGCATATATTTGCATCATTATGAAGATTATCCTCCTATCTGGAGTTGCTAGCTTTACTTTCATACCTGCACTCATAAGTAGCTTCAAGAACTTTCCAAAATTTATGAGATGTTGTGCAAGTATTAATAAGATTAAATATATTTATGTCTACATCACAATAAAATATATGCATACCTTTTGCATCAAGGCTAGCTAACTTCTTCTCTTCCTCGTGTAACTATAATAAGGTTTGTCGATTATAGATGATGTGAGAATAGAAGTGATAGTAGGCTTTTTGTAGCCATTGATAATAATTGACCATAAGTCAAAATCTACAGACTTAAGGTAGAAGCTCATCCGTGTCTTCTAATAACTATAGTTTGTTCCATCAAATAGTGGGAGTCTATTGGAGGATTGCTCTTCAGTTGTGAAGTACATACTTGCCATATGTGATATATTGATCAATGTAACAGCAGTTATATAATAACAATATTACTTTGCTTTACCTGTATAACCCGCTCTGGTAATGAGGATCTTCTCTAGGGATGTAAAGCCAAATAATACAGTCCTTGCTCTAATACCAATTGTAGAATCAATTGGTATGATCAAGCAAGATCTATATAAAGAGAGCTCGCTCTGATACCAATTATAGATACCAACTGTAGGAACGTGATGTAAAGCACTATACTCTATAGGGGGGTGAATAGAGTAGGCAACAGAATTTAGCTAATTAAAAATGTTAGCAAAAAGATCACATATAATATATCACAAGTAAGTAAATGAAAAGTAGAGATCAGAAAGCAAACGAAAACATGACGATGTATACTTATTTTCCTCTGTGAGGACTAGTCCAATCGGAAGAACTCTAGCTTCCAGTTGAATCCACTATGGAAAATCACCACAAGTTTTCATCCGAAGTTCTTGCAACTTCTACAACGCGAGCTTTGATCCGAAGTACTCAACCAACTTCAATTGTGAAGTGTCTATCTTCAATCAAGCCTCTGATTATAATCACTCTAAAACTTCTAGACTGTACCACACTGGCAAATCGACTAGAGGATTGTAACTGGCTAGAGATTTGAAAATGAAAGCTTTAGAACACTTTGGAAGAAGTAGTAGGCTTATGGAGAAGAGATATGAAAGTGAATTGGTGAGTTGAAATGAGCGAAATCCTTCTCTAATTATAGTTTTCCAAAGGCAGAATTCTGACAGAATTCGGACAGAATTCGGGCAGAACTCTATGAAAAAATCTCGGCAAAATCCATAACTGCAGGAGGACCAAGTTCAAAAGCTAACGTCTACTAACTGAACTCTGGCCGAGCTCGGGCCGAATTCTGTTGGAGTTCTGTCAGGATTTTTGCAAACTAGTTTTTGGTTTTTTGAAAAGTCAAGCAGTTAGGAAGTAGTTTGGGCTTTTATAAGTGGACTTGTTTTCAAAATGAAAGGGTATTTTGAAAATATTTCTTGGATAGCCTATTTACCAGTATGATGCAGTTTACATCTTATTCCTAGACTCAATAAATATGAAAAATACATTGATTTAGGAAAATCAATAGCCCTTTGATGACGTATTTTTTCTGATATTTGAGTAGACTTGAAGATGCCTTTTTTCTTGACGGCAGTCGTCCAAAGATAAACAGATCTAGAAATTTTGAATACCTTTCGGTTCCTTGTATAATGCCATCTTTGGCCCATTAATAATTATTCTCCATTGTATATGTCCTGGTTTGATCATGTTTGATCATGCTTACTACATGTCTGAAAGTACATGTTAAGCGAACAAAGCAGTATGATGCATTATGATACAAACATAGCAATAAGATGTAGAACATTAGGACAATGCTAAGTTTAAGTAGCAATATGATAGTGATTACATGAATATTAGTAACGTCATTATCTTAAACTTAATTGATTAGCCATATTCAAAAATATGATATAATCATTGGGCTAACAAGGTGCTAACGGTCCTATAGAGAGTAGCATAGTGAGGGAATCCTTGTCAATAGTAGGTCTCTATCGTAGCACATTGAGGGACTCCTGAGTTGAGAGTAGTCAAGTAGCCAATCCTAGTATCGGACAAAGGTTAAGACAAGTCAAACTCATATCAAGACAAGTCAAAGTCAAGTCAGTTGACTCAAGTCAAGTCCAAGTATCAGGATAAAGTCAATCATATACGGGTAACGAATCATGTCAATGCCAAGTCAATCAAGCATACAAGAATACGAGAATCTAACAAGTATAGTGTAGCATAGATATAATATGTGACAAGGAAAAGAAAGACATGTAGCATGTAAGAACAAGTTAAGAAAACATCATTGAGCATATACAATAAATCATGTGATAGTACAGAAAATAAATAGCCATGAACAAGAACAACTAAAAATAAACATACATACATATTGTACAAGTTGGCAAGGTATACTTGCATGTCGGCCAAGTCTCCGTTGAATCCGTAGTTATCAAGGCCTAGCCAAGAGTTCACATACAAACAAAAATTATTATTACTATCATTATTTATACATATGACATATGAGTTTCTTAACATAACATGTTTACATGCTTTTAGAAAATGTCTAGACCTAGTTTCATAGTTTTTGACCTCTAAAATTCGAGGTTACGTCCCCATCACAAGGACATGTATATAAATCATGTAAAAATCATAAAAATATAATTTAAATATGATTTATAATAATTTAACTCTAAATTTTAGATTTAAATTTTTAGGTACGGTTCATGGTTATCGCTAGATTACACCTACTAGTTTTACTCGAAACTTATCCAAAGTATTATCAAATGTCACGACCCGATCCCAAATAATTGGGTCGAACAAGATCATGCCCAGCCTGCACCGTTGTTGAGACGGCGGCAGTAAGCTGTTCTATTAGCAGGTAACCACAACAACATCTATATTTGTCACAACTCAATATTCGGGAATTGAAAACTTTATTAAACATTGAGATAAATACAACTGGAAGTAAATGAACTGAATTAAAATACTGAATTCAAATAACAAAATTTTTCAAAAACAACAAAACTGGAAAAAAAAAATCTAGCTAAGCATTCGGCTCGTCGGCCTCAGGTCCTGCGTCCTCCAATGGGGACTCTGGCAACACCACGGGGTACAGAACCGGGTCATAATAGCTACTGTATAACAGCTCAGCATCCTCAATATCCCCTAAAAATGTATCTCCAGTCAGGAAGGAGCAAAGTACAATTTATGCTAATTTGACAGTTGAAATAATAATAGAATCATGCATTTTTAAACAATTTAGAAATGAACAGTTTTCTAACAGTAAAACAGTGTGATTTGAATAGGCAATGAATATGACCGGCTTGGGTTTGTTACAGTTCAGATACGGCTTATCCCCGTGTGTATGAGGGGTAAGCTAGTACAGTTCTAAGTTATTTTGGGATGTGGTCATACTCATTATACTACTCCCCTAGTCCCCAAATAGTTACAGTAGTTACAGTAGTTACAGCCAGTGCTCTTAGGGAGAGTTCCGTGTTGCATCGTGGTTTAAACTTGCAGTAAAGCGATTATTAAATAACTGTAAACTAATACAAAATGTACTTGCCTCAAATGGACTGGACTTGAAGGGATGAAGACTTCGAGATGGGATTTAGACTCGTCCTCGAAATCCTAAATTCGAGAAGTTCGACTCAGAATCCAGGGTTACCAAGCTAACTATGCTAGTTAAAATATCTAATTGTCCTAATCAATTTTAAATCTTTATTTATTAAATACGAACAAACACGATTATCGGCGCGTTATAATTACTAACGAGGGAAAGTTCATTTGAATTTGTATTTTGGAAAAACTTGTAGTTACCAATTTAATTTGATTAAAACTTTGTATTTTCGTAATTATACATATAAAACTAAATTTCTTATTTTAATGAGAAAAACATGATCGTTGTTAAATATTAAAACTTGTAAATTTTAATGTGAGAAAACTTTATTAATTTTTTATACAAAAATAATTATCTATTTTTGATTTATGCGTACGCTAAAATAACTCGCAAAACCAGAAAAACAACAGAAAACCTACGCTACAAAATTCCAGGTCACAGAGCCAAAAGACCAGCTGGGCTTATGCCCATTATAATTTATTTACATAAATTGAAATAAGACGAAACAGTTGTTAGTTCTAAAATCTTCCTACAATTTAATTATGAATAAATTAAATAATAAAAAATAAATTAAATATTAATGAGTCTCAGATATTGGTGCAATCATCATATAGGCTAATGCCTCAACGTCCGGGCGAAGCCGATTTTGTTTGCACTTAGCTAGGGCCCATTGACCTTTACGGTCGTCGCCTAAAAATTCCAAAATACTAGTATTTTCCGAAAACCATTTTAAAATCATTTTAAAGATACAATTAAATTTTATGGAAAATTCGGCAGCATTTCCTCTATTTTTAGTCAACCCCAAAACTGGAAAATATGCCAATATTTTCCTGCAAATCCCAAACCAGGGAAATCCCAAAAAATATATATGAAAACAACCACAATCCTTCCCAATATTAATTCGGAACGACCCGAAACGAATTCGGGAATTCGAAACCAACCCTAAAACATCACAGCACAAAATCAGAAAGATCCGAAAACCATTTATCCAGAAATCCATTTTCGAAAGTTTCGAAACTACGACGTCGCTAAAAACCGAATTCCCGGGAGGGAATCGAGGACCAATCTCATCACAGACAAAATAAAATGGGACGGGACAGGGGGTTATACCTTGGGTTGCTCGGCTAGAGCTCTCAGATGATATAATAAAGAAATCCACGCGGAAAGCGGAGTCGAATCCACAAGACTGCGGAGTTGAACCGAATCCCCGAGACAGCGATGGTGTCACAGCGGAGCCGCGGCTAGGAACCGAACGGAGAACAACGCTGGACCGCGCTGTCGGGACAGCGGGACACAGAAAACCGACGGGTCGGGGTCGCCGGAGGAAACCCGAGAGGGGGTCGGCCACGAGAGCAAAAGGGCGGGACCGCGTGCTGGCGGCGGCGAACGTCGAGGAGCACTCGGGGACGCGCTCGGGTGGGGGTGCTGGACAGGGGAGGCCGAGAGGGGCGGCCTCGGCGGACGGGAGCGGGGCCGGCTGGCTGGCGGTCGGAGGAGCCGTACGCTGGCGGCTGGCCGGCGAACGGGGCCGGAGGAGGCGCTAGACGGGCGCACATGAGGCCGGGGGTCGACCGCGCGGGAAGACGCGCACGGGGGCGCGGGCGGCCGGGTCGGGGCCGCGGGTCGGCGGCTGCGGTGGGGCGCAGTGATGGGATTCGGCGCTGGAGGCACCGCGGTTGGCCGAGAAGGGCTGGTTCGGGGTCCGGGGAGTTTGAGAAAAGTGATTTGGAGGAATTAGAGAGGGAGAGGAAGTGAGTTGCTCGTGAGGGTGGTGGTAGTGGGTTTGAGAGGAGTTATAAGGAGAAGTGTGGTGAAAAAGAAGGAGGAGTTGGAGGAGAAATAGAGGAGTGTGTGGAGGAACGTGAGTTACAGGAGAGAGAAATAAGGAGTGGAGAGAATAGGGGTGCTGGTCCACGTGGACCAGTTCAAGATAAAACTATATATTTTTTAAAAAGAAAAATAGAATTCAAAAGAAGGGAGGGGGTTCAGGTTGGGTCTGGGTTGGGGATCTGGTCCGGGCTGTGGTCAGGTCAGCACTCAAAACCACACTTTTTAATTTTGAAATAATTTTAAACTCACTAATAATACTAATAGTAATAATAATAATAATAATATTATGCTAATAATAATCATAATACAAAACTGGATTTCACAATCTTTCCTCCTTAGAAAATTTCGTCCTCGAAATTAAAGGCCGGATTAGGGGGGTACCTTAAGTCTCAAACAAGTACGGATATTGTACCCGTAACTCAGGTCTAACAATAAGAATTTTCAAGGCAGTCGTAGATGAGACGGTTTAGGGACAAGTTTCATTTATGATATCATCTATACAGAAAAATACAAAGGCGAACCAAAGTACACGAGGTTGATCAGACCATCATGCATCGGTCCTGATTAGACAATATGTTAGTGGGTGCACCCAATAAAATACTATCATGATCAAGCTTGATAAAGAGATAGCTTGCAAAACTAGGCTAACTTAGCAGCATCAGTCAAGTTTAGAACGAAAAGGTAAGAAATAGGAGTTATGTGATGGCTCAAATTCTGATCTTCTTCTCACCTCTGACTACGCTTGCAACTAGTTTCTCTGGCACTGAAAGGTTGAGTCCAATCTTCAGCTCTGAATTATCCAATATGTGACTCGGATCCGGAATGTAGCGTCTGAGCTGTGATACATAGAAGACGTTGCACACTCTCAAGATTAGCTGGTAGAGCTAACCGGTACGCTACTTCCAACTCATCTTAAAACTTCAAATGGCCTGATGTACCTGGCCTCAATTTTTCCTAGCTCCGTCAAAACTGATCGTTCCTCTGGTAGGAAAAAAACTTCACCGAAATGCTATCTCCTTCTTCAAACTTCACTGGTCGACGACTACTATCAACCCAATGCTTCTGTCTGTCTTGGAAAATCCTGAGCTTGTCTCTGATCATTCTCACCTTCTCTGCTACATCGGTCACCTTCTCAGGTCCAAGCAACGCTCGTTCTCCGACGTCGTCCCAAGCAAGTGGAGTGCGGCAACGACGTCCATAGAGTGCCTCGAACGGTGTCATACCGATACTAGCTTGGTAGCTGTTGTTGTAGGAGAATTCTATCAAGTGCAAATGGTCTTCCCAAGACCCTCCAAATTCCAAGACGCAGGATCTCAGCATGTCTTCTAGCGTCTGTATTGTTCTCTCTGATTGCCCGTCAGTCTGGGGATGGTAGGCGGTGCTGAACTTCAGTTGTATTCCCAAACTGTCATAAAAACTCTTCCAAAAATGAGAGGTAAATCTAGTATCTCTGTCAGATACGATACTTACCGAAACTCCATGAATCCGGTAGATGTGCCGCATGTACAGTGCTGCCAACTTCTCGGTGGATAGACCAATCTTGAAGGGGATAAAGTGAGCTGACTTCGTCAGTCGGTCCACGATAACCTAAATGGTATCCTTCCCTCCTTGGGATCGAGGCAGTCCCGACACAAAATCTATTATTATGTGCTCCCATTTTCACTCCAGAATGTCATGCGGCTGCAATAGTCCTGCTGGTCTCTGTCTGCTAGCCTTCACTTGTTGACAAATTAAACATCTAGCAACATACCTGGCCACGTCCTTCTTCATTCCGTACCATCACACTATAGTTTGCGTATCCCGATACATTTTGTTGGCTCCAGGATGTATGGAATACTGCGACTGGTGTGCTTCATGCATCAGCTCGTTCCTCAGTTCGCCAGTTGGTACACAAAGCCTCGTACCATTCTTCAGCGCTCCGTCACTAGCGATTGAGAATCCTTCAAGTGTTCCTGCCAGCACTTGATCTCTAAGTTTGCAAAGTGTCTCGTCTTGAAACTGCGTCTCCTTGATTTTGTCCATCAGACTCGAGCTCACTTGCAACTTCATCAACAATGAATCAGCATCCAGCTCCTTCCTTCCAGACAATATAGTCTCCAGTCCAAGCTTCTCGATGTCCTCTAGCGGGTGCCGCTCCTTGGTCAAAAACATCGCCATAGGGTATCGACTAAGTGCATCTGCGACCACATTAGCCTTACCCGGGTGGTACTGTAGATTGATGTCAAAATCCTTCATCAGCTCCAGCCATCTTCTTTGCCTCATGTTCAGCTCTTTCTGAGTGAAAACATACTTCAGACTTTTATGGTCTGTATATATTTCCACTCTCTCTCCATATAGATAATGCTCCCAAAGCTTCAAAGCAAAGATGACTGCCGCAAGCTCCAGATCATGTGTGGGATAGTTCTTCTCATGAGTCCGTATTTGCCTAGATACATAAGCAATCACTTTTCCGTGTTGTTGAAGAACGTAACCCAGTCCTTTACCTGAGGCATCACTGTAGATTAAGAAACCACTAGTTCCTGCGGGTAGCGCAAGGATTGGTGTAGTGGTAAGTCTCTTCTTTAGCTCCTCAAATGATGCCTGGCAATCTTTCGTCCAGATGAACTCTTCATTCTTCCGAGTGAGCTTCGTCATCGGCTCAGCAATTCTGGTAAAATCCTTCACGAACTTTCGGTAGTAGCCAGCCAAGCCCAAGAAACTTCTGATTTCAGCAACTGAGCTTGGGGTAGTCCACTTCTCAACAACGGCTATCTTCTTCGATCCACCGAAATTCCTTCTCCTGTGGCAACATGGCCAAGAAAATCTACCTTGTCTAGAAAAAACTCACATTTGGAAAGCTTACCATACAGCTTCTCCTTCCTCAAAGTTTCCAGAACTTTCCTGAGGTGCTCTTCGTGCTCCTCTTCCGTCTTTGAATAGATCGAATGTCATCGATGAAGACAAAGACAATTGATCTAGGTATTCATGGAAAACCTTGTTCATAAGGTTCATGAACACCGTAGGAGCATTCGTCAGTCCAAACGACATGACCAAGAATTCAAACTTCCGATACTTGGTGTTGAATGCCATTTTGGGAATATCTTCCTTCCTGACCCTGATCTGGTGGTAGCCAGATCTAAGATCAATCTTCAAAAACACCTTGGCTCCGCTCAATTGATCAAATAGGTCATCGATCCGGGGCAGAGGGTACTTATTCTTGATGGTGATATTGTTCAGCGTCCGGTAGTCGATGTACATCCGTACTGTTCCGTCCTTCTTGGGCACAAACAAGACAGGTGCTCCCCAGGGTGAAGCTCCGTCTCGAATGAATCCCAGAGCCTTCAGTTCATTGATCTGGTCCTTCATCTCCTTGGCCTCCTTCAGGTTGACTCTGTAGCATCCCTTAGAAATAGGGGAGAGCCGGAGACTAGGTCAATAGTGAACTCTATGTCTAGATCTGGGGTAATCCAGGAAGACTATCAGGAAAAACATCTACCATAAAGGTGTAACTAAGAAGTTTATTCATGTGAAGAATTACAGTAAAAACTCTCATGATTGATCTAAGGACATCCTGTTACAACTTCTTATAGCAATAGATAATGCTATTCAGCAGTCCTAGGTACTATTCTTCATGGTTCTGGCTCTTGTATAAGCAGTCTCCAACTGCTTCATCTTTTATGAACCTCGAGTCTGCATCATGCCTTATTGTAGGAGGCAAGGTCTGCTGGATAGGAAGAGTCCCTAGGTTGTGGCCTAACAGGTGATGCTGGAATATGTGCTCTGGTTTGATGGAAAGATAAGGGGCAGTCCTTTACCCGATGTTCAGCAGATCCACATACCAAACATTTTTCCAATCTCTTGCGACCAATATTGGCTTGGTGACCAAGCCTTTTACTGTAGTCACAAACCAATAGCTTCTTACGATATGACTGCCGGATAGGGCTCAAATTTCTCCTAGATTCAGGGGTATCCCTCCTAGGACGAGGTTCCGCTCCAACTTGGTTTAAGATAGCTAAGGCTACATCATTGACGTTCTTCATGTCTTCTCTCGTGATATTCATCTGTTCCTGCTGGGCTTTATCTTGAGCTTTCTGGAACTCCAGGATTTCTTGAAATAGGGCAACCATTTGGGAGGTGTTTGGTGGTACTGGTGGAGCAACAGAAATGGGTACTTCATCCAGAAAATGCAACTCAGTTTGAGAAGAGGTAGGAATCACCAGTGTAGTAAAAACTTCACTGGATGCAATATGGGGACAGTCAATCAGCCGCGAGGGAATAAACCCTGGACTTGGTTGAGGAGATAGGGTATGATCCGGAGATGACACCTCATCGCCAGCAGGATTAGTCTTGTCAATGGTCATTCTCTGGAAGATTTAGGATGCAAACATAAGCAAGGTATCCTACCAGTCTATAATCAAACAAAAATATTTATATATATAAGTCGGACCTATGTTGTGACAAATCAATGTTCTAGTGTTCTAATTGTTTCTAGGTATGTTTTCCTAAGTTGTTGTTCCGACCTGCATGGGTCACCACTAAAAACATGTCATGACCCGATACCAAATAATTGGGTCGAACCGGATCATGCCCAGCCTGCACCGTTGTTGAGACGACGGCAGTAAGCTGTTCTATTAGCAGGTAACCACAACAACATCTATATTTGTCACAACTCAATATTCGAGAATTAAAAACTTTATTAAATATTGAGATAAATACAACTGGAAGTAAATGAACTGAATTAAAATACTGAATTCAAATAACAGAATTTTTCAAAAACAACAAAACTGGAAAAAAAAATCTAGCTAAGCATTCGGCTCGTCGGCCTCAGGTCCTGCGTCCTCCAATGGCGACTCTGGCAACACTACGGGGTACAGAACCAGGTCATAATAGCTGCTGTATAACAGCTCAGTATCCTCAATATCTCCTAAAAATGTATCTCCAGTCAGGAGGGAGCAAAGTACAATTCATGCTAATTTGACAGTTAAAATAATAATAGAATCATGCACTTTTAAACAATTTAGAACTGAACAGTTTTCTAACAGTAAAACAGTGTGATTTGAATAGGCAATGAATATGACCGGCTTGGGTTTGTTACAGTTCAGATACGGCTTATCCCCGTGTGTATGAGGGGTAAGCTAGTACAGTTCTAAGTTATTTTGGGATGTGGTTATACTCATTACACTACTTCCCCAGTCCCCAAACAGTTACAGTAGTTACAGTAGTTACAGTAGTTACAGTCAGTACTCTCAGGGAGAGTTCCGTGTTGCATCGTGGTTTAAACTTGCAGTAAAACGATTATTAAATAACTGTAAACTAACACAAAATGTACTTGCCTCAAATGGACTGGACTTGAAGGGATGAAGACTTCGAGATGGGATTTAGACTCGTCCTCGAAATCCTACATTCGAAAAGTTTGACTCAGAATTCAGGGTTACCAAGCTAACTATGCTAGTTGAAATCTCTAATTGCGTCCTAATCAATTTTAAATCTTTATTTATTAAACACGAACAAACACGATTATCGGTGCGTTATAATTACTAACGAGGGAAAGATCATTTAAATTTGTATTTTGGAAAAACTCGTAGTTACCAAATTAATTTGATTAAAACTTTGTATTTTCGTAATTATACATATAAAACTAAATTTCTTATTTTAATGAGAAAAACATGATCGTTGTTAAATATTAAAACTTGTAAATTTTAATGTGAGAAAACTTTATTAATTTTCTATACAAAAATAATTATCTATTTTTGATTTATGCGTACGCTAAAATAACTCGCAAAACCAGAAAAACAACAGAAAACCTACGCTACAAAATTCCAGGTCACAGAGCCAAAAGACCAGCAGGGCTTATGCCCATTACAATTTATTTACATAAATTGAAATAAGACGAAACAGTTGTTAGTTCTAAAATCTTCCTACAATTTAATTATGAATAAATTAAATAATAAAAAATAAATTAAATATTAATGAGTCTCAGATATTGGTCCAATCATCATATAGGCTAATGCCTCAACGTCCGGGCGAAGCCGGTTTCGTTTGCACTTAGCCAGGGCCCATTGACCTATACGGTTGTCGCCCAAAAATCCTAAAATACTAGTATTTTCCAAAAACCATTTTAAAATCATTTTAAAGATACAATTAAATTTTATGGAAAATCCGGCAGCATTTTCTCTATTTTTAGTCAACCCTAAAACTGGGAAATATGCCAATATTTTCCTGCAAATCCTAAACCAGGGAAATTCTAAAATATATATATGAAAATAACCACAATCCTTCCCAATATTAATTCGGAACGACCCGAAACGAATTCGGGAATCCGAAACCAACCCTAAAACATCACAGCACAAAATCGGAAAGATCCGAAAACCAATTTATCCAGAAATCCATTTTCAAAAGTTCCGAAACTACGACGTCGCTAAAAACCGAATTTTCGGAAGGGAATCGGGGACCAATCTCATCACAGACAAAAGAAAATGGGATGGGACAGGGGGTTATAACTTGGTTTGCTCGGCTAGAGCTCTCAGATGATATAATAAAGAAATCCACGCGGGCAGCGGAGTCGAATCCACGAGACAGCGGAGTCGAACCGAATCCCCGAGACAGCGATGGTTTCACAGCGGAGCAGCGACTAGGAACCGAACGGAGAACAACGCTGGACCGTGCTGTCGGGACAGCTGGACACAGAAAACCGGTGGGTCAGGGTCGCCGGAGGAAACCCGAGAGGGGGTCGGCCACGGGAGCAAAAGGACGGGACCGCGCGCTGGCGGCGGCGAACGTCGAGGAGCGCTCGGGGATGCGCTCGGGCGGGGGTGCTGGACAGGGGAGGCCGAGAGGGGCGGCCTCGGCTGGGCTCGGCGGACGGGAGCGGGGCCGGCTGGCTGGCGATCGCGGGAGCCGCACGCTGGCGGCCGGCCGGCGAACGAGGCCGGAGGAGGCGCTGGGCGGGCGCACAGGAGGCCGGGGGTCGGCCGCGCGGGGAGACGCGCACGGGGGCACGGGCGGCCGGGTCGGGGCCGCGGCTCGGCGGCTGCGGTGGGGTGCAGTGATGGAATTCGGCGCTGGAGGCGCCGCGGTTGGCCGAGAAGGGCTGGTTCGGGGTCCGGGGAGTTTGGGGAAAGTGATTTGGAGGAATTAGAGAGGGAGAGGAAGTGAGTTGCTCGTGAGGGTGGTGGTAGTGGGTTTGAGAGGAGTTATAAGGAGAAGTGTGGAGAAAAAGAAGGAGGAGTTGGAGGAGAAATAGAGGAGTGTGTGGAGGAACGTGAGTTGCAGGAGAGGGAAATAAGGAGTGGGAAGAATAGGGGTGCTGGTCCACGTGGACCAGTTCAAGATAAAAATATATTTTTTTTAAAAAGAAAAACAGAATTCAAAAGAAGGGAGGGGGTTCAGGTTGGGTCTGGGTTGGGGATCTGGTTCGGGCTGTGGTCAGGTCAGCACTCAAAACCACACTTTTAATTTTGAAATAATTTTAAACTCACTAATAATACTAATAATAATAATAATAATAATAATAATAATAATAATAATAATAATAATAATAATATGCTAATAATAATCATAATACAAAACTGGATTTCACATCAAACAACGACCATGAATTATATCTGTCAAAACTCATATAAAAACATGGTAAATCATGATTAAAACTCAGAATTAAGTATTATTTTTATACCTTAAAATTAATGCATATTTATGTGCCAAACTATGCCAAAAATATAATGAATAACCTAGTTTAATGGCCCACAAATTTAGGGTTCAAATTTGGACATGTAAGTACCATAAATATATGATACAAATAATTAAATTACATCTTTAAAATACATATATATTCAGACTTATAGTTGTTAATAAAACTCACATACAATTCCACCAAAAACTAGTTACGATAATTCAATTCTTTCTCTACAATTCTAACATACAACATAGGATGAGTTTCTATCAACACACATGGTTTAAACATGACAAAGCATGGATTCGAAAAGGTTGCAAGATGGTAGTTTTAAGGTTAGGGTTAGGTTAGGGTTTTGAGTATATATATATGTTTTTTGAAAGAAGGTAATTTTGGCGAATGCTCCCACCGGGAATCGATCTCCTGACCACTTGGGCCGCATGCCTCACCACTACCATTAGACTAGAGGGTCATTGGCTATATATATATATATATATATATATATATATATATATATATATATATGGGTTTTAGAATAGGAGTTATAGGGGTTTATGGGTGTCGGCCTTGTAGGGGCTGCTCTATGTGGGCTTTTGGCTAGGGGTGGGCTACCTTGTGTGGTCGGGTTTGGGTAGTTCTAGGATTTGGTTATTGGGTTCACTACAACAAAAAGGCCTATTAATAACGCTCGACAAGACGTATTGATGACGCCTGATACCAAAGCGTTATCAAAGTTCAAAATACCTTTTTTCTATGACGGTTTGGGCTAATTCTGGACTTTTTATAACGTTTATAAAACAAAATGTTATTAATATTTTAGAGCGGTGGCAAACTTGTAATATTTTTAAGTTTAGTTTTTGGCAAAATCTTTGTTGCACCCCGCGCTTCAACAAAAATTTTCTTTTGGTCGATCTTCTCCTCTCCTCCTCTTCTTCTCCTTCCTTTCTCCCAACTCCAACTCCAAAACCCTAACCCTAGATCCAAAACCCTAAACTTGTTAGAAAGGAAGGAGGAGATGGGGAGGGAGCTGGCGGTATCGGTCAAGGTTCTTCTCTCCTCCTCCACTTCCCATCCACTCATCCCAGCCCTAACCCTAACCCTAACCCTAATCCAATCTCCTCCTCCTCTTCCTCTCTCTCCCGATGGACGACAATCGGGTCCTCCTCATGCAAGATTCGTTCGGATCGCTACCCGTAACCCAACAACAACGGAGGAGCTCCTCCGACGTCGACTTTGTGGACATCTTCGGCGGACCCCTGTGCCGCTCCTCCGTGGCGGACCTCCGTCCGCCTGCCCGCGCGCACCGGAGCCCCCGTACGAGCCAAGTTTGACAAGTTCTCCGATGCCACTCCAGGTCCCCCCCGTTGCAGAATCACAAAACCAACAGCCATAGGAAGTTCTAGAAGACGATGAAGAAGAAGAGTAAGACAGGTTCTACATACAAAACGAAGACTTATTAACAAACACTTTCTTTCCTTCTCTAATTAACCTTTATTTTTGGGTTTATTTATTTATTTTATTATTTTTTTGGATTTTTAGTAATTTGCCTACGGATCTGGAGGACGCAATCCGGCAGTCGAGTCGCACGAGCGCCGCCTTCGTATCTTCTGGAGGGATGAGAGCAATTGTAAGTTACGTGTTTGTTATTACTTGATGCTATGTTTGTCAAGGACTTAGCATTATCATTCTTATGCATTGTGGAGAACTTTAGTGTATAGTTGGTTAGTTCCATCCTCCCCTTGGGTTGAGTACCTAGGAAGCACGGACACTCCAAGAACTGGTTATCAGCAAGCATACACTTTGCCAGTCTATCCTGAACAAGTTCACCACGATCGCTCCAATTTGAATGACCAAGATGGTAATGATGAATAATATGTACTGGATTTGGTCAAGGATACAGTTTAGCACGATATGACATTTTACCTCAATGTTAAGTTCTTAGTGTTGAAGTGAATAACTTATCAAGTTATCAATCTGAATATGGAAATGTTATTTGATAAATGGAGCACTTTTGTGTTTAGATGCAAACAGGGCTATGCATTGGGCCTTTCTACCACCTATATGCACTACAACAAAAAACCCTTTTAATGACTCTCGACACGGAGTTTTAATGACGGCTGATACATAAGCGTTATTAAGTTGAAAAATACCTTTTTTCTATGACGGTTTGGGCTAATTCTGGGCTTTTTATAACGTTTATAAAACAAAGCGTTATTAATAGTTTAGAGCGGTGGCAAACTTGTAATATTTTTTAACTTCAATTTTTGGCAAAATCCTTGCTATAGCCCGCCTCTCCCCCAAAACATTCCGATCTTCTCCTTCTCCTCCTTTCTTCTCCCTCCTCTCCTCCAACTCCAAAACCCTAACCCTAGATCCAAAATCTTCGAGGAGGGCCTCATGCTCCTCGTCGCCCTCCAGGACAAGCTCGAGGCCGTCGCGTACGCGATCGACAAGAACGCGAAGGAGGAGCGTTAGGGTTCTACTCGTCCTCTTCTTCGTGCTCTCCCTCTCCTTCCTCCGGCGTCGTCGATGTCGTGGGTCCGCAACCACCGCCGCTTCATCGGTTCCGGCGCCGGCCTCGGATCCGAAGCCCTCATGGGTCAGTTCCTCTTCCTTACACCCTCCTCTCCTCTTCTTCTCCTTCCTTTCCCCCAACTCCAAAACCCTAACCCTAATTTTAAAGAAATTAAAAACCCTTTTATTTGAGGAAGAAGGAGGTGACTGTGACGTCGTCAACAATAGCTTGGGGTGCTGATCATCCCTGCGCTCAGCTGAGAGCCGCCTACCATGACTGCTTTAATAGGTATCATCATCGTCATCATCCTCAATTCTACAGCAGCTGCTGCTGCTGATGATGATATTCTTCTTCTTCTTTACTATCTAGAAAATAAATTGTGGGGAATGTTTTTTTTTTAATTGATACAGGTGGTACGCGGAGAAATTCTCGAAGGGACGGTGGGACAAGAAAGAATGCGTCTCCGAATGGGAAAAGTACAGAGCCTGTCTCTCTGTAAGTTTCCTTCTTTTTTTTACCCCTCCGGAAAAGAAAAAGCTAACTCATTTCTTGAATTTTACTACATTTTTGTGATCTGGGTCAGAGGGGTTTTACGTCTAATTTCTGAATTTGGGGTTTAGTTGGCACTTGCATTTCTTTAATTGTAGTTGGAACAAAGGGATCAGACATGTACTGGACACATCGTGTCATATCCATCACAAGTAATCTGGAAACATTCAGTTCCCAAGTCCTTTCCCCATTAGGTAATCAGGAGCATTCCTTCTCCTGAAGTAATGCCAGTCCATTTTCTTGGTAAGACTAGCCAGATTAGTAAAAGTTTGGTACATTTAACTCGGTCCCCACTTAGGGAAATCATGCTGTGAAGACTTCAACGTGTGGGTGATTTCATCAATTTTTCTTTTGTATCTTACATTAGAGTATAAATATTTGAGAGGCCTAGTACCTCAACTTAGCCAATGCTTATACGATGGAGCGTAGAAACAGCTTCCTACTTTTTATGTCCATTTTTACGACAATAGCAGCGGAAGTCGGGAAGGCCAGTAAGGCCGATTCATCGCTTCAACGTAGTGACTTCCCAGAAGGCTTCGTGTTTGGTATGGCTTCCTCGGCTTATCAGGTTTGTTATTCGTCGTTTCGATGTTAATTTGTTATCATCTTTTGTGTACTTGGCTTTATAATAATATGATCTTTTCTGACAGTATGAAGGTGCTGCAAGAGAAGGCGGCCGAGGGCCGAGTATATGGGATACCTTTACTCATGAGCATCCAGGTCCTTAATTGCCTGCTACATGTATCACCACTTCCTCTTCTTATGATTAACCTTGATGATACTATGCTAAAAATGTTAAATTAATTAATAGCAATGAAATTAATATATGATGACAGAAACTTTGGATTAGTTTGACATGCACCTAATCTAGATCCTCCATACATTAAGATAGTATCGTAACAAAATTACAGTTGAGACTCAAACAATGTCATCTCATGGGATATTTGGAGATGTAGGTTAAGTGTCTATTTTGAAGAAGGAAACATTTTATCTCCTCTTCTTTTTCACTATTCTGTATCCTAATTTATAAATTATATACGGTTTATGGAATCATTTTCTATGTTTCTGGGGACATGTCAAAATAAAATGCAAGGTTAACTTGGAATTTACGGACATTGATATCAAAACTACAATAATTGAGCAAATAAGATATCAGATGGAAGCAATGAAGACATAGCAGATGATCAATACCATCGATATAAGGTATTTTTTTCCCATTCCTGTCTATTCATATAAGTGACATCATCAACTGAGCATGCACAAAATTTTGGAAGTAATATAATCTCATCTGTCTTGCAGGAAGATGTAAAACTCATGAAGGATATAGGCTTTGATGCTTACAGGTTCTCCATCTCATGGACAAGGATCTTGCCAAGTAAGATGGCCAAACTATTTCTTCAATTTTAATGCATGTGGGGACTAAACTATTATTAGTTTCAAACAACTTTGCTAAAAGGGGAATAAAACCAAATTCACAATACTCTTCGCACAATGTTGAGAATTTTTTTTTGTATCAATGCTAAAAGGGGACTAAACTATTCAGAAATTTTTTGTATCAATGCTGATATCGAAGAGTCGATATTAATCTCAATACTCTTCTTACAATGTTGAGAAAAATTAGGAAGCACTTTCATATAATGATGACAATGTCCGTCCTTTGAGATTAGGTCCACTATGGATGCCGCAGTAGATGCCTCAAGGATAAATTTACTTTTATCCATTTCTGAAAGAAACCCCATAGCTCTGTTTACTTCACCATTCTCCAACAAGCCCTTAACAATAGCATTAAGCATAACAGAATCTGAAGAGTAACCATCATTCTTCACTGACAAAAACAACTCATCAAACTCATCCAACAACCCTTCTTTAATAAGGTCGTTCATCATTATAGTGTATGTTGCAACATCTGGTGACACTGTCATTTGCAAGAATAGAGTTAAAGAGATCCTTTGCTGTATTAACCTTACCAACTTGAAACATTCCTTCAATTAAAATATTGAAGGTCGTAGCTTCCAATTTTTTCTTCTGACATGATAGAGTGTCCAACAGATTCATGGCCTAATCAATGTGGTGTTTTTCCTTCCAGTTTTTCCTGCTGCTAGTCCCGCTGCTATATTTGAATTATGATACAAAAATGTGACTAACTTGAATTCTTTGCTTTTATTATGAAGTGATAATATTGTTGCTGCTACATGGAGACAGGGAGTGGATAGGACAGTAGAGTTTTTCCCAAACCCATACTTTCCAGATATTTACCTTAGCTGAAATATAAGGAACAGGGCATGTTTCAATTGGAAAACCAAATTCACAACCCATATTTCACTGCAAACAATTTTTTTCTATTCTATTGTCTACATACCTACAACTTTATTGTGTTCCTACCAAAAAATTTATATATTGGCAATGATGAGATACAATTTGGAGATGGTTTTGTGACTTCCATTGCAATGAATTATGGTTTTGAAAAAATCTGTCCTTGCAGTTCTACTATGCACTATGAGCCAACCTTATGTATTTTGATACGGCTATTTTTTTTTACCTTTCTTTGGTCATTTTCTTGACTGTTTTTACAATTTATAGTTGTGGTTAACTTGTTTTTACATGGCAGTTTTGTTCCTGCAGTTCTACTATGCACTCTGAGCCAACCTTATGTATTTTGATCCTGCTATTTTTTACCATACTTTGGTCATTTTTTCGACGGTTTTTCCAATTTGCAGGTGCAGGTAACTTGTTTTTACATGGCATTTTCTATAGTTCTACTATGCACTATGAGCCAACCTTATGTATTTTGATCCTACTATTTTTTTACCTTACTTTGATCATTTTCTAGACTGTGTCTACAATTTGCAGGTGCGGTTAACTTGGTTTTACATGGCAGCTTTGCTCCTGCAGTTTTACTATGCACTCTGAGCCAACCGTGTTGTATTTTGATCAAACTAGCTTAGTTATCCTCTAATTCAAACTAAGTTTTTTTTAATCTTTTTTAGGGTTTTGCTACGTGATGCCGACAGTTTTGATGTGCTCAAAGTTGAAGCCAATGTACTAATAGTTTTGAGGGTCTACTTACTAGTAGTAGTTGTAAATATATGTATTTGGATGTCCTATTTTGAAAAAAATGTAATGAAGATGGTGATATATATTATGTATATATTTGTAATTGGATTAAATGGTACTCTATAACATTTAGATGTTTTCTTGTGAATATGGTCCAAAATGAATGTTTTGAAATTGAATTGAGCAATATTGAGCATTGTTCTATAATTTTTTGGAAAGTAATATATAAATATGCAGAATTTAGCGTTATAAATGTGCTGAATTGAGTCTATACAGATTATCTATTCATAACGCTTTCAAACTACACTGAAAATAAGTGTAGCAGAAACTCATCATATTCATGACGGTTATTTTATGACGCTTTTAAAAAACATTTATAACACCCGTTTTCATGACGGTTGCTGTGAAAAAAAAAGCGTCATGGTACGTCATTAATGATGCTTTTTAGCCGTCATTAAAAGGGTTTTTTGTTGTAGTGATGCGAAGTAAAAATTTTGAATCATGTATTCTCTAGAACTTGGATATGTGCTTCAGAGCGTTTTATTGGATACTCTTGAAATATCAGATATTACTTTGTACAGTGGATACAGTAGAAAGGTTAGCGATGTTGATACGGTTAGATACTGAATGTCCCAGCCCTGCGCTGAAGCAGATAATGATGCCATCAACTAGAAATGAGTAGATGAACCTGGAAAAGAGAATCCGGGATCAGGGGGGTGAATTTTGTGTGGATATATTTTTTGTTTATTTTTGTGCTACATCAACTTACCAAAAGCTTGGTTAACTAGCAGCATACACTTAGATTTCAGTTAAAATGATGAAGCTCATGGTTTTCAATCAGGATGGATATATTGAATGTTTGAAATGAGCACAGGCAGGAGGATTGTGATGCAACATGTATATAGAGCAAATAAAGTCTTCAGTGTAGGATGATTTTTGTAAGAAAAATAAGGGGAGAAATTAAACAAAACTGCTATGAATATAAGAAAAATAACGAAAGAAAGCTAGATTAATGTGCTAGTCTTCTCAAATTATCCAGTTTTATACTATGGCAAATTTCAGTAACCATGAAATAAAATATGAAAGGAACTTACAATATAGGCCAAATTTGAAGGGAAGAGCTAAGTAGAGTTTGGAAGTTTAGGAAGATACCTTGGCCTGGGAAAGGCTGATGATGGTGCACTGGTCACTTCAACAATTCCTCCCCTCCATATTTTTAGCAAGCAGAGGGAGTAGATAATCACCCCTACCCCCAAGAAGCTAACCAACAGATTGGCCACCCTCATTGCCTGGTTCAGCCGACACCTCGAACAATATGCCATAGTCGATTGATTCGACCCACTTCTTTGATTTCTATAGCAACATAAAAAACCAGCATATAGGGAAATCTTTGTCGAATCGATAGTGAAAATGAAAGGACTATAAAGATTGTACTTACTCGAGAAACCTCACCTTTTTATAGTACAACATGTGACACGGGAGGTCTGGTCTTAATGCTAATCTTTGCGAGAAAATAAATATCTTCCGAGTGTGCATGAGTTGTGAGATTGGAGAAGTATAGCAGCCTGAAGCTACACACCTAACAGCCTGAAGCAACTGCCAGCTTCCTCACTTGTGGTTCTTGCCTGGCTGCAACTCAACTATATTATTTCTGTTGTGCTTCTATGATTCTTCACCAGCACATAATCCTATCCCCAGTCCCACACATGTGGTGATCAATGTTAAGGCATTGCTTTATTATATCTTCTTCGTTTTTTTGGCTTAATTGCAACTTGATAGCAAGCCATTAATGTAGTAACCAAATGCGGCTTAATAATTCGATAGCATGCTTACTTATTTATAGCTGTTGTTCTAATTTCGAATATAAATTTGTGTTTAATTAGTTGTGGAAATGCTTCATTTAGTTGTGGAAATGCTTCATTTCGAATATAAGTTTGTGTTTAACCTGTAGATAGGTACAACCTTATTATGCTTCAAAACCTTGTTTATTTGTCTTTTTTTTCTTTTAATTTTCTTTTCCAAATTGATGGAAAAAGAGACCCCCAATGCCAGTATCGGATATCGGTTGGTATCGGACTGGGACATGCCAAACCGTATCGGTGTCAGCCATATTGTATCGATATCGGCCGATATCTTAAACTATGAGTTACAAATTATAATCCCAAAATTATGTTGCCAGCTAGATTTGCTTGATGACCATTATGTGGTTTTGTATTTGTGATACAGAATAAAACAAGTTTTGATGGCCTTTATGTGCTTCACTGTTTTTCAGGTTCCCAAATTTAGTAGAAGAGGTTCAAAGTATATTACATGGCATTGTTTCAGCTAGATAATATATTCTTTGCCATAACACAAGGTTTTTTTTCTTCTTACCAGTCAAAATGATCTATTACATTAATGTAAAGTTTCATTTTTTATATTATATTGTAAAGTATATTGAACCTTGTTTTTATCTTTTTCAGGGTTTTGCTACATGTTCTGTGGACAGTTTTGATGTGGCCAAGTTTTGATGTGGACAATTTGGTAGTTGTAAATATATATATGTTTTTGGATATTCTATTTTGAGAATGTAATAAAGATGTTGATATGTACTCTATTTTGAGAAATGTAATAAAGATGGTGATATATAATGTTAAGTTTTTGGAATGTAATATATAATGTGCTGTATAGAGCGTTATAAATTTGCTAATTTGAATATTATAAAATATTATAAATGTGCTGTATTGAGCCTATATATTATCGATTCATAACGTTTTAAAAATGTCCTGAATTGTGTACTATATATTAACTATTCATAACGCTTTTATAGAAACTATTCATGACGGTTTTTTTATAACCCTGTTAAAAAATATTTATAACACCCGTTTTCATAACGGTTGCTTTGAAAAAAAAGCGTCATGGTCTGTCATTAATGATGCTTTTTAGCCGTCATTAAAATGATTTTTTGTTGTAGTGGTTGTTGGCTTAGTTAGTTAGTGCTAATTAGGTTATATATATATATATATATATATATATATATATATATATATATATATATATATATATATATATATATATATATATATATATTTTTTTTTTTATTTATTTGTATATATATAATATATATATATATATATATATATATATATATATATATATATATATATATATATATATATATATATATATATATATATATATATATATATATATATGTGTGTGTGTACCTATATATATATATATATTTATATATATATATATATATATATATAAATATATATATATATATATATATATATATATATATATATATATATATATATATATATATATATATAAATATATATATATATATTATATATATATATATATATATATATATATATATATATATATATATATATATATATATATATATATATATAAATATATATATATATATATATATATATATATATATATATATATAAAAAAATATATATATATATATATATAAAAATATATATATATATATATATATATATATATATATATATATATATATATATATATATATATATATATATATATATATATGGTACACACACACACATACATACATATATATATATATATATATATATATATATATATATATATATATATATATATATATATATATATATATATATATATATATATATATATATATATATTTTTTTTTTTTTACATACATACATATATATATATATATATATATATATATATATAAACTTCTATATATAAAAATATATCAATTTAAATCTCATATATATATGTACATGGGTGTATTTGGATGCACTACATGCCTATTTGGGTCTGGTCTAGATTTAATTCGGGTAAAGTTTGGGTAATTTCGGTGCAACCGAATTACTTATAAATATATAGTTTAAGCTATAACTTGACTTGTTTTTATATATGGTACATTGATACCTACCATGGCTAATAGGCTAGCCATGGTATATGACTGCACTAGTCATGTTATATTTCCTAGTCAACATGCACAACAAAACTTAACCATGACTAAGGCTATAATTATAAGTAATAAATATTATTTTAAATAATAAAAATTCCAAAAATTATTATTTAAGCAAAATAAATAAAAAATTTAAAATTCTGGGGATACACATTCTACCTACCTTGAAAAATTTTGTCCTCGAAATTAATGATTGGACGAAAAACAACCAACAATAATGTGAACATGGTTAATTTCTAACAGGGTGGCACAATTGATGGGTACGAGTTAATCCACAAAATTATCATCAAGTCAAGAACTTAATTTCTAGTCCCATAACTACTACATCCTAGATCCTCTTATTTTTTCGAATCTACCGAATAGTTTCCTCAATGGTGTTGTCCTATATATTTGTTCAAGCTTTGAATCTAAAATAAAAGAATAATAATATTTAACCATTTATAATCCTCAAATTTTGAATTGATCAATATTTCTAAAAATTTAAAATTTAAAATGCAAGTCCACTCTTAGCTTAATCTCCTTAAAATTTTAGTAAACAAAATTCATTCAATAGATCATATTCCAAAATTTTGAATTTTGAATTTCGTAGCCTTCAAAACATAGATTTAATTTTTAGCCTCAAAATTTAAATTGATGATTCCTCCCTCAAACTCAAAATTTAAGAAATCCTCTAAATGTAAATTTCTTAAAAATGTTGGTGCACGTCGCTAAATCAGCGACGTTCCTTCGTTGCTGAGTGACGTTGCTACAATGATGAATTGCGACGTTTTTGTTGTCAGCGACCATCGATTATGCGACATCACGATTTCGTCGATAAAAATGTCGCTAGATTTTTTTGCGACAATTTTTTTGCATGTTAGAGACGATGCTCGTCATCGCTAATCTGACTTATTTTGGTAGTATTTTAAGATCAATTTGATCAAGGAACAATTAGAAGAAGAGCAAGTACCCGATGATGAGGTGTACATTCATCAAATTGATGAAGATGCAAAATATCTTGAGGAAGAAAATAACATTGTCTTAGGTTACATAGATTCTCATATATTAGCTGTTGTTAGGTGCACGATATCTCAACCTAAGGTTAGTGATGACTGGAAATGTCACACAATCTTTTACAATTTTACAATGTTTGGGGAAAAGAATTGCAAGGTAATTGTAGCTTAGTGATAGTTATATTAATGTTATTTCTGCTTCTGTAATATCTAATATGGTCCTTAAATAAGTTCCATATCCTAGCCCTTACAATGTATTTTGGATCAACGAGACCGTCCTCCAAGTCCAAGAAAGATGCCTTGTTCCGCTTCAATTTTTAATCTATAAAGACAAGTTTTGGTGTGATATCTTGGACATGGACGTTGGTCAAATCATCCTTGGGAGACCATGATTTTATGGTAATGATCATATCTTCGGACATTCATGTTTGAACATTATGGTAAGAAAGTCAAGATTCACCTTGTACAACCGAAAACTAATGATCAATAACCAAGTCCAAATAAGCAACCTAAGGGATTGAATTTAATTGGTGTGAAGGAGGTGGCTCCATTTGAGAAACATGGTGAGATATGAAACCCAAACTAATCTATATAATAGGTAGCAACCCTATGCGCTGATGAGTAGCCAAAGAAATTCTTATTTCTCTTTCTTGGCTTGAGATACTTGAATCTTGATACCAATGCCTTCATCTTTATTTCTCATAGCCTCTCCTGATATGCATCTATCCGTCTCTATTGCTTTGTGACAACCAACTTGCTTCTCCTTCCACCAACGAAGGCAACCTAAAGGCATATATAATATAAGTCGAGCCGAAGAACTATGTCCTAACTGGCTCTAACGATATTGTGAGCTGGTATAAATCCTTCTTGCCACAAACTACCAACTCTGCGGAGCCTCGCTTGGTACACACGTACGGCGAGGCCTTTAGTGAATTTGCTGCGAGGCTAACTTAAGAAGAAGTTGAGGAGATGGCCAAGAGAGAAGGGTTTGTTCAGGCCTACCTGGATGAGATCCCGACCCTCCATACCATCATAAGCCCAGCCTTCTTCGGTCTCTGACTCGGGGAGGCTGGCCTATGGGATGCTTCGAACCTCGGCAAGAGGGTCATTATCGGATTATTGGATAGTGGTATAACGCCTAACCATCCTTTCTTCCATGACAATGGAATGTCCACTCCTTCTGCCAAGTGGATGGAGAAGTGTGAATTTGACAGCGGCTACAACAACAAGATCATCGGCACAAGGACACATCTCAGTGTCGAAAAAGAAACTTTGTTCGACGAGAATGGTCATGGTACTCATACTATAAGTACAACTGTCGTCAATTTCGTTAAGAACGCAAATGTCTTTGGCCTAGACGAAGGCACGGCTTCTGGAATGGCTCCACATGCTCACCTGGCAATGTATAAAGTATGCGCCATGTACGAAGATTGTAGGAAGTTCGACGTGCTTTCTGGGCTAGAATCTGCTATCAGGGATGGAGTAGACGTGATCTCAATCTCACTCGGCGGAGATTCAGGCCTTCACAACGAGGATCCCCTAGCTAAAGCGGCTTTGAGAGCGACAAACAAAGGAGTAGCCGTTGTTTGCTCCATAGGCAACGATGGACCGAGCCCCAGATCGATTAGCAACGATGCCCCATGGATCCTTACCGTCGTTGCTAGCACCGTCGACCGAAGGTTTCGATCCATAGTGAAGCTCGGAGATGACAGACAATTTAACGGAGAATCTCTCACCCAGTCAACCAACTTTAGCTCAATATCCTTCCCCCTCGTCTAGTCTGGCAGCCAAAACAATAGCTTAACTTCTTCCAACTTGGTAGATGGCAATAGCTTCGAGAGCAAGGTCATGGCATGCAACTATGGCTTCGATTGTCCTTATCCTGAAAACTGCTCAGACGCTGTAGGCAAGATCAAGATTAATAATATTGCACAAGGTTACACTATCATGGCCAATGCCCATTCTCTATCGGTGGTACTAGTCACTAGCTCCGACAGAATTGACATCATATCCTATGCGAGGTCCGCAGAGTCCCCGAACGCCTCGATCGCTTTTAGCGGTACAGTCCTCGGGACGTCCCCTGCACCAGTAGTCGGATACTTCTCATCAAGAGGCCTTAGCATTCAATCCTCCTGCGATTCTGAAGCCTGACATCAGTGCTTATGGCGCCAACATTCTTGCAGCCTGGAGAGCTACCAACTTGTGGTCAGAATCGGATGGTAGCGATGCCGGCTACGAGATTATATTCGGCACATCCATGTTTGTACCATACGTTAGCAGAATTGTGGCACCGATCAAGAGCCTGCACTCCGACTGATCACATGCAAGGATCAAGTCGACAATCTTAACCTCGTCCGATGTCGATGATCGAGACGGAAGCCCTTTCAGGTTCGAGAAGCATCAATTCATATCATTCTTCTCCATGGACGCTGGCCATGTCAACCTGTCCAAGGCTACTGAACCAGGCCTAGTCTATGACTTGGATACTGATGATTACATCGCATATCTGTACGGGCTGGGACGAGGGCACTCTTGTTCTGGTTTGTTTTCTTGAAAACCTGATGTGGATTGCTCGGGTGAGATAAACTATCTATCTATTGTAATAGCAATATCATGGGAAGCGTCTGCGATGGTTAATCGAACCGTTACCAATGTTGGAGACGTAAATGCCAAATACACAGTCGAGGTAGAGATGCCCAAGGGAGTGCTGATGAAGGTGGAACCGGAGACTCTACAGTTCTCGAAAGTGAAGGAGAAGAAAACCTACACAGTAACAACTAGTGTCAGAGGTCTATATCGTCTCCATTATTTCCACGTTGAAGGGAACTTGAAGTGGGTTTCAGAGAAGATGGTTGTAAGGTCGCCGCTCATCATCGCCAGCAAAATATGGCTCGACAAAATAGAATAAAGGGTTGTACAATTCGGTAGTACATTTTAATTTTGTGAACAAGCTGTTGCATCTTTCAGTTTCAAATATCTTAAAGTGTTCATTATAGTGATATTAGTTTCCAAATTTTGGCAGCAACAGAATTTTGGTTGTAGTCGATCATGTTAGCACTGGCTACTATAGACATAATAGAGAATTTGTGTACCAATTTTAATTGGAGAGGTAGGATACATGCAGTGGCTTGGGATACTTTGTGTCATCCTCGGGATGAAGGGGGTGTTGGCCTTCGATCACTCAGGATGATGAGAAGGGTGGCAGGAATGAAGATGGTATGACGTTTTATTCATGAGACCTCATTGTGTGCATGTTGGATGAGAGAGCGATACTTGAAAGGGGCCAATTTCTGGGACTACTCCACCAATAATAATGAGTCGGTTACTTTCAAACACATTCTGAGACATAAGGGGTTGGTTAAGCGGGTTATATCTCACGTGCTTAAGAGTGGTGAGGGGACGGATGTTGGCTCAATCACTCGGGGTTACTCAGCTGTTTGGTCAACATACGTCTCCGGACGCATATCGGAGGAAGAAGGTGGCGACGATTATTAGAGCTGGGATATAGCAGGCCGGGTACACCGATATGCATAGTTGTACTAGGAGTTTATCCACCTTGTGAAGATTGATTCTAGTCTTCCGAAAGACACTTGGGTTTGGGATGACTCATCTAGTGGGGAGTTTGAGAGTCGGATTACATACAAGCAAACTATAGAGTCTCAAGAGGAACGAGAGTTAGCTGTGGTTGTTTGGGTGAAGGGGTGTGCAAAGAAGATGCAACTGTGTCTTTATCAACTTATAATGGGTGTAGAAGCATGGAATTTCAGGTGCATCTATAGGGCAGAATTCCTATGCGTTCAACCCAACCATGCGACCAACTCAAATGCGCCAGGAAGCTCAAATAGATACTTGGCACAGCAAAAAATGTACAAGTTTGAAAGACAATAAAAATAAGGCTTTTATTTCATTTGAAAGTCTATTACATGTCTAAAGAAAGGCTTTACAAAGGAGAACTTCTATAAAAGGAAGGATCCTAAAGCTACAGCCAGGCGCATCAACTGTTATGCGCCCTATGCCAGGCACATCATCCGTCAGGCGCATCACTCTGATGTCTCATCTAGGTGCATCATCTCGTCATTAAGGCGCAGGCGCATAAGCACCAATCGGCCCTGGTGTAGTAGGAGAAGGAGCTCTTCTAGCTCGACAAAGATCGCGACACGATTCCCCGGTCTTCGGAAGCAACAGGCACACTCGGCAGCCTGTGGCTCTGCCAGCATAGCGAAAGATGGAGTACGGCCGCCATGATCTTTCAATGCAACACGCACCATCGGCCTACGTTGGGACTCAATGATCCTATATTTGGATGCAACAGACACTATCACAGAAGCTCAGAGTGACGGAAAGACTGGGGCAACACATCTTCACCCTTGAAAAGAGCTCGAGTTTGATAGTTTGCCAAGGCAGAGCTCCAGCCAAGTTCATCTCTACATCAAAATGAAGAAAGAAAGCAAAGCTTTCCCTCATGCAACTATTTATAAGCACGGGCAGCCTACACTCGAGTGCCAAATGGCCAACGTTCCAAATTCTATGCATTGAATTTGTATTAATAGCAAACGCATCCGTCGCCTCGTATTTGGCTAAGTCAAGGCAACCATTAACGCCTCGAAGAACTCAACAAGCGGGCCAAAGAGCATGCGACACATTGGCAGATGCACCGTCGATATCATGCGCTCCCCATGGATGCGTCCAGTGGGACATAGAACCATGCACCCAGATTAGCACTAACCAATGCAACCCTCTCTATCAAGCATTTAATACTGAATGACAAAGGCGGCAACACATTCCAAGAGCCATCCAATCAGCAGACCTTTACAGAAAACGAAGCACCGCTGATGTCAGCAGCACCATTACACCATGGGTCGGGAACAATGGCCACGTGGCCGACCGATCATTCGTATGTACCTCGTGTCCATGCATCCAGAAGACGACATGCGCTCCAGTGGACCTACGCCTCCTCAGCTCACTTCTGATCTCAAGCAACAGAAGACGAAGCTCTGCATGCGCCTCAAAGGCCGTGCGCCTCAAAGGCCATGCGCCTGGACTTGCTCATGGCTCCTAAAAATCATGAGAACAAGTCGCCTCCGTTGTGCCTGATTCTAGGCGCACCCTGATGCGAAGCTCTGCATGCGCCTCAAAAGCCATGCGCCCAGACTCGTCTATGATGTCTAAAACTCATAGACTAAGTTGCCTCCATGCGCCCGATCCTAGGCGCACCCCGACAGATCACTTTCCTCCAAAATTGAGATCTTTGAGCCACAGGCATATGCCACGCGTCCCTTGACTCAGTTCTATTCAAAAAATGGGTTCTAATCGTCCAAGATTTCAGCAACAACCAAATCATAGCAACTGCCACGTGTCAGCTCCTCCGTAGCCCGACGAAGAAGTTTGAGCAGATTCTACTACAACTCGGGGCGTATCATCCATGCACCCCCGCCAGCATCAACCACGCGGTATTCCCATATCTAGGCACATCCGACATATGCATGCATGAGCAGCCATCCTGCTATCTATAAATAGAAGGATCATTCCTTCACCCAACACAGACACACATACAGACATAGAGAGATATATACAGACAGACTGTTATATCCACATACAGAGGCCAGAAGAGACACTTAACGTCCACTTCTTCTCGCAATGATCCGGCATCCAGAGCAACCCAGACCTTCAGAGAGTTCGAGATCGTCGTCAGATCGTCAATGGAGTCAACGTATTACCACTCGCTCCATCGACACCGTACCTAGATAAAAACAAAAGTGTACTCCTAGGACTACGTCTAAGTCCTACATTGTACTCTGTTCTATTTGTAATTAAGAACATCAACCAAAGAGTTTTAATGGCAAAGAATGGGCCGGCTTCTCATGAAGGACCAGCTAGCCCCTTGATCTTAAGCTCCTCAATAGACTGATACAACACCAACAACTATGAAGAAGACATTTTGTAGACTCTTGTTGACACTAGCTCTACTCCTGGAATCAAATTAATGTAGTACTCAATCTCTCGAACTAGAGGAATACTCGGAAGCTCCTCGGGAAATACATTAGAAAACTCACAAACCACTATGGAAAACTGTACCTCCTCTGCTACTGCCATCCATATGACCACTGGAGAAGAATCCACCATGCCACTAGAGATTGAGAACTCCTCCTCATTCGGAATATGAAAGATAACCTTGCCAGCATGGCAATCTACCATAGCGTGTCGACCACTCAAACAATCCATACCTAGGACGACATCATAATCGCCCATAGAAAACTCTATCTGCCTCACGGGAAACTCTCTCCCATACATTATAACTCTACACGAGGCATAAACTCGGTCTAGTACTCCTACTAGACCATTATCAGTATGTATATTGAATCTTACAGGTAAAGATTCTGGCTCCAAACCAACTCACGTCGCGAATCGTGCAGATATAAACGAATGCGAAGCACCAAAATCAGATAAAACTGAAGCTGAGTGAGAGTGAACGAGAGTGGTACCTGCGACTACCTCCCCTACAGCTAGTGCCTCCTCGATGGAAAGTATAAAAGCCTGACCCTGACTTCTGGGTACTGGACCCTTCTATTGCTAGCCTCTCTGCCTCTGAACCTGAGCCTGAGCATACTACTGAGGCTACTGCTGCTGAAACTGCTAGGACTACGTCGGTAATGGCCTCTAAGCCTGTTATTGATGAATCGATACTGGCATCCTGAACTGCTGGCTGGAATAATGATGATCCAGCTGAGCACCTCTTGGGATAAGCCCCTATCATGTGATCTGATGCTCCACAAGCTAGGCACAAGTCCTGTGCCCTACGATACTCTGACAAAACATGCCCTGCCTTCCTGCAATAGAAACAACCTACTGTGGAAGACTGCCTTTGCTGCTGAGGACGTGGCTAAGACGACTGCTGGAAGGAAGCCGTCGAAACTGGTCCCCTTACAGATCCAATCTTTAAAGCTCGAACTGTTGGAGCCGGTGCTGATGATTGGGAAGAAAATTGCCTCAGAATAAGAGGCCTCTTCTGGCTCCCAACTCTCTCTACGATCCTCTGCGAGGTGTACTCATGCCTCCTCATTGACCTCATTACGACATTAAAAGTCTGGAACTCATACTGTTCAACTACCAGTATAATCTCCAGATGAAGTCCCTACTGGAACCTTCTCGCCTGGTCCAACTCGGTCGCCACTAAGGTCGGAGCAAACCGACTGAGCCTGCTAAACTCCGTGATATAGCCATTGACGGTCCTGTCTTTCTGTCTAAGGTTGTTAAACCTCTACTGTAAGTCATATTATGATACCCTGTCGAGGTACCAAGTCTGAATCCTCTCACGAGTTGTCCACCAATCGTGGGCTAAATCCAACAACTACAGTCCGACCACTGCAACTCGCTCCCTAGTCAGAATTCCTGCTGCCTCTAAAATGGCCTCAGTATCTTGAAGCCAAGCATCGTACACAATATCATCCTCAGTACCGTTGAAGTACAGGGAATGGAGACGCCTGAAGCTGCTGGCAGAATTTTAGACAGGAGCACTACCCCCCTCCAGAGCCGTCTGAACTGACTGTGTGAGAATCACTTTAATGCTGCTGTATCGCCATGAATCCTTTAAGTACATCCACCAGCACACGAACAACACCCTCTGGCTGCTCTGGCTGGACTAGCACTACTGGATGAATAGGCAAAACTGGCACCTCTGCCCTCAGGTCGACTAGAAACTTTGCCCCTAAATGCTGAAGCTGAGTCTCCTGAACTAGTAGAACAGACGAAAGCTGACCAACCATCAGTGGAACTCGAATGAGCTGATCAAAAGGACCAAGAATAGTGCCCCTGAAAGTTAAAGGATTGAAGAGTAAAATCAAGGAAACATGAAAGATCAACATTCAAGGGAGATATCAGATCAAAAATCAGGGATAAAGAGTAAATCGAAGGATATCAACGAAGGAGAATATGTGACTGAGATAACTACCAATAACCTCCACATAAATGATAAATTAGACCTGCATGGGCCACAACTAAAACCTATGTCACACCCCAAAACTAGAAAACTAGCAAGTAAGGACGAGCCATGCCAGTTACGTATACCAAAGTACTCTAGTACTCCAAAATAACATATAAATTATATAGATAGGGGGTTACTACTACAAGCCAATAGTCGATTGTAGGTCAAATAATTCCTAGATATCTCAATCACAGGTAAGCAAGTAATGTACAGGGATATGACCATCAGGTATATAAGATAGTAAAACGTCCCGAACTATAATATATAGATGATCATGAATCTAGTAATACAAAATAAAGAACTAGCAAGAGTGTAAGTCATGCATGATCAACTCTAGCTGCAGTTTAGAAAATATACAAGTCATGTCTAAGCTTGTAGGCCTAATGTTAAGTCTAAAACACGAGCTCAACACGTGCTCGGTGGCTAAACGCCACAAAATACTATATAAAAAAGAGTAGATAAGAGAAAGAACACCCACTCAGGCACCCTGGTGCTGCGGGTGGTTACCATTGAGTGGAAGGTCTTGAAGATTCTCAGTCTCCTCAACTAGATCGGTCAAACAAAAACAGTGGGGTTAGACCCCCAATAGCAAGTACTACAAAGGAAGCCAAACTATGAACTAAAACCAGCATGCAAATCATAACAATACTAAAGCAAAACAGTAAAAGCAGGTAGGAAATAAATAAAGGTACCACAGTGTATATAAAAGAAAACTGGAAACTTGTAAGAGAAAGCATGTTAACATAAACTAGAAACATGTAAGAGAAAGCATGTTAACATATAAGGGTAAAACTTAGCATGTAATAAAATCAAGCATGTAGGACAAGTAGTAAAGCCAAGCATGTAAGACATGTAGTAAAGCCAAGCTTGTAGCAAAAACAATATCATGTACAGAAATAACAGGAATCTAAGTATTAAAATAAGATAAACTGGAGCATGACTTAACTAAACTAGATAAGACAGGAATGTACTCCATCCATCAATCATGGCCAAGCAATGAGTACGATTTGATAAATTAGCTAACTAGGATTATTACAATCCTAATTACTAACATGTGTAGGTTGAGAAATCTAGTAAAATTACCTGTCCTGCAGACTACCCGACTTATCCAGGCTAAAAGAAAAAATATATAGCAGACACACCGTAGTAAGATACATGTGTCCTAAGGTAGTGCAATATAGTACAACACTCGACGATGTGCTGGAAGTGTGCTCATAATGACAGATAACTCCAAATCCTAAGTAGATATATATAAGACCGAAACAAAGGGTTTCCAGGCAACTGGAAAATTCTTTCCTCACAATGGATCAAGATAATCAAGCAAGTTATTAATCCCTAACATTTTCATTCAGGATTTCGGGTGTGAAATTCTGCATAATCCATCCTAGATATGAGACATGCAGGACCGGACATGACAAGATAAGCAAGAAAGTGCACTATAGCAAGCCACGACAAGATAAGACAAGTATCGAGACAGGAGTGGGCTACGATTGTTTACAAAAACAAAAGTTGAAGAACTTTATTGATACAAACTTTGTAAAAGATTACAATTTGAATTCTGGAAATGGTACAACTTTAGGAATCCAATCTAGAAGACGATTGCTTTATCCCTTGGACGATGTGAACTCTGAAGACGAAGCCTCTGAAGTTGAAAATAACTCTGGAATTGAAGGCAGAAAAGCCTCAGAAGTTGAAGGCAAAAGCCTCGGAAGAATGCAGCAGCACTTGGGCAAGAACTCCTGAACTCTCTGATCTCTGATTATTGATTCGTAATCCCTTGAATGAAGACTTGAAACTCTATTTATAGAGTTCTAAGAAATAACTAACTTTTAGTTATTCTGGACTGCGCATGATGGATTGCGCAGTAATTGGTTTGCACAGCCATGGACTGTACAGGCAGTTGCTGGATCATGGGTTAACTGTCTGGGACACATGGCATCATTTGATTGAAATACGCATGATCGTGCATAGGCAGTTGCCACGAAATGAGCAATTGATGGCATGAACGCCACGTGTACTTTGTCATTTGTACTGGTAGAACGCGCACATTGAACTGTGCAGACTTTGATTTGTGCCGACTTCATTTGCGCAGGCTTTGGTTTGCGCAGGATTAAACTGCACAGGAAATAGATCGCGCTGCCAGCTGTCAGCCGTCCTCGAGCATTGTGCGACACGATTAAACGAACAGCCTCCTCGATATCCGTGCTGTCAGTTGTCAGAGATCTGATTTGGTTGTCATGTAATGATGACTCTTGCCACGTCAGCTTGTGCAATCGGATGTATACGCAATCTGGAATGCGCAATCTGAGAGCTGCACAATCCATTGTCTGTGCAGTTCATTTGGATGATATATATCTTAATTTTTTGACTTTGTTGATTGATGCAACTTAATTTTTTAGGACCTACAAGATTCCCTTCAAAGTTTTTGAAAGTTGATATTATTCAAAGTTTCGAAATATTTTGAATTATAAAATTTAAATCAAATTGCGCATGATGGTGAGCTGTCTGCGCAATCGAAGAGCCTCAATTTCAGGCGCAATCTGAGGCAGCCGTTTCATATTTCGAAGACTATAAATAGTCTCTTCAAACTTAGAAATATTTTTTACTTGCATTCACTTGTGCTTTTGAGAGAGAAAAACTTCGAGCTCTTCGTTTTCAGCCCTCCTCTCCGACGACCAATGGCTCCTCGACGCTCCTCCACCACCACCGACAAGGGCAAGGCCCCGACCGAGTCATCAGACAGAGTTGCACGATGAGCTTCTCGTCATGAATCCGCGTACCCCGCTCTGAGAGGTTGTTCAACCGATCGAAAACCCTTTTTAGGGTGATTCGACTTCTTTTGATCTTCGAAACTCATCTCTTTTTAGAGATGAGTTCATACTGCGCCACCCCCTTTTTAGGGTTTTGGTTGTATCAACTATCAGTCTTCATTTTTATGAAAGCTGCATTCCTGTGCAATCTGTTGAATTGTGCTGACAGGAAGTCAGCGCAATCGACTGATTTGCGCAGGAAGTCAGCGCAAACTATTACTTTGCGCATCCTGATAAGATGCGCAATATGATGTTTGCATGATCTGAGCCAGCACAATCTAACGTTTGCACAAGCTATGCCAGCGCAATCTGAGGATTTGCACAATCTAATGTTTTGTGCAATCTAAAAACAGAGTCTTTGAATTGACTTGTACTGATTTTTATCTGTTTTGATGCAGTTGAGACCAGAGAAGATCCAGAGTATAAAACTTTTGAGGGAACTCTTTTAGAGTCTGAGCATAAAGAGGATCTCTCCCATGTTCATTATCCCCAGTATGATCTACCGACCTCCCGCCAGGCGATTCTGATATCTCAAGACAATGAGACTCTATTGTGTTTAATGAATGGACAGCCCTTGGAATCTGCAGACGCTGTTATTCATAAGAAACCCTTATTCTTGTTTGGTGAGGCTTTTCAGAAAAGCTCGCAACCAAGGCCGAAGATGGAGGAAAGAATAGTCCATCAGGAAGATAGGTCTTTCTTCATACCAGATATTGCCCGTTGTCTCCCTTTATCCCGGTATGTTCATGCGAGCTACCCAAGAAAGATGGAGTGGAACATCACTCTTTTCCAAGATGCCCGTACAGGAAAAATTTTTATGAAGAAGGGGCCAAATAAGAAGGATATGTTCTACAGCTCCTCTGATCGATACAACGTCTTGTTGAGGGGCTTGAGACCAGGTTGCATTCCCCCAGAGAACTCCTCTATGTTGATGCCTGTCAGAACACCGATATTTGCAAATGAATTTGCGAAAGCTGAAGGAAAGTACCCCAAACAAGATATCAGATTAACTGGGTTGGTGAATCCAGATTACAGGAGATGGAACTGTATTGCTAACTGGATCCTGACAACATTTGAAGAAAAACTTCAACAGATCAATCTGTACCAAGCAGTGTACGCCACTGTTTATGGTTTTGCACCCAATCCACACATGTTCTTGGCCTTGGCTGAAAGATACAATTATAGAACGGGAACTTTCATGACCCCTGGTGGAGAAATTGGGTTTGTACTCCACGAGATAAAATATATTTCGTACTTGCCAATGGCAGACGCTCCATATGAAGAGTATGTACCAACAAATGACGAGTTGGACAGACTTAGAAAGGAAAATACAGCAATGGTAGCAGTATTTGAGGAACTGCTATGCCATTACAAGATCTGCTCTCTGTTTTATAAGAGTGCTACAGCCAACACCTGTTATTCTTCGAAGTGGTTACCCTATATGTTCCTCAACCACATAGAAGAGAAGAAGACTAAGGAAAATGACAAATGTTATCCTGACTTCTTCAAACCTTTGAGCAATACATAAGTTATGAAGCTGATGGAACAGAGTGGTAATTTTGATAAACAAGTGAAAGATGATCATGAGTATCCTCCTTTAAAGACAGGGGACACTCTGGAGAGTTACTTGAGAATGGGATATAGACCCATGTCAAAAGAAGCCCAACTGGTAGGGTTTCTGACACACTGGCTTCGACGGTTTGTAGTCCCCGGATCCAGTGCTGTGGATCGCTTTCACCGCGGCATTCTTTTTGCCGCTGTCAAGTTGGTCTTTGGCTACAAGGTGGACCTGTTATCAGCAATGACTTGCAAATTAAATGCCAGTCTTCGTTTATATGTTGATCTGATGCTGATGGCAAAAGGAGAGAAAGAGTTCCCTCGCCTAGAACTGCCATACACATATCTATTTGGATGGTTGCTTCTCCACTATCCCACTTTAATGGACCCCGGCATGGGACCGGTTGATGGCAGCTTTCTGCGAAGGTACTCTCATGGAAAATGGAAGTACACTTCTTTGAGCGAGTGCAGATATGTTCTGAATCTGAATAGAGGATGGAACTTTTGTTGTGCTCCCCTCCCGGCTGGATATGATCAGATGCCAACAAACATGGTGGATTCAAAAATGTAACCTCTAAGCCGTGCAGCCTTTGAATGGTTGAAGATAATTCGACCGTCTCATCTGGTTTACCGGTTCGAAGAGGAATGTTACTTAGAACCATACCTCCCCAGCCGATTTGCTCGACAGTTTGGATATGATCAATTCCATGTGGGGAATGCAATCACCTGCCTCCAAGGCAAGGGTTTTCTGATAGACGGGGCCAGAGCTTGGGCTTATTATAATGCCCGTAATACTAAGGCCATATTTTCGATGCCAGCCAATAGCACTCATGGTCCTAGGATGCTATATACTTATACAGTATTTTATACATCCGTGAACACTTTTGCTGAGAACTTTAATCTCGCAGATAGTTTTGCTTCTTCGACGAGATTGAAGAAAGGAAGAATGGCTCTGTCGATTCCTATAAATGATGAGGTGCACGAGCCAGCCGATGCTCCTTTGGAAGTTTCGAGGGATATGATGTTCCCTCAAGAAGTAAATGCAGCAATGTGTATTTCTCTGAAAGTGGGTAAATCCCCTGCAAAGAGGAAGATAAGAGAGGAGCCTCCTGCTCCAGCGGCAAAGAAGAAGTTGATTTTAGAACATTCTTCTGAAAGAATCACTACTCGATCTCAGTCTCGGCAACTGGCTGGGTCAACTCAACAAGAGGAGGCTACAACCCTAACTTCCATGCAGAAACAAGTTGAAACTGTCAATATAGAGAGCCCTGATAGGCCATTGAAAAGAAAGAAACTGGCCCAGAGAAAGAATCAAGCTCCGTCTTCTATGGTAATGGATGCTGCAGCTGGAGTAATCTTTCCATCTCCTACTCCTGTTTTAGAACCTAGGAATAAGACTCCCAGTCCTGAACATAGAGAGGAGATCGAGCAAAGGAAAGATCTTGCTCCTGGAACTAAGGTCGAGGGGCCTAGAAGAAGTACTGCGAAGAAAGTAAGGGAAAAGTAATTACCGATTGTTGAACTTCCACCTACTCCGAGAACCCTTCGCGAAGAAGAAGATCGCGAAGTAATTGCAGCTTTAGAAGATTGTATCTACAGTCCTTTGGGTGATTATGGTGACCAAACCGCGACTACTAGCGAGAAGGCACCAGAAGAAGACGAAGATGAGGAGAGTTCTTCATCTGAAAATTGTTTTCCATAAATAAATTTACTTTATTTATTGTGTATCTGGGAAAATTACAACTGTAGGAATCCGATCTAGAAGACGATCGCTTTATCCCTTGGACTATGCGAAGAAGAAAAAGCTCTCAAAATTTTGACAGTAAGTTAGATAACTATGTATCTGTACAATGAATTAGAAAAAGAACTCTATTTATAGAGTCAAAAATAACAACTGAAAGGATAACTGTCTTCACAACCTGTGCTTAGTTGAAAATCACGCAGGATTTAACATACACAAGGTTGTGAGCAGTTACTGGACGTGGCCTGTAACTGTTGGACACATGGCAATCATGCATGAGTCGTGTGCAAGTTACAGGACACGCAGGCGAGAGATCAGTGGCATGGCTGCCACGTACTCCAATTTGATGAAATCCACGCAGACTTGTTGAAGACAAAATCCACGCAAACTCGGGACAGAAAGCTTTAAAATCCACGCAAACTTGGGGTAAGAAGCTTCAGGATCCACGCAGACTTGGGGCAAAAAGCTTCAAAATCCACGCTGACTTGAGGGAAGAAACTTCAGAATCCACGCAAACTCGAGACAGAAAGCTCAAAATATACGCAGACTTTGGGAAAGACATAATCCACGCTCGATTGAGGCAGGACTGCCAGCTGTCTTGATTCGACGTGCTTCGACTGACACAAAATCTCTGACAGTGATTGCTTTTGTCTGTTGTATTAAATGACAAGAAGCTCTTTTGGTACGCCAACTTGACGAAGGCTGAGTCTTGCTGAAGAAGATTTCGAAAGTCACACAATAGTCGGCTGTGATCTCTCGAGTTCTGTGCATACGTGGCATACGAGAAGACATTCTTCGACTATCGTGCTGTCAGTCATAATTACACTCTGACAAATGATGCGATGTTTCCCAACGTGACTTTCAAATATTGTTCTGATCAACTCAGCGTGACTTTCATTTTTTAAGACCTACAAAACCCTCTTCAAAGTTTTCAAAAAAAATGATAAATTATTTCGAAATACTTTGAAAACGAGATGATAAAATGAATTTAGTCACGCTGAGATGACATCAACTTTTTCGAAAGTCGAAAAGACTTCAAAATTTTAAAATACTTTGGAAACATCCAAATGAACTTATTAAATGTCATGATGACTCTTCATTCTCCGAGACTGATTGAATCCAATTTATGGTGGAATATGAACCGTCGGCAAACTCCTTTATATAAACGGGGAGGAGATTCAGCTTTAATCTTCATCTTACGTCAACATGACACCGAAGGAGAAAGCTGAAGAAGAAGCACGAAAGTTAGGTTTTTGTGCCCATGGCGATCCTACTTTTGGGGGTAAGGAACCGGAGCCTTTAGTTTTCGAGTTCAAAGATGACCCTACACAACTAGCCAAGAATTTTTTGAGCTACTTTGGCCTGGACGGCTTGTCTTCTTCCAATGGGCGCAGCCTCGCAGAGCAGCGTGAAATGTTCAATGTTCTGTTACACCGTATGGGGGTCAAGAGCGTAGAAGAACTGGGCGCTAAGCTCAGTCACTTCACAAAATAGAGCGTGTCTTTTATGCTTCTGTTCTCTTTTGAAAATGTTGCACTTTTTTTTTGTAAGGCCATCAGTGCCTTTTTTGCATTGAATGTTCAAAAATTCTCTGTGGTACAAATCTACGCTGAAAGCTAGCTTTACTCCGAATAGTGTGCACCAATGAAGAGCCGTAGGCGGCACTCTTTGAATATTTTCAATACTGCGCTGTCTTCCAAAGCACACGTGACACTCATTCCATGGTTTATGAGCGCTATTTGCTCGGATCCAAGAATAGGCTTGCACTTTGTCTTTTAAATAGATAAGTGAGTTTCACAGATACTCATCTCCTTATTCTTCTTCTTCTTCTCTGAGAATGAATTTTTTGTGAGATTTCATTCTCAAACAGGAAAGCAATGCTTTCTAATGTTCGATTTCTGTGCACTATACCAGACATTGGTTTGCCAATCCGTAGCACCAAACTCGATGGTAAGTCCAGTATAGAACGCGTACCATTTTTTACTGTTTGAAGATGGGCTTTTGTTTCTGACTGAACAGGGTACGTCTGTTTCTAGTTGACAAATGCACGCTGGATGATAATGATATTTCTGTTGATTTAATCTCTTTTTCCTTGCTGTTTTCTACAGAAGCTCGGCTGAAAATTTTCTTCAGAATTGGCATTGGTGATTTGGATGCTGTGGAGAATATTCTGCTGACACCTACATCAGGGAGCTCATACGCTTTTGACGCGTAAATCAGACAACTCAGAACTCTTCGTGGGATAGAAGGGTCTTTCTCAGATGGTAGGAAGAGCCTTTATACACGAGAGTTGGATGGTGGAGTCAACTCTACCCCAAGAAATCGGGTAGTAGAGTTCCTTTCAGGGCAGAACTAGGAATTGTATCCCAATGTGGGATACATTCCTATCTCCTTTGAGAGGTCGCTCCTAATCTACCAGTTGTATTGGCAGCAACACGCCTTCGGGCTGCCATACTCTGTGGTTCTCCTCTCGTCGACCAGAGTTTGATTCCTGCTGATCTGGTCGTGACTGGGACTCAGACAGTCAGGAACTGCCACCAACAACGAACCCGACGGAGAAGGTCCGACGGAGAAGATCCAAGGAAGAAGATAGATCTCTACTAGATTATTGTTGTGTGCATAGAATGAAAATCCAAAATTGTAAATAGATTTCCATTATGATTTGTAAGAAAGTCTAAGAAAATGTAATAGACTTTTTATGATGAAATGGAAATGATAATTCTTCTATGCTCAACAATTTGTATTTATTTGGATGAATTGTGGACATGATAGATAATGAAATCTTCTTTTCTGATTTAGAGTACGTAATATTATCAGAGGTAGTATGGACGTGATAATATGTAGGAACCTAAAAGAAAATAGATTGATTTCTATGCAGAGGTCAAAAATAACAAATGACAAATGAGCAGGTAGATTCGGCATAGAAGATTATGAACGGACGAATCGTCAGATGAATGTAATAAATAAACGAATGAACCGTCGAACGAATGTAATAAATGAACGGATGAACCGTCAAGCATTAATGATCGGGCGAACCGTCTGATGAATGTGAGAAATGAACGGATGAACCGTTAAGCATTGATGAACGTGTGAATCGTCGGATGAATATGACGTTTCATTATTTGAGGAACTTCTGCCTATAAATATAGCAGAAATCTGACAAGAACGAACACTTCTACTTTCAAACATAAAAATGTCGTCTGAAGAAGTATCTAAGAAAGCTGGAATCACCCTGAAGGTTCAGAAGGGCACTGAAGAACGCCCTGTTGATCCAGTTCAATCAAAGAAGGCTGAAGCAGGCGAGGGTTCGTCTGCACCCAAGCCACCAAGGGACATTCTGGACTTCCTGCTCGAACCGGGAAGGACTGAAGAAGAAGAAGCCATGAGGATAGTCGCTTGCAAATTCCTCGTGGGTTCTAGCAAGGAGGTTCTTAGCTCTTTTGCTGACCGCATTTTCGAGAAGGACGGCAGTGGCCCGCGTCAAAATGTAAAGAAGGATGATAGTGATCTTCCTTAATATCATGTACTATCATTCATGATTTAAAATAAAATAAAATTTTTATTTCTAAACATGAACTTGTATGATGATTTACAAGCATTTACATTTATGCATAATACTTTTTAAGGAATTTGCCATTAATAGGCATCATAACTTTTCGACCATCCAGTTCTGAGAGTTGATAAGCTCCATTTGAGAAAACTCTGCTTACAACATAGGGACCTTCCCATTTTGCGTCGAATTTGCCTTTGCTCATATGAGTCATAGTCATAGGACGTCTGATTGTTAGAACAAGTTCTCCTTTTTGATACGCTCGAACTCTGACTTTCTTATTAAAAGCTCTTGAGATTCTAGCTTGATAGAATTCGATATTCTGTTGAGCAAATAATCGCTTCTCATCCAGAGCTTCTAATTCCTGAAGTCGAAGACGATCATTATTCTCGGCGGTGAGTTCATTAGTGATTGCTATCTTTAAAGAAGGAATTTGAATCTCTAATGGAAGAACAGCTTCGCATCCATACACCAGAGAGAAAGGTGTACATTTAGTAGCATTACGAACTGCAGTACGGTAAGCCCACAAACATTCACCGAGCTTCTCACTCCAATTACGTTTGTCAGTAGAGATAAACTTCTTTAGGAGTTTAATGATGGTCTTGTTGAAAGCTTCTGCTAATCCGTTAGCTGCCGGATTATATGCGGTAGAAGCCACATTATTGATCCGGTGATCGTCACAGAATCGAGTAAATTTCTGGCTGACGAATTATGGTCCATTATCATGAATAATGCGTCGAGGAACACCAAATCTGTAGATGAAGTGGTGTTTAATAAAGCTGATGACATTGGACGTCTTGACTTCAGATAAAGGAATGGCTTCGGCCCATTTGGAAAAGTAATCGGTTATTGCGAGAATAAACCGATGACCTTTTGATGACAGCGGATTGATCAGACCGATAATGTCCATGCCCCAAGCTTCGAAGGGCCATGATGCTGTCATCGGATGTAGAAATTCCGAGGGTTGATGAATAAAATCCGCATGGATTTGACAAGCTTTACACTTTCTTGTATACTCGATGGCATCTGATACCATAGTAGGCCAATAATAACCCATACGTCGAATACGGTCTTGAAGTTTTGGTCTAGGCTGATGTGCTCCACAAATTCCATCATGTGCTTCGCGAATAATTTGTTGAGCCTCGTCACCGGCAACACATCGAAGAAGTAAACCATCATAAGCTCGACGATATAAGTTTTTGTAGTATGATTGTAATAGAATCTGAGTGATCGTCGTCTGATAGATGCTGCCTCACTCGGATTATCTGGAAGAATGTCATACAATACAAAATCTAAGAAAGGAAATCTCCAATCTTTATCTGTATTCTGAGTCTCAGCTGAATTACTGAAGATGAATTCCATGCTAGAATCAGATGAAGATGATAAAGATTTACGACTGAATCCAAATCCTCTTGTTGTATTGACGTCATGAGACGTTGATTCTTCAATGTCAATTGGAAGTCCTAGGGTCAGGTTATTTTCCAGATGAAATAATTCTCGATTGCGAAGAACAATCATTTGTTGCCGTCTAATCGGAATAGCCAACACCGCCGCAAGATTAGCTAGAGCATCAGCTTCTGTGTTACATGCTCGCCTAACATGTTCAATGAAGAATTCTTCAAACGAAGAAGCCATAGATATAGCTGATCTATGATAATAAACCAGATCTTGATGGCGAACTTCATAAGTACCCCTTATCTGATTGACAATGAGTTTAGAGTCTCCGTACGCCTCCAAATGTCGAATATTCAGATGTTTAGCGAGTTGAAGACCAATGAGTAACGCATTGTACTCAGCTACGTTGTTTGAACACGGCTGATCAAGGGAATAAGCTCTTTGGATAGCAAGACCTTCTGGCGATACAAGAACGATTCCAACTCCAGCGACAATATCACCATTAGGACCTATCCTTGAAGCTCCATCAAAGAATAGATGCCAAGTGGAATCTTCTTCAGCAATTTGGTTTGAATCTAGGACTTTATCTGGGATTTCATCATAGAGTTTTGAATTTTTTGGAATTGAATGTGCAGCCAGAAAATCAGCTAAAGCTTGTCCTTTGACAGATTTCTGAGGAATATAGTGCATATCATACTGAGCAAGTAAGATTCCCCAATTAGCCAATCGAGAATTCAAAACACTAGGTTTCTTCATCATGACCCGTATAGGATTGATCCTGGAAATGACATGAATAGTCTGGCCAATGATATAATGTCGTGTCTTTTGAACAGCGAACATCAAGGCTAGATATTCTTTTTCGACCGGTAAATATCGAGGTTCAGCTCCGGTCATAGTACGACTGAGATAGTAGATGGCTTGTTCATGACCATTTTTATTCTTTTGCGCGAGCAATGCACCCAATGAATGACTCATTGCTCGGGTATATAAGAGGAATGGAATTCCTGAGACGGGAGGTACCAATACTGGAGGGCTCATCAGATATTGTTTTATATCATCGAATGCTTTCTGACATTCATCATTCCAGACAAAAGAGACACCATTCTTCATAAGTTTGTTGAATGGTCTGCAGCGTCCTGAAAGATTAGAGATGAATCTCCTGATATAGGCGATCCTTCCTTGAAATCCTCTTAGCTCTTTTAAGGTGCATGGAGGACACATCTCTTGGATGGCTTTGATCTTCTCGGGATCCACGTATATACCTTTAGAGATAATGACGAAGTCGAGAAATTTACCACTAGAGACGCCTAAGAAGGACTTAGTAGGGTTCATCTTTAAATGATGCTTACGCATTAGATCAAATATAGTCTTCAAATCTTGGATATGATCCTCCTTTTGTCGACTTTTGACTGCAATATCATCAACGTAGCATTCGACTATTTTCCGCAAATGTTCACGGAATATAGTGCTCATGGCTCGTTGATAAGTTGCTCCTGCATTCTTGAGACCGAATGGCATAACTGTATAACAATATGTACCAATCGGCGTTCTGAAAGAAGTGTGTTTCTCGTCATCTGGAAATATTTTAATCTGATTGTATCCAGAATACCCGTCCATGAATGACATCCGTTCAAACCCACAGGTATTATCGATCATGACATCAGTGACTGGTAGAGGGAATTCATCTTTAGGACATGCCTCATTGAGATCGCGGAAGTCTATGCAAACTCTGATCTTGTCGGTCTTTTTAAGAATAGGAACTATATTAGCCACCCAATCGGGATGTTGTTCCTCTCTAATAAACCCAGAGGTCATGAGTTTATTGACTTCAGCTTCAATTGCATCCATAATATCTGGACGAAATTATCGCTGTTGTTGTTTGACCGGTTTAGCATTCGGCAAGATATTGAGCTTGTGAGTTGCGATTTGTGGATCGAGTCCTGGCATATCTTCATAACTCCAAGCGAAGACATCGATGTAGTCACGGATAAGTTTAATCATGTCTTGCTTATCAGTTTCTGAAAGACTTTTACTGATGAATATTGGTTTGGGAGATCCCTCTTCACCAACATCTATTTGAACAAGTTTGTCTTCAGTCGGAGGTTCTTTTTGCTCAAATCGGAACTCCCATTGATTATCTAACCTTTGGGCCCATTGTTCTAATTCAGGTGAGATTTCAAACTCATCTTCGTCTTCGTCACTTTCTTCAGAACGGTCAATGGAGACCATGTTGGAAGACAGAATGTTGCAGTAGAAATCACCGATACTTGTATCGGAATCCCAAGAGGTAGTACTAGAAGAATCAGACCTCTTATCTTCGTCAGATTCGGGATCTTCATGAACAATATTGATAAAAAGAGTAGGAGCAATATAGCCCAATCCGCATTTTGTCCTTCCATATTTCAGAGGAGGAATCCGGACAGGCATTTTTCTTCCTTTTCCACTGTTGAGGCCAGTTCTGAAGTCATAGCCCATATTTTTAATGATGTCTTTAGATTGCTGACTATAACGACGTAGTTGTAATCTTCCAGTATCATCGTTTTTGTCCTCATCTTCGAAATCAGAAGAATTTTAGGGCCCTTTGTAGAAGAATATTGGAATGTCTCCTGGCTTTTTGCTGGGAACTAGAAAGTATGAAGATTGTACAGGTTCTAGGAATACATCTGTATGAGCAGTCTGTACAACTCCTATGGTTATTGTGCTCAAGTCATCTAACAAATGTAAATAACTATGAACATAATTATACACATCAACATACTGCAAAGATGGAGACTTTTTATTAAATGTAAAAGCAGCAATATTTACATTGGGAGAAGGCTGAGCCTTAGAGATCTTAGCCAAATCAATGACTAAAGGGGGAGAAGATGAACGAGAAGAAGCGTTGTTTCGATTAAGATCGATAACAAATGGCTCAGAAGAGGTGAGCTCCCTTGAAGCTTGAGATGGAAGAGTAATTCGCCCTCCAACTGGAATTAGCAGAGTATCCTGTTTCACATGTGAAGATGCAGGAACTGCAGTATGCCCACTGACAGGAATGATCAGTATATCTTGAGTAGACGTGGAGAAATTCGTCCACTCACCGGAATGATGAAAGAACCTTCTCCAGAGGGTTTGGGAGATTGTTGCTGAGTAGTTCGACCTTTAACAGGAATTATTAAAGTCTCACTTTGTGAATCCTCTTTCTCCATAGCTTGTATCACCCTTGTATACTCTTCTTTGTACATCCGGGAATCTTTGAAATAGGCTTCAACCCCATGGAAGGGATTTATATCAGCAACTTCTTTTTGTACTCTTCCATTGCTATCAATGTATTTAAAACACTGATGAAGAGTAGAAGGCACCACATTATTTTCATGAAGAAAGGGCCTCCCAAGAAGAAGATTGTAGGATCCCACAATCTCGATCACATAGAAAGTGACTTTGGATCTGAAATCACCTATTTGAAGCTTCAGATGAATCTTTCTAAAGGCTCGCTCCTGCTTTGATTGAATCCCATGATAGTAGTAACTGTCTTGGAAAGCTTGTGAAGAGGGATTTTTAGTTCATCCAACAGACTCTTTGGCATTATGCTTATAGCAGACCCTGGATCAATGAGGATACGATCTATCTTCATTGTATCGATATAACCGGTGTAGTAGAGAGGCCGATCATGTCGATTATCCTCCAGTAGCATGTCGTCTTGTGTAAAGGTAATATTTGGGATAATCTCCAGTATACTGTTGCAATGTAAGCAAGTGGCAGGTTCTGCATCTGGCTTCTTTAACTGTGCAAGACAAGAGTTTGCCTGAAGAAGTGCTTCATTTAACGTCTCTCGAGTCTCTTTGGAAAGACGTAGAAGTTCAAAGAGGGACATTCTAGCTGGAGTATTAGCAAGTTGAGCTAGAATGTCAAAGTTATAAGGCTTCTGAAGTCCAAAAGGAGAGGACTTCTTGATTGGCTTATCAAACCGAGCCTGTTGTTTGCCTTTCTCAAGAGCCGTAGGTTTGGAAGAAACAGGTTCAACTGGGGTAGTTGAAGGAACAGGTACGGTGGATGATTCTTCTTCAGGAGGAACATTAGGAGCATCTTTATCAGCAGGAGGGGTATCAGGAGTATCCTCAGGATTTTTGGAATAATCCTTTAGATAAGGTTTCCCTGTTCTAGTAGCACCAGCAAGTGCTTCTTCTTTGTCTTTTGGCTCTGTGTCAGAGATAGATCCAAGAGAAGTCATATGACATGACTTAATCTTTCCAGCCTTCTTGGACTTTCGAGAAGTAGTCTTTTGAGGAGAAGGCGATTCAAAATCTGCCACTAGATCAGGATGGATCCACATGATTTCTCCTGTTTTCAAAGTGATTGGCACTAATTCTTCAGACTGTGGAGGAGGAATATTCACTAGTTCAAGAGTTGCCTTGGGAATAGGAACGATCCCACTTTCAAGGAGCTGAGGAGGGAAATCTCCGAATTGCATAGAGACGACGTTGGAGGTGACGGTCTTCTCTTTTGGAGTAAGAGAGATAGCTCCAGATTTAATCATTTCTTGGATCTTTCCTTTCAGTACATAACATGTACAAATTGTGTGACCCAACATTCGGTGGTATGGACAGTATTTGGGATGATCTGTCTTACCAGCTTCATCAGGTTTCTTGATTTCTGGTAATTGTATTTTATTACCTTTCAGCAGACATTCAAAGATACCAAGGACATCGTCATCATCGAAAGAGTATTCTTCCTTGGGGCGAGGTGCTCTTGTTTGTTGGGTTGTAGAAGTAGGAGAAGTTTGCACATTTGATGCATCTTTACTCTGAAGATTAACTTCAAGAGTTTCTTTTCCCTTGCGAGCATTGTTTTTAGCATTATTGTTAGCACCTTGACCTTTTTCTTTGGGAGTCATCTGTACTCCTAAACCTTTGAAGGTTTCAGCACTAATTTTTGCGGCCTTAGCACTAACTATGAAAGAAGGCCAGTCTTGAAATTGGGTGGATCCTGTCCACATGCTGATAATTGGCAACAAGTTTGATTTGCATGTGTCGATGGTGACAGCATCAGGAGTTCCAAGAGGCATCTTCAGAGCTTTTCTTCGAAATCGTTCAATGAAATCTTCTGTAGTTTCATTATTTTTTTGCTTGATTCTAATAAGAGCAGACATAGTCATGTCATTGAGCCCTTCATAGAACCTTTCAAGAAACATCTGTTTAAAACCGGCAAATGAGGTAATGCACCCATCTGGGAGACTTCTATACTATTCATAAGCTGTTCCCTTGAGATATCCAACAAACACCCGAGTAAGGAGGGCGTCGCTTGGTTGCAATTGATCAGTCATCACTTCAAAGTGATTAATAAACTGACTTGGAGAAGTGGTTCCATCATAGAATGAGATAGTAGGAGGCTTGTATTTAGGAGGATACGATACTTGCTTCCATTCTATCGGATAAGGTTGCTTGATGCCTAATCTTTGTAAACCATCTTTTTGTTTGAATGCCTCGAATTGAGTTTTGAGATTCCTCAATTCTTCATTAACAACTCCGGAAGATTGTGGAGTTGTAGCTTATAGAGAATAGTTGGGAGGAGGAACAGCGTTATAAGCACTACCCCCAGCTCCAGAGAGACTAGGATTTAGTTGAGCTGGTCCAGGAGTATTGGATTGTATTGCTGGAAGAACTTGTACTGGACTTATAACAGTGTCAATTGGTATGGCATCTGGTACAGTCTGTCGATTTTGCATCTGAGTTGCCATGAGTTCATACATCGACTTCATAGTATCAGCCATAGACTTCATTTGTTGTTCCAAAGAAGCAATCCTTTGTTCTTGAGGAGTCAAGGAAGAAGAAGGTTCATCAGTATTCCCATCAACCATATAAGTCGTAACTGTACGAGGGATTATTGATGAACTGGTGGATGTTGTTTGTTCTGAATCATTGCTTTGTGCATCAAAGTCAATTATAGGAGAACTACCCCCAGTAGGAAGAGGTGGGAAGTTAGATTCTCCAAGGAATTCAGAATCATCTTCAGAAATCAAAGTTCTCTGACTAGAGGCCAGGACTCTTGCTCTTGTGCCTCTATATACTCCATCTGGACTATCATCTCTACCCCTAGTATTCCGAGAGGTCATGTTGACTGAAGCAAACAAAGGCTCATCTTCATCAGGCATAGGTTCACACTGAATCCGATTGAAGGCAGATTGTCATTTTGTTTGACATCTGCATTGGATTGTGACTCTCGGCTAGAAATCACATTCATGATCAACATAGTCCTGAACCATTGATTGACATCTGCATTAAATTATGACTCTTGGCTGGAAGTCACATTCAGCATGATCCATTGTCATAGAATTATTCTTTCTCTTCTGTTGAAGGTGTTCCCGTAGATCTATTTGTGAAGATTGAGGTAGATCAGAGAACACTCTTTGTATATTTTTAGGAGTATATTTCCGGTTCTTGGGTATTGATGGCTCTTGATTATATAGGGAGTGATTAATATGAGCCACATAATTTCTAGCATACTCTGCATCCGGATCTTTTATCTTCATTTCCGATTGATGTGGTTTCTTAACACCAGAAGTACTTCCCAAACGGGTTTGATTAAGTTTTGTTCTTAGATCAATTGGAGGTAACACATTGGTTTTGGAAACTTGGAGTTTTCCTTCCATTGATCTAGATATTTGCAAAGAAGGAAGAGTTGAACTACCCCTTTGATTAGGAGTTGGTAACAGACCTTTTCTAGACAAATTCTGTGCACAATTCGAAGAAGTCGTAGAAGAAGACATTAAAGAATGTTTCTTCTTAGACTTATTCAAGTTTTGAGACATAGAATGTCCAGAAGGAAGAGTAGTCAAAAGACTATCTCCTTTTCTTTGACTAACAAAATTGTCAGTCAAAACTGTTCCTGAAGTAAAAACTACAGGAACAGAAGAAACAACTAAAGAGTCATCTCTTTTCGAAAGGACTTTGTGTGGAAGACCACCCCCAGTTCTAGTAGAACTTGGCACAGAAGAAGAGATAGCCAAAGAGCTATTCTTCTTAGATGAAATACACGCTGAAACAGATTTGGTTAAAGAACCAGTACTGTTAGCGTGGCTTTTGAATTTAGAATTACACGCTGGAACAGATTTGGCTAAGGAGCCAGTGCTGTCAGCGTGACTTTTGATTTTGGAAATACACGCTGGAACAGATTTAGCTAAGGAGCCAATGCTGTCAGCATGATTTTTGAATGTGAGATTGCACGCTGGAACAGATTTGGCTAAGGAGCCAATACTGTCAGCGTGACTTTTGGAATTGAATTTGCACGCTGGAACAGATTTGGCTAAGGAGCCAGTACTGTCAGCGTAACTTTTGATTGCTGTCATCTTCGAGCGCACAAGAGTGTGCGTGCTTGCAGTAGAGTTCTTGCCAGTGTTAGGAGTAGATAATGTGGCAGAGACTTCACCATTGGCTGCCAACTGATTCTTAGGGACATAGACAGAGTGTCCCTTCGACTTGGCAGTAATGATGGAGGCTGAAGTGGGCTTGCCACTCTTAGCCCGCTGTATTTCTTCATAGGCGAGTTGATCGAATTGGATCGTCATCACCTTCTTTGTCGAGCCGACTGACGAAGTGTCGCATTGAGTTGTTGCCATCTCAGAAGAGGAGATGGTTTTCCCCAGCAGAGTCGCCAATTTGTTTTCCATAAATAAATTCACTTTATTTATTGTGTATCTGGGAAAATTACAACTGTAGGAATCCGATCTAGAAGACGATCGCTTTATCCCTTGGACTATGCGAAGAAGAAAAAGCTCTCAAAATTTTGACAGTAAGTTAGATAACTATGTATCTGTACAATGAATGAGAAAAAGAACTCTATTTATAGAGTCAAAAATAACAACTGAAAGGATAACTGTCTTCACAACCTCTGCCTAGTTGAAAATCACGTAGGATTTAACATACGCAAGGTTGTGAGCAGTTACTGGACGTGGCCTGTAACTGTTGGACACATGGCAATCATGCATGAGTCGTGTGCAAGTTACAGGACACGCAGGCGAGAGATCAGTGGCATGGCTGCCACGTACTCCAATTTGATGAAATCCACGCAGACTTGTTGAAGACAAAATCCACGCAAACTCGGGGCAGAAAGCTTCAAAATCTATGCAAACTTGGGGTAAGAAGCTTCAGGATCCACGCAGACTTGGGGCAAAAAGCTTCAAAATCCATGCTGACTTGAGGGAAGAAACTTCAGAATCCACGCAAACTCGAGACAGAAAGCTCAAAATATACGCAAACTTTGGGAAAGAACATAATCCACGCTCGATTGAGGCAGGACTGCCAGCTGTCTTGATTCGACGTGCTTCGACTGACACAAAATCTCTGACAGTGATTGCTTTTGTCAGTTGCATTAAATGACAAGAAGCTCTTTTGGTACGCCAACTTGACGAAGGCTGAGTCTTGCTGAAGAAGATTTCGAAAGTCACGCAATAGTCGGCTGTGATCTCTCGAGTTCTGTGCATACGTGGCATACGAGAAGACATTCTTCGACTGTCGTGCTGTCAGTCATAATTACACTCTGACAAATGATGAGCTGTTTCCCAGTGTGACTTTTAAATATTGTTCTGATCAACTCAGCGTGACTTTCATTTTTTAAGGCCTACAAAAATGTTGATGACTATATACAAAATATTGAAGAAGATGATGAAGTGCACGCATCTCCTGCTGCTACCAATGATGTAGATGGTGAAGATATTGAAACCCCAGAGCATGCTGCTGAGACCTTAGATCCTCAAAAGGATGTTGAGGCTCCAGAGAATGCTGCTGAGACCTTAACTCCTGAAAAGGATGTTGAGGTTCCCGAAGAAGCAATAAATGAAGAAACCCTGGAAGAAACTCTCGCTAATGATCCTCAAGGTATAAAATGAATTTAGCAATCTTCTCTTGAACGAATTGATAGCTAATGTCTTTATTTGTATTTCTTGTAGATCATGAGACTGCTCCAACACCTCCGACGTGCACGGACATAGTGCCCATACCGACGGTGGTTATTAGTAGTAGTCATCATTTGTCTTGTGGTTCTGAGGCGGACAGTAGCCAAGCTATTGCGGCTGAAGTGACTTCTACTCAGCTGGAGTCTATCCCTACAGGAGATAAGCCTATCGCTGGATCGAACCAAGGTAGGACTGTCTTCATTTAATCCTCTTGGTTATTGGTAAACGACTGACAATTTTACTTTTGCAGAGGAACAAACATGAGGGGCGAATAGCTCCACTCTGGCTCCTTTGTTTAAAGAGCCTGCCATCCAGACACAAAGGATCGAGCATCCTGCTGCCTTATCTTCAACCGGAGTAGCTGCGACTCCTGGGACTCTGGCGATTAATCAACAAGTTGTTCAATCATTCACCAGATGTTTCTTTGAGTCGCTGAGACCCCTCGTCAACAAAATGATGGATAAAGAGGGAGCTAATTTCTTTATGGTTAGAAAACCAACTTCCCTTTTGGTGAGGGCTGTAAGGGAGCAAGGTGATGAAGCTCAAGCTACTCTCCTTGAGCATATACTGGATGAGTTAGAAGTCTCCATAAAGAAATATAAGGAGCTCAAGCAGAAGAAAATAGAATCTCTAGTGCAGGCTGAGTTTGAGCGAATGGCCCAAGCAGCTGATATGGAAAGGATGAATCTTCAAAATCTTTTGGAGGCTTATTCCACAAAGTCTGCCAAATACAATTCCAAGCTAGAATCAGTAACTTCGATGGCTGAAAGAAAAGGCCAGAGAACTGCTGAACTGAAAGCAGAAATTGCTCATCTCCAACAAGAATTAGAAGAGGAAACTGCTAATCATCAACTTGTGATTGATCAATTCAATGCCTTGATTCAAGAGAAGGCTGAGTACGATGCAACTTATGGTGCAGAGATCACTCGCCGGACTGTAGAGATGCCCGTCTTTGATGAAGAAGCCGGGATAGAAGAGGCTAGAAAGAAGGTAAGATCTACTCATGAAGAAGAGCTGCAGACTCTAAAGCAGCAGATCGACAATTTGATCATTCCTCTTTCTTAAATGGAACGTTTTGTATCTTTTGCCATAGATACGTTTTTTGTAATGCCTCGTATTTTGATAAATAAAAGACATTTTGCTATGGTTCCCTTATTTATTTATTTTAGATATAAATAATAGAGATAGAAAATATATTCAAAGGTACGAGACATGATATATTTCTTGCAAAATATAATTATATTCATTATATCTGCTCAGAGGTAATATGGACGTGGCAGAATATATTGAATATTATTACTTCAATAGACAACTTAATCGAAAACGACAAGTTGCTGATATAGATGTGAGATGAACGGTAAAAACCGTCAAATGATAAAACGAACGAATAAATCGTCAGGTGATAATGAATGAACGGGCGAACCGTCCGATGAATGTGAATGGGTGAACCATCAGATGAATGTAATGAACTGACGAACCGTCAAATGAATTAAATGAACGGATGAACCGTCGGGTGATGATGAATGAACGGGTGAACCGTCAGATGAATGTGATGAACGGACAACCGTCAAATGAATTAAATGAACGGATGAACCGTCGGGTGATGATGAATGAACGGGTGAACCGTCAGATGAATGTGTCGTTTCGTTGTTTGAGAAATCTCTGTCTATAAATAGGACAGAAATCTGACAGGAATGAGCACTTTCACTTTTCTACAACATAAAAATGTCGTCTGAAGATGCACTCAAGAAGACTGAGCTCGCCTCGAAGGTTGAAGAAGACGTTAAAGAACGTCCTGTCGATCCAATTAAGCCAAAGGAAGCAGAAGCAGGCGAAGGTTCGTCTGCACCCAAGCCACCGAGAGACATCCTGGACTTTCTGCTTGAACCAGGAAGGACTGAAGAAGAAGAAGCCATGAGGATGGCTGCCTGCAAGTTCCTCGTGGGCTCCAGCAAAGAGGTTCTCGGCTCTTTTGCTGACAGTATTTTTGAAAAGGACGGTAGTGGTCCGCATCCAGATGTAGAGAAGGATGATAGTGATCTTCCTTAATATCATGTACTATCATTCATGATTAAATAAAATTTTATTTATAAACATGAACTTGTCTGATGATTTACAAACATTTACATTTATACATAGTACTTTTTAAGGAATTTGCCATTGATAGGCATCATTGCAATTCGTCCATCCAGTTCTGAGAGTTGATAAGCTCCATTTGAGAAGACTTTGCTCACAACGTATGGACCTTCCCACTTTGCGTCGAACTTGCCTTTACTTATATGAGTCATAGTCATAGGACGTCTGACTGTTAAAACAAGTTCTTCTTGCTGAAAGGCTCTGACCTTCACTTTACGATTGAAAGTCTTGGAAATGCGGGCTTGATATAACTCAATATGTTGTTGAGCCATTAATCGCTTTTCATCCAATGCCTCCAATTCTTGAAGTCGGAGAAGGTCATTGTTCTCTGTAGTGAGCTCGTTAGCAATGGCAATCCTTAAAGAAGGAATTTGAAGTTCCAGAGGAAGAACAGCTTCACAGCCATATACCAAAGAGAAAGGTGTAAAACCCGTAGGATTGCGGACCGTAGTTCGGTAGGCCCATAGACATTCGCCAAGCTTTTCACTCCAATTCCGTTTGTTAGTAGATACAAACTTTTTGAGAAGCTTGATAATAGTTTTGTTGAATGCTTCGGCTAAACCATTAGCAGTAGGATTGTAGGCAGTCGAAGCGATATTGTCAATCCGGTGATCATCACAGAATCTGGTAAACTTCTGACTGATGAATTGCGGTCCGTTGTCATGAATAATTCGTCTAGGGACACCAAATCGATAAATGACATGATGTTTGACGAAGTTGATAACGCTACTGGTCTTGACCTCAACCAAGGGTATAGCTTCAACCTACTTAGAGAAGTAGTCTGTTATTGCTAGAATGAACCGATGTCCTCTAGAAGAAGGAGGATTAATAGGACCTATGACATCCATGCCCCAAGCTTCGAAAGGCCAGGAAGCAGCTGTCGGATGTAGAAATTCTGAAGGTTGATGAATAAAGTCTGTATGGATTTGACAGGCTCGATATTTCCTCGTATATTCGATGGCATCTGATACCATAGAGGGCCAGTAGTAACCCATTCTTCGGATACGATCCTGTAATTTAGGACCGGGCTGATGTGCTCCGTAGACACCATCATGAGCTTCACGCAGTACTTGTTTTGCTTCTTCACCAGCTAAACAGCGTAGAAGAAGACCGTCATAAGTTCGTCGATAGAGAGTCTTAGTGGTTTGATTGTAGTAGAATCGTAGAGATCGTCGTCGAATACTTGTAGCCTCCTTAGGATCTTCGGGGAGTATGTCATGAACCACGAAGTCGATGAAAGGAGTTCTCCAATCTTCATTGATAACATTAATTTCAGCAAAATTACTGAATTCAATGTTACGATTGTTTTCTACGCAAAACAATTCTCGATTAGAAATAACCACCACTTGTTGTCTTCTGATAGGAATGGCTAGGACTGCTGCAAGATTGGCTAAGGCATCTGCTTCAGTGTTGCAAGCTCGGCGTACATATTCAATAAAGAAAGCTTTGAACGATGTAGCCATGTTGATTGCTGCCTCAAAGTATGGTACCAGATCTTGATGACGGACTTCATAAGTTCCTCTAACCTGGTTGACAACCAGCTTAGAGTTGCCGTAAACTTCGAGATATTCGACGTTTAATTGCTTGGCTAATTGAAGACCAATGAGTAGAGCATTGTACTCTGCTACATTATTGGAACAGGACTCGTCTAGAGAGTTGGCTCTTTGGATAGTTGATCCTTCTGGGGAAACGAGAACGACTCCAACTCCGGCTATAATAGCACCATTGGGTCCAATTCTAGATGCTCTATCAAAGAATAGACGCCAAGTTGGAAATTCTTCAGAGATTAAGTTGACTTCCAACGTCTCGTCTGGAATTTCATCGTAAAGCTTGGATGTTTCTGGTACGGGATGAGCCGCCAAGAAATCCGCCAGTGCTTGACCTTTGACAGATTTTTGAGGAACATATACCATGTCATATTGGGCTAGAAGGATGGCCCATGTAGCAAGCCGAGAATTGAGTGTGCTAGGCTTCTTCATTAATACCCGAAGAGGATTGACTCGGGATATGACATGAATGGTTTGACCAATGATGTAATGTCTTGTCTTTTGAACAGCGAACATAAGAGCTAGACATTCTTTTTCAACCGGACTATAACGGTGTTCAGCACCAATCATAGTATGACTGAGATAGTAGATGGCCTGTTCGTGACCTTCTGTTCTTTTGGGCGAGTAAAGCACCCAATGAATGGTCCATAGCATGGACATACATTAAGAATGAAATGCCTGAGATTGGTGGCACCAAAACTGGTGGGTTCATGAGATATCGTTTGATGTCGTCGAATGCTTATTAACATTCTTTAGTCCAAATAAAAGATACACCCTTCTTCATTAGCTGAGTGAATGGTCTGCAGCGTCCAGACAAGTTTGAAATGAATCGCCTGATGTACGCAAGTCGGCGTTGGAATCCTCGTAGCTCTTTTAGATTGCGTGGAGGACGCATCTCTTGGATGGCTTTGATCTTCTCGGGATCTACGTGTATACCCTTAGAGGTAATGACGAAGCCGAGAAACTTACCACTAGAGACACCCAAGAATGACTTGTTGGGATTCATCTTGAGCTGATGTTGACGCATGAGATTGAAGATTGTTCTCAAATCTTGGATATGATCTTCTTTCAGACGACTTTTGACGGCAATATCGTCAACATAGCATTCGACAGTTTTGTGAAGATGTTCTCTGAAAATGGTACTCATGGCCCGTTGGTAAGTTGCACCAGCATTCTTGAGACCAAATGGCATTACTGTGTAGCAATAGACTCCCCAAGGAGTACGGAAAGATGTGTCTTTTTATCTTCGGGATTCATCTTGATCTGATTGTATCCAGAGAATCCATCCATAAAAGATATTCGATCGAACCCACAGGTGTTGTCAATCATGACGTCCGTGATAGGGAGAGGGAATTCGTCTTTCGGACATGCTTTATTAAGATCCCGAAAGTCGATTCAGACTCGAACTTTGCCGGTTTTCTTCAGGACTGAAACAACGTTGGCTACCCAATCAGGATGTTGTTCTTCTCTAATAAAGCCACAAGCGATAAGCTTCTTTACTTCATCATCGATTGCGTCCATCATTTCAGGCTTGAATCGCCGTTGCTGCTGTTTGACTGGTTTAGCATTAGGCAGAATGTTCAGCTTGTGAGTAGCAATCTTAGGATATAAACCTGGCATATCCTTGTAACTCCAAGCAAAGACATCAATGTATTCTTTAATAAGAAGAATCAACTCTTGCTTATCCGCTTCTGGAAGATTCTTGCTAATAAAGATAGGACGAGGCGACTCGCTTTCTCCTACATCAACCTGAATTAATTGATCTTCAGTAGGAGGTTCTCTTTGTTCAAATCGGAGCACCCATTGATTATCCATATGTTGAGCCCAAGGATCTGTTTTAGAACTTTCTTCAATATCCTCATCATATCCTTTCAGGAGTTCAGCAGAAACCATATTGGAAGATACAATTATACGATAGACTTCACCAATGCTAGTGTCAGAATCCCATGATCTGGAATCGGAATAATTAGAACGTTCTTCGCTATCAGAATCAGAAACTGCTGGGGATAATATTGGAGGGGAAGCATATCCGAGACCTCTTTTGGTCCTGCTGTAATACATTTCTGACTTTCCTTGTGGAACAGCGGTACGGAGAGGGGTCTTTCTTCCCTTACCGTAGTTGAGGCCACTTTTGAAGTCGTAACCCATCTTTCGGGCAATGTCTTTTGATTATTGACTGTAACGACGGAATTGAAGATGTCCCGTATCGTTAACTTTGCTTTCATCCGTGTAGCTAAATTTTTGTTCCGGTCTTTTACTAAAAAGTATTAGACGTTCACCTTTTTTGCGAGCAGAAACAATACGATATGAATCTTTTGGATGTTCACATAAAACTTCTGTCTGAAGAGATTGTATAACTCCTATTGTAAATGACTGAAAGCTATCTAACATATCCAAATAGTATTTAGTATGATAAATAACATCAGTATACTAGAAAGTAGATACTTTTTCATTGATATGTACATCTGTATTTACATCAGGACCTTTAGCCTTAGCAGGCTTGGTCAGATTGATTACAAGAGGGGGAGAAGAAGAACATAGAGGAGGCTTGTTACGACGAAGGTCAATAACAAGTGGCTCAGAGGAGGTGAGCTCCCTTTTTTCTTTGTTGTGAGTTAAATCAACAACAAGTGGCTCAGAAGAAGCGAGCTGCTTTTTGTCCTTGTTACGACGTAAATCGATAACAAGTGGCTCAGAAGAGGTGAGCTCCCTTTGATTTGGATCAGCATCAACTGATTTTTCTTGAACCGGCAAGTGAATAGCCAGTGGTTTAGAAGACTAAGGATGAGAAATACGTCCCTTGACAGGTATGATGAGAGTATCATTGGGTGTTGCTCTTTGATCTTCTTCAGTATCCATGGCCAATACCACTTTCATAAATTCCTCCTTGTACATACGAGCATCGTTGCAATACGCTTCAACGCCCTTGAAAGGATAAAGATCTGCAACTTCCTTGTGAACTTGTCCTTTGTCATCAACGTATTTAAAGCATTGATGCAGAGTTGAGGGAACAATATTGTGTTCATGGAGGAATGGTCTTCCCAGAGGTGCGTTGTAAGAACAACCATGATTGTCAATGATATAAAAGGTCACCTTTGTGCGAAGATTGCATATTTGGAGTTTTAGGCGGATCTTACCCAAAGGTTCACTCCTTCCTTGGTTGAATCCCAAGATAGTGGTGATTGTACTTAAAAGACTATGCACTGGAATCTTCAACGCATCTAGCATTGTCTTCGGCATGATGCTAAGGGCAGACCCTGGATCTATCAAGATACGATCGACTTTCATCGAATCGACATATCCTGTATAGTAAAGAGGACGATCATGTCTATTATCTTCCAGCAGCATATCATCTTGAGTGAAAGTGATATTTGGAATCAACTCCAGGACACTATGACAGTGACGGCAAGAGACTGGTTCTGACTCTGGCTTTTTGAAAAGAGTTAGGCAAGTTTCAGCCTGCATCAGAGCTTCACTTAAAGTTTCTCGAGTCTCTTTGGAAAGGCGCAAGAGCTCGAAAATTGATAGCCTAGCTGGTGTATTGGCCAGTTGAGCCAATATATCAAAGTTATACGACTTTTCAAGTCCTGTAGGAGATGATTTCTTCAGGGGTTTGTCGAAGCGGACTTGTTGCTTGCCTTTGTCAGCAACCACCGGCTTGGGAGGAATAGATACTACAACTGGTGAAGATGTAGAAGGGATCTCTTCAGTAGAAGCAGGTTGTGCTGGGGCAGGTTCAGAAGAAGAAGCAGGATCCTCTTGACCTTCAGAATGATCTTTCAAATAGGCTTTTCCTGATCTGGTGCCTAACAGAATCTCTTCATCAACTATGGGGTCAAAAGACACCATGTTGCAAATCTTAGTTTTGCCTTTAGAACGAGTTTTCTTATTGGAAGAAGAGGGTACCTCGAATTTTGGAGTAAGATCAGGATGGATCCACATAATTTCACCGTTGTCAAGAGACAAGGGAACAAGACCTTCATTTGGTGGAAGTGGGAGATTTTCGATCTCAAGAGTAGCTTTGGGAATTGGAATGACGCCATGCTGTATCATCTGCGGAGGAAAGGTACCAAACTGGACTGAAACCATGTTTGCAGTAACAGTTTTCTCATCTTGTTGTAGAGTGACGACACCAGCATTGACAAGCTCTTGAATTTTGCCCTTGAGCACATAGCATGCTCGAGTAGGATGTCCAATGAACCTGTGGTAGACACAATATTTAGGATGATCTGTCTTACCAACTTCATCAGGTTTCTTTGGGTCTGGGAGTTGAATTTTATTGCTTTTGAGTAAACACTCAAAGATGCTTGCAGTGTCATTCTCGTCGAAAGAATATTCTACTTTCGGACGAGGTTCTCTTGGTGGAGGTACAGAAGGAGTGGGAGTTGAAGTAGGCGGAGCCACATTGACAGCCAAAGATTCTTTATTTTTGTTCAAATTAATGTTCAAAGTCTCTTTTGCTTTACGATTGTTCTGGCGGTTGCCACCACCTGAATTCTGATGCTCATCTCGATCGGGGTTAGACATCTGTACCCCCAATTGTTTGAATTTATCAGCACTCACCTCAGCAGCTTTGGCGTTGACGATGAATGAAGGCCAATCTTGGAATTGGGTAGATCCCGTCCACATACTGATAATAGGCAAAAGGTTTGCCTTACAAGTATCAATAGTGACAGTAGCTGGAGTCCCGGCAGGCATTTTCAAAGCTTCACGGCGGAACCGTTCGATAAAGCTCTCAGCAGTTTCATTATGTTTCTGTTTGATTTTGTTGAGAGCTGACATAGTCATGTCATTGAATCCTTCATAGAACCGTTCCAAGAAGATTTGTTTGAGACCTGAGAAAGAAGTGATACAACTATCGGGTAAACTTCTATACCAGTCATATGCTACGCCGGCTAAACAACCGACGAACACTCTGGTAAGAAGAGCGTCATTTGGCTGAAGTTGAACGGTCATTACCTCAAAATAATTGATGAATTGACTTGGGGAAGTACTGCCATCGAACAAAGAGATTGTTGGGATTTTATACTTCGGTGGAAACGGAACTTCCTTCCATTCAACTGGATAGGGCTGCTTGATTCCCAATCTTTGCAAGTTGTCTTTCTCTTTGATTGCTTTGAACTGAGTTCGTAAGAGTTTGACAGCTTCATTAGCGTCTTCTGATAACGAAGAAGGAACAGGTTGAGTTTGAATAGTAGGAGGAGGAACAGTATTGTAAGCACTACCCCCCAGCTCCAGACTGACTAGGTGTAGTTTGAACTTGCACTTGTACAGGAGGCATTTGAGGAGATACTACCCCCAGCCCAGCATTGGCAGGTACCGAAGATGCTATAATCTCTGGACTAGTAGTAGGCGCAGTTGGTGGTGTAGCATGCTGTGCTACAATGATGGAATGCATACTAGCAACCATTTCAGCCATGGTTTTTAGTTTGTCTTCAAGTGCAGCAATTCGCTGTTCCTGATTTACAGAAGTTGAAGCATCTGGATCATCAGTGACAACATAAGCTGTCACTTCTCTTGGTACAGTGGAAGACACTGTCTGTTCAGAGCTTTCGCTGTATGTATCATAGTCTGGGGAAGAATAACCTAAAGGGTTTTGAGGAAGATTCCTTTGACCGATTGTATCTCGGCTTCGAGAACGGGTATGTTGAAACACTCCTTCGGAAGATTCTTGGAGTAATTCTAGATACCGCTGGCTTGGCTTGCGAAGTCTGCCATGCTTAGAGCATCTTTTACCCCCAGTGTCTCGGGAAGTCATGTTGACATAAGCATACAAGACTTCGTCTTCCTCTGGCATAGGTTCAGATTTAGCGAAAGTCAGACGATCAAAGACAGATCGTTTTGTTGTTTGACAACAACATTGGATGATGACTTTATGATTGCAATGATGATCAGATGGTTGAGATGGAGGTGTTGAGACATTGTCCCATTTTTGTCTAAGGTGTTCTCGAAGATCGGGAACAACAACAGGACGAGGAAAACTTTGAGGGACTTGTTCTTTGATAACATTCGGAACATGATTCCGATTCTTCAATTGTTTAGTCCCTTGAGTGTACAGGGAAGTGCTCACTTCATTGGCATAAGTATCGGGATTTTTGACTTTGGAGGTTTGTTTCTGATTATGTTTGATCTTCGGCATTGGCTGTTTGCGTTTTACCGAAGTAGGTCTGTTGAGATAAGTTCTGAGATCAGCAAATTCACCACCAGAGGTTTCTGTCTGAGACACTAACAGTTTTCCCTGTCTGGAACGGGAAATTTTGAGAGTCGGGAGATCCTGGAATTCTGCTACCGGAGTAGGCAGAATACCTCTTTGATCGGTACAAGTGTTCTTGTTATAAAGGAAAGAATCCTTGTTTGAAAGAGTTCTGATACTGATTGGTGCTAAGACACATTCAGATGGATCCTCTTCAGTAAAGACTGAAGAAGATTGAGAAAAGACCAAAGGGCCTTTTCCTTTATTTTGAGATGAAGGGTTAGCTAAAGAGTGTTTCCCTCTGTTGTCTTCCAAGTCATGGGATAAGGAAGTATGAGAAAAGACTAACGGGCCTTTCCCTTTGTTTTGAAAAGAAAGAGGAATAGCCAAAGGACTACCCCCAGTGGATTGTGCAGGAGCAATAGTGTGTTTGGGAAGAGGAGCAGAATCTCTTTCTTTGTTGTAAGAAGAAGAGAGTCTAGCCAAAAGGCTGTCACTCTTGGTTTGCGCAGGAATGCTTTGCGTATGAGTTCTGGCCACAGAAACTGTGGTTTGCGCATTAGGAGTTCTTGCCACAGAATGCTTAGGTTGCACTCTGGTTGCTGGAATATTAGTTTGGGCAGGAAGTTGGGCAGCCAATTACGCCAGAGGCATAGGTGTTTTGTACTTAGCCGTGGCAGCATATGAAGTCTTTTGTGCACTGGCCATAGCAGACTGCGCAGCAGTAGCAGAGACAGATTGTGCACTGGATTTGGTACAGAAGCACTGGACTGTGCAGCAGACTTGCTGGCATATTGCGCAGAAGACTTGCTGGCTATATTGACAGAATGTGCAGCAGTCTTTGGGATCCACTCTGAGCGCACTTTGCTTGTGGCAGCAGTGGTTGCAGTGCGAGGAGTAGTCTTGGAGTTGATCATGGATTCATAGGTTGTCTAGTTGATCTTCACAACCAGTATCTTCTGCGTCTTTCCGATAGACGCTACGTCACATTGAGTTGTCACTTCCTCATCGGAGGGGAAAGTTGTCCCCAGCAGAGTCGCCATTTTGTTTGTAAAAACAAAAGTTGAAGAACTTTATTGATACAAACTTTGTAAAAGATTACAATTTGAATTCTGGGAATGGTACAACTTTAGGAATCCAATCTAGAAGACGATTGCTTTATCCCTTGACGATGTGAACTCTGAAGACGAAGCCTCTGAAGTTGAAAATAACTCTGGAATTGAAGGCAGAAAAGCCTCAGAAGTTGAAGGCAAAAGCCTCGAAAGAATGCAGCAGCACTTGGGCAAGAACTCCTGAACTCTCTGATCTCTGATTATTGATTCGTGATCCCTTGAATGAAGACTTGAAACTCTATTTATAGAGTTCTGAGAAATAACTAACTTTTAGTTATTCTGGACTGCACATGATGGATTGCACAGCAATTGGTTTGCGCAGCCATGGACTGCGCAGGCAGTTGCTGGATCATGGGTTAACTGTCTGGGACACATGGCATCATTTGATTGAAATGCGCATGATCGTGCATAGGCAGTTGCCACGAAATGAGCAATTGATGGCATGAACGCCACGTGTACTTTGTCATTTGTACTGGTAGAACGCGCACATTGAACTGTGCAGACTTTGATTTGCGCCGACTTCATTTGTACAGGCTTTGGTTTGCGCAGGATTAAACTGCGCAGGAAATAGATCGCGCTGCCAGCTGTCAGCCGTCCTCGAGCGTTGTGCGGCACGATTAAACGAACAGCCTCCTCGATATCCGTGCTGTCAGTTGTCAGAGATCTGATTTGGTTGTCATGTAATGATGACTCTTGCCACGTCAGCTTGCACAATCGGATGTATGCGCAATCTGGAATGTGCAATCTGAGAGCTGCACAATCCATTGTCTGCGCAGTTCATTTGGATGATATATATCTTGATTTTTTGACTTTGTTGATTGATGCAACTTGATTTTTTAGGACCTACAACGATGAGTCACTTTTTCAAGTTACACATATACAGGATCAAGAGTGCGCCATAACAGGCTACTATCAAGAAAAGTAAAGCATGTTTAGGAATCAGGAGTATGTCATGACAGGTCACTATCAAGGCAAGACAAGAACATGTACCGGGTCCAGACAAGTAAGACATGACAAGACAGTAAACTGGGAAAGACAAGGCAGTAATGCAGTAAACAATTTTTTTAGGAAATCAACTCAAAATCAAGAAATAATCCACTTGGGTACAAAATTGGTATATCGGCGGTACCAACCGGTACACCGGTGGTAAACCGATTCTAGGTAAGCAAAAACTCTCGGTCAAAATTTATATGCCGCACCGGTGTACCGTCTATATAGACCGATGAACCGTTGGTATGCCAAAAACTGTCATAATAGCTTTTTAACCAAAAATAGGGCTCAAAAATCGATATTCCATCGGTATATACCGGTATACGAGTGGTATATCGATAATAGCCAAAAAAATGACTAAGGGCATGAAACAAATCCTGAAAATCAAAAGTTGTTCCGAAAGTTGCTAAAATCATTATAACCATGAAAACAATACTAGAGGAAGGTCATGCATGGCTTATATGCTAAGTCTCATGGCAATCACTTCGGTATCATTTTCGATACAAATTTTTTCTACCAAGTAAATATCAAGATTTTACATGAAATTAAAACCTAGCTCAGACCAAATTTCAAGACGGTCAAAATGATAATATCATGAGTGAAACATGTTAGCCCAATGATTACATCGTATTTTTGAATATGGCTAATAAGTTAAGTTTAACATAATGATGTCACTAATATTCATATACTCACTATCATGTTGCTACTTAAACTTAGTATTATCCAAATTGTCCTATATCATATTGCTATGCTTGTATCGTACTGCAACATATTTTGCTTGCCTAACATGTATTTGTTGACATGCAGTAAGCATGATCAAGCATGATCAAACCAGGGCATAGGCAATAAAGGATTAATGATGGACCAAAGACAGTGTCATACAAAAAGATTTCTCCAAACCGCCTAAGCGACCTATCAGAGGCCTCGCATCGGGGGTTCCGCTGCCCGGTCAGCGGACAGGGGTCGAGGGTGTAGTGCCCCCCGTCAGGATTCGGGGGCGAAGCCCCCGAAAGGTATTCAGATTTCCAGATCTGCTTATCTTTGGAGGACTGCTGTCAAGAAAAAAGATACCTTCAGGTCTACTCAAATATCAGAAGAAAGGCATCATCAAAGGGCTCTTAGTTTTCCTATTTGTTCTAAGTCTGTAATATTTAATTTATTGAGTCTAGGAGAATATGTACGTTGAGTCGCACTGTGTCATCTCAACCCCTAGATATATCTTTCCAAGCTCTACCATACAAAAAGACCAATTCCTGAACCAAGCCCAAGCTCCACCAAGCCAAACAAAGCCTAAAGGCCCAAAGACCTTTCTGCCACCTAGGAGGCAGAGTTCGGGCCGAACTCTGCCCCCACACAGAGTTCGGGCTGAACTTTGTCCCCTGATTTCCAGGAACTAATTTTTAGGGCCTGCTTGGTACAAGCTGTCCAACGTTCAAAATTTTGAATTCTTGGAGCAGAATTTGGGCCGAACTCTGCCTCTCCAGAGTAGTATAAATAGAGCTTGAATTCTCTTATTTCAAATCATCTCTCACCTTCAAACATTTAAGCTTTCTAAGCTCTACTGCTCCAAGCCTCATTCTTCCATATCTCCTAAGCTACAACTCTTATTAGCCCAAGGTGCTCAGTACGATATCAGCTAGAAGTTGTGTACAAGAGTGAAAGAAAAGTCACTTGGACAATTCCAAGTTTCGCCACTTGCGAATCTGTAAGAAGTTGGCGTGCTCTTCTGAGTAAAGGTACGTGGTCGTACACTATTTCACAAATAGTAGATTTCAATCCTGAGCTAGAGTTCTCAGGCCTGGACTAGTCCTCCACGAGGGAAACCAGATTATATCGCTGTGTTTGCGTATGCTCTTCTAATCTTTATTTACTTCCGCATTTCTTGAAATGTCCGTATTTCGGACTGCGTATTTTCGATTTAAGCCTGCATGTATTTCGGACTTGTATTTTATTTTCTCGAATTCTGACCTGTAAACTTACCTTGGCTCAACTTGTGGATTTTTTGTTTTCTCGTAAAACGGGTTTTTTGGACCTGGCGTGGTTTTATTTCATGGAGAAGGACTTGGTTTGGTTTGGTTTGAGTTGAACCACCTTAGCTAACCTCCACCCTCAATACAACACAACCTTCCTCCATTAAAATCCCCACCTAACTTTCTCTCTCCTCCATAATTTCCATTAATTTCTCCATCTTCTTCTTCCTCCTTCCTCCACCAACACCATAGGCAAGTGCACCTTTCCACCAAATAAGCACCATATTTTATTTGTCTATTAACTAGATTAGGCCATGGAGAACAACATTAGAACTTAGCATTTTGTGATTTGGAGTCTCCATTGTTCTAGATCTAAGTTTTAACTATTTTTAGATTTTCTTGATTTTGATCTATTAAACTTTGATTTTTCTTGTTTTGAGGCTTTCATGTGGAAGAGAATTCAATTTTACGCAGTTAGAACTTTGAAAATCTAAATTTGGTTTTAATTTGGCCAATATATGAAGATTTAAAGTTTTTGGTGTTCTTGGTTCATCTTCTCAGCCTAGCTGGAGAAGAAGACCTCTCGGCCTGCGCTCTTTAGCGTAAGGCTGAACGCTCAGCCTTCTTCGGCCAGCGTTCTTTAGCGATGGCTGACAAGCGCAGCTTGCCCTTTGGCGAACCGCGCATCCTCCATTGCAACCTGATCTAAGCGCAGCTCCCCCAGCGCGGCTTAGCTTCAGCGCAGTTCACCCAACGCAAGCCGACCCAGCGTGCTTGGATCCAGCGCAATCTAACCCTCGCACAATCCATCCTTAGCGCAGCTCGTTCCCTTTGCAACCCGACCCAGCGTAGCTCGCCCGGCGCAACCGACCCTGCGCGCTTGGCTCTAGCGCAATCCAACCCCTGCGCAACCTGACCCCCCTTGTGCAATCTACTTGTCTATGATGGTTTGGTCTTATTTCTTGGACTTGGCTTCTCTTTTGTGGATTGGAGTTTTGGGATCTTGTTCCACACAACACGACTGTCTCGACCCAACACGACCTGGCACGGTTTTGGTGCTTGCTTATGACTAGTATGGTTTTCGTGATTTCGGTGAAGTATGATTCTAGTACTTTCTGATCTTCTTGATAGTGAGCCGATGGGGTGCACCCTTAACTTTTAAACTGTAATTCATGATTAATCTTTGCAACTGGATAACTTGATAGTGGCCCGTAGTGGCGCACTCCTGACTTGTAACTTGTAACCTGTAACTTGTGACTTGACTTGACTTAATGCTGTTGCGACGGCTAACTTGACCTGTATAATCAACTCTAACTCCGTGGTTGTTTATTCTTGCTGCTTTGTGCAATCCACTCGTCTTGTCTTGCATCATGTCTAGGATGTGACTCCCTGGTTACCACGGTCAGGGATTCACACTGAATATGGATTAGGCTAATGACTAGATCAAACTATAGTTCATGGAGAAATTTCAGTCACAGGCGATCTTGTTATCTGGGCGCTTTAAATGGACTTATAGCCTGCCGACGAGTAGGGCACATTTCTAGCACACTGTCATGTGTTGCACCCTCTAAGTCACCTAAGGGTATATCGTCTCCGGGGCGATGTACCCAACCATACTCTCAACCCGCGGAAGGATAACTGGATAGTCTGCAGGGCTTGGGACAGGAAATTTCTCATTTGGCATCTTGTTAGTAATTAGGCTTGTGATAACCCTAGTTAGTTAAGTAGTAAGCTGTAGTAATTGCTTGGCCGTTTATGAATGGATGGTGTCCAGCCCTGTTTAAGTCTCGTCTAGTCCCTGTACCTGGTACTCCTGTACATGATTGTTTTACTTATCTTAATAATAAATGGGTAGAGACAAGTGCTATTCAGGCGAAGGGTTACAACCCCGGTCCTTGCTTGGTTTACGGGTTGTAATCTGGCTTCCGGAATGGTTCCATGTCCCTAGTCGTTTATTGTCCTGTTATACCCTTCATTACTTGTACTTTTCTTCCATTTTTTTTATGTTCTGATATGCTGGCTTTTGTTCTTATTTCGTGGCCTCCTTTGTGGCACTTGCTCTTTCTAGGGTTTGACCCAGCTAGTTTTGTGTGGCCAGATTTCGGAGCAGCTCCCGAAGATCTACCGAACCTCCAGCCCGATGGTGGCGACTAGAAGGAACCCGAGCTACGAGTGGGTTTTCCATTTTGTTTCACTCACTCCATTGTAAATTATTCTTTTGAGACGTTTAGCCGACGAGCACCTGTTAGCTCTATGCACATTTACTTACTGTCCACCTACGGGCTGTAAATATGATTAACAAATCCTAGGGTTGATCATGTATGACTTAACTCTTGCTAGTCCTCGCACTTTGTATGACTAGCTTCATGATCAACTGAATATGTAATATTTGGGACGCCTTTTATTGTATATTTGGTGGTCTACATCTTGTAAACTATATTACTTACTTGTGATTGAGACAATAAGCTTGACCTTAAGAGACCGTTGGCTTGTAGTAAACCCTCATATCTAGACAGCCGTGACCGTATAGCGAGGTGGATTCCATTTCAATATACGTAGCTGGCTATGTACGCCCCCGCTCTCCAGTATTCTGGTTCTGGGGCGTCACATGGTTTAAGTGGTGGCCCATGCAGGTCTTGGCATTCAAGATATGTGAGGGTTTACCGGATAGATGTCTCAATCAGTACTCGTCTTTGATCTCCGTTCATATCCTCTGAATCTCTGAATTCTTGCCCTGATCATGTGCTTGTATCGTTGATCTGTCCTGGTCCTTCCTCATTGTTTCCCTGTGTCGTCTTCTTCAGCGGCACTGTACCTGACCCCGCCGATCATCAAGGTAGAGCACTTCCCGTGGACCAGCCGCAACCCGGAGACCAAGCCCAGCATTCCGGAGTAGCCTCCAGAGTTGTACCTACTGGAGGAGAGCCCCCAGTTCAGCCCGTCCAGCCTGCAGAGCCTGACGATGGCACCTTGGTAGGTCTCATCAGGACCTTGATAGCTTCCCAGGATCGTAGAGGAGACGGCTTGCACCAGGTAGTGGCAGATGCTTTGACCAGAGGCGGTCATCCAGGGAACAGCGCGGCCAACAGCTTCAAGCGCTTGAACCCTCCATTCTTCGACGACAGCGAGGATGCGATTGCCGCGGACGCTTGGCTTCAGGATACCGAGGTGGTTCTAGAAGCAGCTAGGACACCTGATAATGAGAAGGTGGCGGTGGTATGCCTGCAGTTGTTAGACTTGGCTCGCAGTTGGTGGGCAGCGCAAGCCATAGGATTAGTGGCACCCATTGCTCGGACGGTGTTTAGAGAAAGATTCCAGATGAAGTATTTCGATGCTGTAGCTCGGTACGACCTGCAGACGAGATTTACCAACTTGAAGCAAGGAGGCAGAACGGTCGACGGTTATGCATCTGAGTTTTTTAGACTCAGTAGGTTTGCCCCTACCTTGGTGGCAACCGAGTTTGATAGGGCCCAGCGGTTCCAACAAGGACTGCATTTGGAGATCTTGTTGGCAGTTGAGCAGTTCGAGCACCAGACGTTCGATGCAGTATTGAGAGCAGCTAGAAGGCATGAGTACACCTTCCAGAGGATCGTGGATAGGACCGGAGGTAGGAAGCGGTCCCACAGTCAGATGCACCAATCATCAGCTCCAGCCCCGGCAGCTAGGAGTTTGACTATTGGAACTTCGAGGCGGGCGGCCTCAGTAACGTCGGTTCAGCATTCGACCTCGATGTACCCGCAGCAGCAGAAGCAGAAGTAGACTTCCGCGATGGGATGTTCTCATTGCGGGAAGCCAGGGCACGTGGTGGCAGATTGTCGCAGGGCACAGGGATTGTGCCTGGCTTGTGGAGCGGCAGATCACAAGATAGGAGCCTGCCCGAATAGGGGTAGTTCGTCCTCTTCTAACCTAACCAGTCCATCGGTTAGGGGACCAGCACCTATGCAGTAGCAGTACCCGAGGCCCTTGTTGCCTCAGGTCCAGGTATTTCATCAGCAGAACCAGCAGCAGTACACCCAAGCCCAAGTGCAGAGCAGGCAGAGAGGTTTCCAGCAGAGGGGACCCGCAGCTAGAGGACAAGGTCAGGCAATGATGATGACTATGGAAGAAGAAGTTGCACCAGGTGAGGTAGTGGCAGGTACTATTCTCGTCAACTCCTCTCCAGCATTGGTATTATTTGATTCTGGTGCATCGCATTCATTCATGTCTGCACGATTCGCGACACGGATAGGATTGGAGCCAGAGTCATTATCAGTAAGGCTTAATATACTTACTGGTAATGGTCTTGTGGGAGTAGATCGAGTGTTTTCCTCGTGTCGGATCGTAGTTAGCGGTAGAGAGTTCCCCGCTAGATTCATAGAGTTCCCTATGGCAGACTATGATGTAGTCTTAGGCATGGATTGGTTGAGGAACCAGTATGCTAGGATAGACTGCCATGTTGGCAGGGTTATCTTTAGTATTCCAGGCGAGCCAGAGTTTTCATTTTCCAGAGGCGCAGTGGAACCATCTTCCCCAGTATTGCAGATGGCCGTAGCAGCAGTACAGTTACCCAGGATAGTTGAAGAGTTCCCAGATGTCTTCACAGAGGAACTTCCAGGGATGCCGCCAGAGCGGGAGATCGAGTTCACTATAGACTTGATCCCCGGGATAGCACCAGTATCAGAGAGAGTCTACAGGATAGCGCCTTCAGAGTTGGAGATTTTGTACAAGATGATTGAAGAATTAAGGACCAAGAGATTCATTCGTGCAAGTGGATCACCTTGGGGAGCCCCAATGCTTCTTGTAAAGAAGAAGGATGGTACGTCCAGGTTATGTGTAGATTATCGTACCTTGAACTCAGTGACAATCAAGAACAGATACCCTCTCCCGAGGATAGATGACTTATTTGATCAACTCAGAGGGGCTTCAGTGTTCTCGAAGATAGACTTGCGGTCAGGATACCACCAGATCAGAGTCAGAGAGCAGGACATCCCGAAGACAACGTTTAGATCGAGATATGGGCATTGGGAGTTCCTTGTTATGCCCATTGGAGCGACCAATGCGCCGGCTGTATTCATGGACCTCATGAATCGCATTTTTATGCCTTACTTGGATCAGTTCGTGATCGTGTTCCTAGATGATATCCTGGTCTACAGTAAGAGCGAAGCAGAGCATGAGCAGCATCTCATAATCGTCTTTCAGACGCTTAGGGAGCATTAGTTGTACGCCAAGTTCAGTAAATACGAGTTCTGGCTCGATCGCATTTCGTACTTGGGTCACATCATTACCCGAGGAGGAGTAGAAGTGGATCCCCAGAAGATTGTGGCTATCGAGACATGGCCAGTACCTAGCTCAGTGGCAGAGGTTCGCAGCTTCCTTGGATTAGTCGGCTACTACCGGCAATTTGTTTCAGATTTTGCAAGGATCTCAGCGCCGATGACCCAGTTGACCCGCAAGGATGTGCAGTTTGCTTGGATAGCAGAGTGCCAGGAATCATTTGAGAAGTTGAAGCGAGGTTTGGTAACGGCTCCCATTCTCACACTTTCATATGGGATCGGAGGATTTATAGTTTATTGTGACGCTTCAGGCAGAGGATTGGGGTGTGTCTTGATACAGCATGGAAAGGTAATATCTTATGTATCACGTCAACTTCGTGATCATGAGAAGAATTACCCGACCCACGACTTGGAACTGGCAGCAGTAGTGTTTGCACTTAAGCTTTGGCGGCACTACTTGTACGGAGATAGAGTGGAGATATTTACTGATCACAAGAGCCTGAAGTATGTTTTCACCCAGAAGGACCTTAATATGCGACAGAGGAGATGGCTCGAGCTACTGGTGGACTACGATGTGGACTTACAGTATCACCCAGGGAAGGCCAACGTTGTAGCAAATGCGTTGAGCCGGAGAGTGTAGGAGCGTAAAAAGTGCTTCAAAGAAAGAGTCATCTCATTCGTAAGTGGCCTACTTTACGCCTAACAGAACGGGTAATTTCTTTACGCCCAAGACAAGGCTAATTGTATTACACCTAAGCAGATTGATCATTTTACGCTTGGGTCTACACCGGTGATTTTACGCCAAGGATTGAGCAGCCTCTTTCACGCTGGACAAAAGCTATCAAATCACGCATTTAATGCAAACTTTGACATGAAGATATCAATGATGGCATTTACCACAGAATTCAATGGAATTTGTCTCATACAAAGACCATTGTTGTCGTTTATAGAGATCGAGCTACTTTACGCTCACTGAATGGTTTCTTTTACGCACGGAGTTTTACATGAGTCCTTACGCTCATAAAAAACAATGTGTGCGTGAAGTCTATTTGAGCCATTTTACACTCAAGGTTATTCAATAACCACTTTATGCTGGAAACCTATGACAGAGCTAGTTTACGCTCATCTTTTTACGCCCTATTCCTTCTGGCCAGTTTGGAACGTGGTGTGCCTACGTGGTCTTCATGCCACATATTTCGAAGAACGTGTGTACATGTATCCTATTCTTACTGAAATGATGGGACACGTGTCAGCATATACAGAGGATGACTCTGATCGTGGATGGCAGTTGTTAGCGTAAAGATAGATTTTGATGCCCTTTTACGCACGGAAGCCCCAGTCTATAAATAGACTCATTTTTCTCATACAACACACACACAGAGACAGGAGAGAATAGAGAGATCAGAACTTCGAGATTTTGATTCTCCAGAGCATTCTTCTTCAATCTTTCTTCCAGAACAGAGTGAAGCAAAGTAGGAAAGCATTTGGCCTCGCCATCAGTGCCCAAGTGCGTCGATACCTTTCTGGTGCATTAGTTCTTCCAAATTATTTTACTTCAAGCAGTGATCATCATCATCATCATATGGTCCAAGGAACAAAGTGATCATTTACGAATCAGACTTCCATAGCAATACTTTCCCAGAATCAAATTTGTACTTCTTGTACTTTTCTTCTTGTTTTTGTTTTCAAAAGCCAATTCCTCCTAGGTATTTTGTTAAGCGAAATAGAGAGCCGGAATTTATTTCCTAACGGCGCAACCAGAATTATTGGCAGATCTTCAGAAGATGGGTATTAAAGTGGTTCTTCCTACCAACGTGGCGTTGATGGCCAGTCTACAGGTTCAGTCCAGCATAGTTGAGAGGATCCGGATGGTACAATCTACAGATTCCAAGATTCAGCGACTCAGAGCAGAATGTGAGGCAGGAAGAAGGCCAGAGTTATGTATCCATGAAGATGGTACACTTTGGCACGGCACTCGTCTTTGTGTACCCAGTGGAGATATCAGACAGGAAGTTATGACAGAATCTCACAGTTCACAATATTCTATTCATCCCGGTGGCACGAAGATGTACCGTGATATTCGGCAGCATTTTTGGTAGAATGGCATGAAGAGGGAGATAGCCCGGTTTGTCTCTCGGTGTTTGGTTTGCCAGCAGGTTAAAGCTGAACATCAGAGGCCCGCTGGACTTCTTCAGCCCTTGCCCATTCTAGAATGGAAGTGGGAGCATGTGACCATGGATTTTGTGACTGGATTGCCTAGATCCCCAGCTGGTAGAGACGCTATTTGGGTTATAGTTGACAGGCTCACGAAGGTGGCTCATTTTTTTCCATTCAGAGTTGGTCAGTCGACGGTTCAGCTAGCAGAAATATACCTCAGACAGATTGTCAGGCTTCAGGTGTGCCAGTCAGTATCACTTCGGACCGAGATTCAAGGTTTACGTCACACTTTTGGCACAGCTTGCAAGAGAGTTTAGGGACTCACCTTCAGTTTAGCTCAGCTTATCATCCGCAGACAAATGGCCAGTCGGAACGCACAATCCAGACTCTTGAAGATATGCTGAGGTCTTGTACCCTTGACTTGGGTGGTTCATGGGAGGATCACCTGCACCTGGTAGAATTCTCGTACAACAATAGTTTCTAGGCCAGTATTCAGATGGCTCCGTTCGAGACATTGTATGGTAGGAAGTGCAGATCCCCGTTAGCCTGGGATGATGTCGGAGAGAGGTAGATGCTCGGTCCAGAAATGATTGCCCAGACAGTTGAAGTGGTCAGAAGAATCAGAGGTCGTCTTCGAGTGGCCCAAGATCGCCAGCGCCATTGGGCCGATGCTCATCGCCGCCCCTTAGAGTTTGCTATCGGCGACCATATATTCCTTAGGATCTCGTCTAACCGCGGCGTCATTCGCTTTGGCATGCGGGGAAAGCTTAGTCCTAGGTATATATGGCCGTTCGATATCCTGGAGCGAGTAGGAGATGTATCCTATCGTCTCGCTCTTCCGCCGTCACTAAGTGAAGTGCATGATGTATTCCATGTGTCCCAATTACGACGGTACATCCCGGACCCGAGCCATATCCTGGACCATTCGGAATTGGTTGTTGGTACCAACCTTTCGTATGAGGAGAGGCCCGTGTCTATATTGGTCCGGAGAGAGAAGATACTCAAGAACAAGACTATTAGCTTAGTCCGTGTTGCTTGGGGTCATCACTCTCTAAGTGATCAACGTGGGAGCGTGAGGACGACATCCGATCGCGATATCCCGACTTGTTTGACTCGTAAGGTATAATGTCTTCCTTATACCTTATGCTTTCCATCCTTACTTGCATGTATAATTATATGATTGGTTGCTTAGTGTAGCTTGTTTGTGGATAGTAATGCAGGCTCTTACATCTCTAGGCATCTTGATTTAAATTTCGAGGACAGAATTCTTTTAAGGTGGGTAGAGTTGTAACGTCCGTATTTCGGACTGCGTATTTTCGATTTAAGCCTGCATGTATTTCGTAAACTTACCTTGGCTCAACTTGTGGATTTTTGGTTTTCTCGTAAAATAGGTTTTTTGGACCTGGCGTAGTTTTATTTCAGGGAGAAGGACTTTGTTTGGTTTGGTTCAGTTTGAGTTGGGCCACCTTAGCTAACCTCCACCCTCAACACAACACAACCTCCCTCCAATAAAATCCCTACCTAACTTTCTCTCTCCTCCATAATTTCTATTAATTTCTCCATCTTCTTCTTCTTCCTTCCTCCACCAACACCATAGGCAAGTGCACCTTGCCACCAAATAAGCACCATATTTTATTTGTCCATTAACTAGATTAGGCCATGGAGAACAACATTAGAACTTGGCATTTTATGATTTGGAGTCTCCATTGTTCTAGATCTAAGTTTTAACTATTTTCGGATTTTTTTGATTTTGATCTATTAAACTTTGATTTTGCTTGTTTTGAGGCTTTCATGTGGAAGAGAATTCAATTTTACGTAAGTTAGAACTTTGAAAATCTAAATTTGGTTTTGATTTGGCCAAGATATGAAGATTTGAAGTTTTTGGTGTTCTTGGTTCATCTTCTCATCCTAGCTGGAGAAGAAGACCTCTCGGCCTGCGCTCTTTAGCGCAAGGCTGAACGCGCAGCCTTCCTCGGCCAGCGTTCTTTAGCGCTGGCTGACCAGCACAGCTTACCCTTTGGCGAACCGCGCATCCTCCAATGCAACCTGATCCAAGCACAGCTCCCCCAGCGCGGCTTGGCTTCAGCGCAGTTCACCCTGCGTAAGCCGACCCAGCGCGCTTGGATCCAGCGCAATCTAACCCTAGCGCAATCCATCCTTAGCACAGCTCGTTCCCTGCGCAACCCGACCCAGCGCAGCTCGCCCGGCGCAACCGACCCAGCACGCTTGGCTCCAGCGCAATCCAACCCCTGCGCAACCTGACCCCCCTTGCGCAATCTACTTGTCTATGATGGTTTGGTCTTATTTCTTGGACTTGGCTTCTCTTTTGTGGATTGGAGTTTTGGGATCTTGTTCCACACAACACGACTGTCTCGACCCAACACGACCTGGCACGGTTTTGGTGCTTGCTTATGACTAGTATGGTTTTCGTGATTTCGGTGAAGTATGATTCTAGTACTTTCTGATCTTCTTGATAGTGACCCGATAGGGTACGCCCTTAACTTTTAAACTATAATTCATGATTAATCTTTGCAACTGGATAACATGATAGTGGCCCGTGGCGGCGCACTCCTGACTTGTAACTTGTAACCTGTGACTTGTGACTTGACTTTGTTTGAAAAACAAAAGTTGATCTTTATTTCACAAACTTTGTAAAGAAGATTACAAGAATTCTGGAAAAGTACAACTATAGGAATCCGATCTGAATGACGATGGCTTTATCCCTTGGACGATGTGAACTTTGAAGACGGTAGCCTCTGAAGATTGCAGCAGCACTTTGGCAAGGACTCCTGATCTCTGGTAATGATCTCTGATCTCTGTATGTGTGTATGATCCCCTCTAGGAAGGACTTGAAACTCTATTTATAGAGTTCTGGAAATAACTACTTTTTAGTTATTCAGGACTGCGCAAGCTGGATTGCGCTGCATTGGACCGCGCAGACATCAGACTGCGCTGGCAGTTACTTGATCGTGGGCCAACTGTATTGGACACATGGCATTATTTGATTGAAATGTGCATGATCGTGTACAGACGGTTACCACGTAATGAGTCATTGATGGCATGAAGGCCACGTGTACTTTTGTCAGTTGTATTGATGGAGTGCGCCAACTGAATTGCGCTGGCTTCGGATTATGCTAAGATGGACCGCGCTGAGATGGACTGAGCTACAGACAGATTGCGCTGCATGTACAGCTGTCCTCGAGCGCTGTGCTGCACGATAAACGAACAGTTTCCTCGTTCTCCGTACTGTCAGCTGTCAAAAGATCTGATTCTCTGTCAGGTAATGATGACGAGGCCACGTCAGCATGCACACTTGGATGAGTGCGTAGTTCAGTCTGCACAATCGAATTGTTGCACAATCTGTCTTCTGTACAGTTCACTTGAAAGATGTATAATTTGATTTTGATGACTTTGTTGATGGGTGCAACTTGATTTTTAGGACCTACAAGACCCCCTTCAAAGTTTTCGAAGTTTGAAAATAGTCAAAGCTTTAAAATACTTTGAATTTTAATTTAAAAATCAAGTTGCGCATATGATGACTTGTCTGCGCATTCGGAGAAATTAGCTCCTGTTTATCCGGCGCAATCTGAGGAATCTGTTCATTCTCGAAAACTATAAATAGTTCCCTTTCTCTTCTCTGTCATTCTTTACTTTGCTTTCGAACTTTCAAAAGAGAAAACTTCTTGAGCTTTCCTGATTCTTCTTCTTCTTCCCGTCGATCTCCATGGCTCCAAAGCGCTCTGCTGCTGAGAAAGGCAAGGCCCCCGCCGAGTCCTCAACTCGTGCTGTGCCGCGTCCTTCTCGACATGAGGTGGCTCACCCATCACTGTAAGGTAGACATCCGATCGAAAACCCTTTTTAGGGTTCTTCGTCATTGCTGCACCTTCAAACCGATCTCTTTTTAGAGATTTGGTTACGTTATGTCGCCCTATTTAGGGTTTCGGTTGCACAAATCCAATAATCTTCATTTTTATGAAGACTATTTTCTTGCGCAATCGGTTAGAACGCGCTGGCCAAAGCCAGCGCAGTCTGCTGATTTGTGCAAGGCTATCCAGTACAAACTAATACTTTGCGCAAGTTATTCCGCACAATCTGATGGCTTGCGCAAGTGGATGAGTTGGCGCCACTAGATAGTTTGCGCATAGAAGCTATTGTTGCGCAATCTGATGGTTGCGCAATCTGATGCTTGTGCAATCTGATGTTTGCGTAATCTACTGACAGAATCTTTGATTTTACTTGCACTGAATTCTGTTTTTCCTGTTTGATGCAGTTGATATTAGAGAGGATCCTGAGTATGAAATATTTGCAGGGTCCCTTGCTGAGCCGGAATTCAAAGAAGATTTGTCCCATGTGCTCTTCCCACAATATGCTCTACCATCCTCTCGCCAAGCCATCTTGGTAACTCAGGACAATGAGACTTTGTTAAGTCTGATGAATGGGCAGCCCTTGCAGTCTGCTGACGCCATCACCCATAAGAAACCTATGTTCTTATTCGGCAAAGTCATCGACAAGAGTTCTCAACCAAGACCGCGTGTTGAGCAGAGAACTTTCCAAAGGAAGGAGAAACTGATCCTGTTACCGGACATTGCTAGATGCCTCCCTCTAGCACGATATGCTCATGCAAGCCATCCCAGGAGGATGGACTGGGACATTACTCCCCTTCAACAGGTACGGACATGAAAGATTTGTGTCAAGAAAGGACCAAACAATATAGACATGTTCTATAGCTCTTCTGAGCGACATTGTACTTTACTCAGAGGGTTGAAACCAGGCTGTATCCCTCCAGAGAAGTCTTCTTTACTGCTATCGGTAAGGACACCAATATTTGCTAATGAGTATACAAAGGCTGCGGGCAGATATCCGGATCAGGATATCCGGCTGACCGGTCTGGTGAACCCGGAGAACAGGAGGTGGAACTGCATAGCCAACTGGGTATTGACTCAGTTTGAAGACAAACTTAAAGAGATCGAGCTTTATAATGCGGTATATGCTACCGTGTATGGCTTCCATCCAAACCCTCATCTGTTTCTGGCCCTGGCAGAGAGGTATAATTATAGGACAGGGACCTTCATGATACCCTGCAGGGAGATGGGATTAGCTCTCCATGAGATGAAGTATATCTCATGCCTACCAATGGAAGACTTTCCTTATGAGGAGTATGTTCCCACAAACGACGAGTTAGATAGACTACGTCGGGAAAATGCAGAGATGGTAGCAGTTTTCGACAAACTACTGTACCATTATAACATATGCTCCATGTACTATAAGAGCAGCTCCTCCGGCATATGTTATTCATCGAAGTGGTTGCCGTATCTTTTTCTTAACCATATCGTTGAGAAAAAGACCAAAGATCATGACTCATGCAACCCAACTTTCTTTCAATCTTTCAGCCATAGTGAAGTAATAAAACTGATGGAAGAGAATAAGAAGATGGATATCAGAGTTACTGATGAACACCAATACCCTCCGCTCAAGACTAGAGACTGTGTCAAAAGTTTTATAAGAATGGGTTACAGGCCTATGTCACGAGAAGCCCAGCTGGCGGGATTTCTGACATACTGGCTCCGTCGATTCGTCGTGCCCGGAGCAAGTGCCGTGGACCGCTTCCACCGCGGTGTACTCTTCGCTGCCGTCCGATTAGTCTTCGGCTACCGGATGGATTTGTTATCAGCGATGACCTGTAGAATAAATGCAGGTCTTCGTCTGTATGTCGACTCCATGATCAAATGGAAGGGTGAGAAGGGAAACTTCCCTCGATTGGAGTTGCCTTACACCTATCTATTCGGATGGTTGCTTCTGCACCATCCGTCTTTGATGAACCCCGATATGGGAGCAGTCGTTGGTAGCTTTCTTCGAAGATTCTCCCATAGCAAGTGGGTGTACGTTAGTCTGAAGGACTGCAGACGTGTCCTGAACCTTGGCAAGGGATGAAATTTTTATTGCTTTGCCCCTCCAGCTGGTTATGAATTCATGGCAACAAATCTGGTTGACCTTGGGAGGCAACCATTGGGTCGAGCAGCTTTTGACTAGCTGAAGGCGATCAGACCATCATATTTGGTGTACAGATTTGAGCAGGAGTGCTATCTGGAACCATATCTGCCGAGTCACTTCGCTCGTCAATTTGGTTACGACCAATTCTATGTGGGCAACGCTATAACTTGCCTGGGTACCTGATTGATGGTGCCAGATCATGGGCCTACTATAATGCTCGAGCCACTAAGACAGTGTTCTCGATGCCAAACAAGAATAATAATGGCCCTAGAATGTTATATACATATTCATTATCTTATACAGCTGCAAACACTTTCGTCGAGAATTTCAATCTGGTGGATAGCTTCGCGACGGCGACGCGATTAAAGAAAGGAGCAACTGCTACACTTGCTCCAGCAAATGATGAACAACATGAACCGGTAGATGATCCATTGGAAGCTTCCAGGGAAGCAAACTTCCCTGAGGAAGTAAATCAACCACTGAGAATTTCTCTGAAAGTTGTTAAATCTCCGGCCAGAGAGAGGAAAAGAAGGATTGATGAACCTTCTTCCCCAGCTGCAAAGATGAAACTTATCATGGATCAACCAGAGAAAGTTTCTACTAGATCACAATCTCGGCAGCTGGCCGAGTCAATTCAACGAGAAGAGGCAACCACGCCGACTTCTATTCCAAAGACGGTAGATGTAGTAGATGTGGAGAGCCCAGAAAGGCCTCTTCATCAAAAAAACTGGCTTTTAGGAAAAGAAAGAAGGTCCTGTCCTCGATGGTGGTGAATGCTACTGCTGGAATTACTATGTCATCTCCTACTCCTGCCTCTGAGCCTAGTCCAGAGCAGAGAGAGGAGACTGAACAGAGAGAGGAGGCTGCACAGAGAGATGAGGCTGCAGAGCCTAGGGAAGATGAAGCTTTACGATCTTCTTCGCCAGCGGTAGAAACTACTCAGCTTCCTGCCACACCAGGAATAGTCCACGAAGAGGAGGATCGTCTAATGATCGAGGCATTAAATGATTGCGACTTCGGTCTGCAAGATGACGTTGATCATACCGCTGCAACTGCCAGCGAGGAAGCTCCTGAGGATAATGAAAGTGAGGAGACTACATCATCAGAGGCTGTTGATGATACACATAATCCTGAAGAGGACATTGAAGTCCATATATCTCCTAAAGCAGCTGTTGACACCTTAGATCCTGAAAAGGATGTTGAGGTGCAGGTATCTCCTGAAAAGACTGCGGATGAGGAAGTGGCCCTGGAGGAAACTCCTACTATTGATCCCAAAGGTATAAAATGAAATTATCAATCTTTTTTTCATAGATTAATAGCTGACATCTCTATCTTTGATCCATGCAGAAATCGAATCTTCTCCAGCTCTTCCAGTGTGCACGAATATATTACCTGTAACGACGATAGCTAGCAACAGTCGTCATTTGTCAGGTGGCTCCGAGGCAGGCAGTAGCCAGGCAGTAATGTCTGAGGCTACTTCTGCTAGATTGGAATCTGGGCCAGCAAATGACCGAATCATCACTGAACCAAGCCATGGTAAGACTTCTTTTACTTTTGATCTTTTCAATAGCTACAAATGACAGACAAAATGATAAAGTTTATCTGTTTTTGCAGAGGAACAGCCGGGAGGAGCAACCAGCTCTACATTAGCTCCCTTATTTAAAGAGCCTCCCGTCCAAGTGGCTGAACGTCCTACTGCTTCATCATCAACAAGAGTCGCTGCTACTCCTGGTGCTTTGGCCACCAACCAATTTGTCATCAGCTCTTTCACCAACTTCTTCTTTAACTCTTTGGGGCCCTTAATAGAGAGGGTGATAGAGAAGGAAGAGGCTAATTTTTCTATAGTTAGAGGTCCGACCTCTTACTTGATTAATGCCATCCACAGCCAAGGTGATGAAGCTCAGGCTACTTTTCTTGATCATATATTAGATGAGTTGGAGAGTTCAGTTAAGAGCTACAAAGAGCTAAGAAAGAAAGAAGTAGAGCCTCTAGTGCAAGCTGAATTTGAATGGATGTCTCAAGAGGCCGCAGTTGAGAAAGTTAATCTCCAAGTTCTCTTGGATACTTTCACTGCCAAGTCCGCTGAGTACAACTCTAAAGTAGAAACAGTGGCATCTATTGCTGAAGAGAAAGAAAGGAAAGTTGCTGAATTACAAACGAAAATTGCCCGTCTTCAGGAAGAACTGAGACTTGCTCAATTAACTCTGGAAAATGAGGCTGCCCAACATAAAACTGCAATTCAACAACTTGATGTTCTGACTCAAGAGAGAGATGAATATGCTGCAGCTCACCAAGCTAAAATCACTCGCAGACTAGTAACCCTGCCAACCTTCGATGATAAATCTGGGATGGAAGAAGCTAGGAAACGAGTGATGGAATCTCGTGAAGAGCGACTACAAATTTTGAAGCAGCAGATGACCAATTTGATGACACCACTGGCTGAGTAGAAGGATCTTTTGTATCTTCTTGTTTTTCATGATATATGTCTTTGTAACGTCTTTCATCTTTGATCAATAAAAAGACATTTTTGTGGCTCTATTATTTGTTGCATATCTTATTCAGATATAAATAATAGAGATAGAAAATATATTCAGAGGTACTAGACATGATATATTTCTTGATTCTGGAAAATAATCATATTCAATTATATCTGCTCAGAGGTAATATGGACATGGCAAATATAATTTATTGAATATCATTATTTCAATAGACAACTTAATCAAAGATGACAAGTTGCTGATAAGAACGAACTAAATGATTCGTCAAGGTAAATGAACGAAATGAATCGTCGGGTAAAATATAATGAACGGGCGAACCGTCAGATGAATGTAATGAACGGGTAAACCATCAGATGAATGGAATGAACGGGTAAACCGTCAGATAAATGGAATGAACGGGTGAACCGTCAGATGATGGAATGAATGAATAAACCGTCGGATGGATGTGATGAACGGGTAAACCGTTAAATAAATGTGATGAACGGGTGAACCGTCGGATAATATGGAATGAACGGATAAACCGTCGGATAATGAACGGGCGAACCGTCGAAGGGATATGATGAACGAACGAGCCATCAAATAAATGTGATGAACGGATGAACCGTCAGATGAATATGATGCTTCATAGTCTTAGGACTCTCTGTCTATAAATAGAACAGAAAATCAGATTGGATGGTTACTTTCACTTTTCAATATAAAGATGTCGTCTGGAGATGCATCTAAGAAGGCCGAGGTCGCTCCGAAGGTGAAAGCGGGTACTGAAGAACGTCCAGTCGAGCCGGCTCAATCAAAGCAGATAGCAGCGGGCGAAGGTTCGTCTGCTCCCAAACCGCCAAAGGACATCTTGGACTTCCTTCTTGAGCCAGAGAAAACTGAAAAAGAAGAAGCCATGAGGATAGCTGCTTGCAAGTTCTTGGTGGGTTCCAGCAAGAATGTTCTCGACTCTTTTGCTGATCATGTTTTTGATAAGGACGGTAGTAGCCCGCGTCCCAATTTCGAGAAGGATGATAGTGATCTTCCTTGATATTATTTACTATTATTCAAGATGAAATAAAACTGAATTTTATTTATGAACTTGTCTGATAATTACAAGCAATGTCTGTTATATTTATACATAGTATTTCTTGAGGAATTTGCTATTGATGGGCATCATTGTAACTCGACCGTCTAGTTCTGTGAGTTGATAGGCTCCATTTGAAAAGATTTTGCTCACGATATATGGACCTTCCCACTTCGCATCGAACTTGCCTTTGCTTGAGTGAGTCATAGTCATAGGACGTCTGACTGTTAAAACGAGCTCTCCTTTCTGAAAGGCCCTGACTTTAACTTTGCGGTTGAAAGTCTTTGAGATGCGGGCTTGGTATAACTCAATATGCTGTTGAGCTAATAGCCGCTTCTCATCGAGCGCTTCTAATTCTTGAAGTCGGAGAAGATCGTTGTTCTCTGTCGTGAGTTCATTGACGATGGCAATCCTCAAAGACGGAATTTGGATTTCCAGAGGTAGAACTGCTTCACAGCCGTACACCAAAGAGAAGGGTGTACAACCTGTAGGGTTGCGGACCATAGTACGGTAGGCCCAAAGACATTCTCCAAGCTTTTCACTCCAGTTTCGTTTGTTAGTGGCTACAAACTTCTTGAGGAGCTTGATGATAGTCTTGTTGAAAGCTTCAGCTAAGCCATTAGCAGCAGGATTGTAGGCTGTCGAAGCGACATTGTCAATCCGGTGATCGTCACAGAACCTTGTGAATTTTTGGCTGATGAATTGAGGTCCGTTATCATGAATGATTCGCCGAGGTACACCAAATCGATATATGACATGGTGTTTAACGAAGTTGATGACGCTGCTGGTCTTGACTTTAGCCAATGGTATAGCTTCGGCCCATTTGGAAAAGTAATCGATTATTGCCAGTATGAACCGATGTCCTCTAGAAGAAAGAGGGTTGATAGGACCTATGATGTCCATGCCCCATGCTTCAAAAGGCCAGGAAGTAGCAGTTGGATGAAAGAATTCTGACGGTTGACGAATGAAATCTGCGTGGATTTGACCAGCTCGACATTTCCTCGCATATTCGATGGCATCAGATACCATAGAGGGCCAATAGTAACCCATACGTCGAATACGATCCTGTAGCTTAGGACCGGGTTGATGCGCTTCGCAGACACCGTCGTGAGCTTCACGTAATACTTGCTTTGCTTCATCACCAGCAAGACAGCGTAAGAGTAGGCCGTCATAAGTCCGCCGGTAGAGAGTTTTGGTGGTCTGATTGTAGTAGAATCACAGAGACCGTCGACGAATACTCGTAGCCTCCTTGGGATCTTCAGGGAGTATATCATGGACCACGAAGTCGATAAAAGGAGCTCTCCAATCTTCACTGGTAACATTAACTTCAGTAAGATTACTGAACTCAATATTACGATTGTTTTTGATGCAGAATAATTCTCGATTAGAGATAACCACCACCTGTTGTCTTTTGATAGGGATGGCTAAAACTGTTGCAAGATTGGACAAAGCGTCTGCTTCAGTATTGCAAGCTCTTCGGACATATTCGATGAAGAAGGCTTTGAATGATGTAGCCATATTGATTGCCGCTTCAAAGTAAGGCACTAGATCTTGATGGCGAACTTCATAGGTTCCTCTAACCTGGTTAACAACCAGCTTAGAGTCACCATAGACTTTAAGATATTCGATGTCAAGTTGTTTGGCTAGCTGAAGACCAATAAGTAGAGCATTGTATTCTGCTACATTGTTGGAGCAAGGCTCATCTAAGGAGTAGGCTCTTTGAATAGCTGACCCGTCTGGAGAAACAAGGACAACTCTAACTCCTGCGACAATGGCACCATTGGGTCCAATCCTGGATGCACCGTCAAAGAATAAGCACCAAGTAGGAAATTCTTCGGAGACTGCATTAGATTCCAAAGTCTCGTCTGAAATTTCATCATAAAGTTTAGATGTCTCTGGAACAGGATGAGCTGCTAAGAAATCTGCTAGTGCTTGACCTTTGACAGATTTTTGAAGAATATATACCATGTCATATTGGGCTAGCAGAATGGCCCATGTTGCCAGCCGAGAATTGAGTGTGCTAGGCTTCTTCATCAATACCCGAAGAGAATTAACTCGGGATATGACATGAATAGTTTGGCCAATGATATAATGTCGAGTCTTCTGAACAGCAAACATAAGAGCTAGGCATTCTTTTTCGACCGGACTATAACGGTATTCAGCACCAATCATAGTATGACTGAGGTAGTAGATGGCTTATTCATGGCCTTCTTTGTTCTTTTGGGCGAGTAAAGTACCCAATGAATGGTCCATAGCACGGACATACATTAAGAATGGTATGCCAGAGATTGGTGGCACCAAGACTGGTGGATTCATGAGATACCGCTTTATGTCGTCAAATGCTCGTTGACATTCTTCAGTCCAAATGAATGATACACCCTTCTTCATTAGTTGAGTAAATGGTCTGCAGCGTCCAGACAGATTCGAAATGAATCTCCTGATGTACGCAAGTCGACCTTGGAATCCTCGTAGCTCTTTTAGGTTGCGTGGAGGACGCATCTCTTGAATGACTTTGATCTTCTCGGGATCCACGTGTATACCCTTAGAGGTAATGACGAAGCCGAGAAATTTGCCACTAGAGACACCCAAGAATGACTTGGTGGGATTCATTTTGAGTTGGTGTTGGCGCATGAGATTGAAGATAGTTCTCAAGTCTTGGATGTGATCTTCCTTTAGACGACTTTTGACAGCAATATCGTCGACGTAGCATTCGACAGTCTTGCGCAGATGATCTCGAAAGATGGTACTCATGGCTCGTTGATATGTTACACCAGCGTTCTTGAGACCAAATGGCATGACAGTATAGCAGTAGACTCCGCGAGGAGTACGGAAAGAAGTATGCTTTTCGTCTTCGGGATTCATCCGAATCTGATTGTATCCGAAGAATCCGTCCATGAAAGATATTCTTTCGAACCCACAGGTGTTTTCGATCATGACGTCCGTGATAAGAAGAGGAAATTCATCTTTTGGACATGCTTTATTAAGATCCCGAAAGTCGATACAGACTCGAACTTTGCCGATTTTCTTTAGAACTAGGACGACATTGGCTACCCAATCAGGATGCTGTTCTTCCCGAATAAAGCCACAAGCGATGAGCTTCTTGACTTCATCATCGATGGCATCCATCATCTCTGGCTTGAAGCGTCGTTGTTGCTGTTTGACCGGTTTTGCATTCGACAAGATGTTTAATTTGTTAGTAGCAACTTTAGGATCTAGTCCTGGCATGTCTTCATAACTCCAGGCAAAGACATCAATGTATTCTTGAATAAGAAGAATCAATTCTTGCTTATCTGCCTCTGGAAGGTTCTTGCTGATGAATATTGGACGAGGTGACCCGCTCTCTCCTACATCAATTTGAACTAATTGATCTTCAGTGGGAGGTTCTCTTTGTTCGAATCGGAGTTCCCATTGGGTATCCATTCGTTGAACCCAAGGATCTGTTTCGAGACTTTCTTTAACATCCTCGTCATAGCCTTCTGGAGGTTCGACGGAGACCATGTTAGAAGATACAGTCAATCGATAAACTTGACCGATGCTGGTGTCAGAATTCCATGATCTGGAATCAGAAGAATTAGAGCGCTCCTCACTATCAGATTCGGAAGCTGCTGGGGATAATACCGGAGGAGAAGCATATCCGAGACCTCTTTTGGTCCTGCTATAATACATCTCTGACTTTTCTTTCGGAATAGTTGTACGGATAGGAGTTCTTCGTCCTTTACCGTAGTGGAGGCCATTCTTGAAGTCATAACCCATCTTTCGGATGATATCTTTTGATTGTTGACTGTAACGACGGATTTGAAGATGCCCCGTATCATTACTTTTGCTATCATCCGTATAGCTGAATTGTTGTTCCGGTCCTTTACTAAAAAGTATTAGACTCTCGTCTTTCTTACGAGCGGGAACAATACGATATGAATCCTTTGGGTGTTCAAATGAGACTTCTGTTTGAAGAGATTACACAACTCCCATTGTAAATGACTGAAAGCTATCTAACATATCCAAATAGCACTTAGTATGATAAATGACATCAGTATACTGGAAAGTAGATACTTTTTTATTGATTTGTACATTTATATTTACAGCAGAACCTTTAGCCTTAGCAGGCTTGGTCAGATTGATTACAAGAGGGGGAGAAGAAGAACGTGGAGGAGGATTGGCTTTGTTATGACGGAGGTCGATAACAAGCGGCTCAGAGGAGGTGAGCTCCCTTTTATCCTTGTTATGAGATAAATCTATAACAAGTGGCTCAGAAGAGGTGAGCTGCCTTTTTTCCTTATTACGACGGAGGTCAATAACAAGTGGCTCAGAAGAGGTGAGCTCCCTTTGATCCTGATCATCATCAATTGGTTGCTTATGAACTGGCAAGTGAATAGCCAGTGTCTTGGAGGACTGAGGACGAGAAACACGCCCTTTGACAGGTATGATGAGGGTGTCATTAGGCACTGTTTCTTGCTCTTTTTCAGTATCCAAGAATAGGACAACCTTCATAAATTTATCCTTGTACATACGGGCATCGTTGCAGTATGCTTCGACGCATTTAAAAGGATAGAGATCAGCAACCTCCTTTTGAACCTCTCCGTTGTCATCAACATATTTGAAACATTGATGGAGAGTCGAAGGAACAATGTTATGCTCATGCAAAAATGGTCTTCCCAATAAAGCATTGTAAGAACAACCATGATTATCAATGATATCGAAGGTCACCTTTGTGCGAAGATTGCCTATTTGGAGTTTTAGGAAAATCTTGCCCAGAGGCTCACTTCTTCCCTGATTGAACCCAAGGATGGTGGTGATTGTACTGGAAAGACTATGCACTGGGATCTTCATTGCATCCAACATTGTCTTTGGTATGATACTGAGAGCAGACCCTGGATCTATCAGAATACGATCGACTTTCATCGAGTCGACATATCCTGTATAGTAGAGAGGACGGTCGTGTTTGTTATCTTCCATCAGCATGTCATCCTGTGTGAAAGTTATGTTTGGAATTAACTCCAACACACTATGATAATGGAGGCAAGAGACTGGCTCTACTTTCGGCTTCTTTAGCAGGGCTAGATAAGTTTCAGCTTGTCTGAGAGCCTCACTCAGAGTTTTTTGAGTCTCTTTGGAGAGGTGCAAGAGCTCGAAGATGGACAGTCGGGCCGGTGTATTAGCCAACTGAGCTAAGATATCAAAGTTGTAAGACTTTTCATGTCCTGATGGAGATGACTTCTTCAAAGGTTTGTCGAAGCGGGCTTGTTGTTTGCCTTTGTCAGCGACTATCGGCTTGGAAGAAGTAGACTCTACAACCGGTGAGGATGCAGTAGGAATATCCTCAGTAGAAGTAGGCTGCACTAGAGCAGGCTCAGAAGAAGAAGCATAATTCTCTTGAGCTTCAGGGTAATCCTTTAGATAGGCTTTCCCTGATCTGGTGCCCAAAAGGATTTCCTCGTCAACTATAGGGTCAAAAGACACCATATTGCAAGTCTTTGTCTTGCCCTTGGAGCGGCCTTTCTTCTTGGAGAAAGAGGGAAGTTTAAACTCCGAGGCTAAATCCGGATGGATCCACATAATCTCACCATTGTCAAGAGACAAGCGGACGAGACCTTCACTTCGTGGAGGAGGGAGATTCTCGATCTCAAGAGTAGCTTTGGGGATAGGAATGACACCATGATGTACCATCTGGGGCGGAAAGTCACCGAATTGAACTGAGATCATGTTTACGGTAACAGTCTTCTCATCTTACTGCAGAGTGACAATACCAGCGTTGACCAGCTCTTGAATTTTGCCTTTGAGCATATAACATGCTCGAGTAGGATGCCCAATGAACCTGTGATAAACACAGTATTTAGGATGATCAGTCTTACCGACTTCATCAGGTTTCTTCGGATCTGGGAGTTGGAGTTTATTGCTTTTGATCAAGCAATCAAAGATGCTCACTGTGTCATTCTCGTCAAAAGAGTACTCTACTTTCGGACGAGGTTCCCTTAGTGGAGGTGCTGAAGGAGTAGAAGTGGACGTAGGGGAAGCTACGTTGACCGCGAGAGATTATTTGTTCTTGTTCAAGTTGATATTCAAAGTTTCTTTTCCTTTGCGGTTGTTCTGGCGATTGCCACCACCCGATGTCTGATGTTCATCCCGGTCGGGGTTAAACATTTGTACCCCTAGCTGTTTAAATTTGTCGACGCTAACTTCAGCTGCTTTAGCGTTGACAATGAAGGATGGCCAGTCTTGGAACTGAGTAGACTCCGTCCACATGCTGATGATGGGCAAAAGATTTGCCTTGCAGGTGTCTATGGTGACAGCGACCGGAGTTCCAGGGGATATTTTCAAAGCTTCTCGGCGGAACCTTTCAATGAAACTCTCAGCAGTTTTATTGTGTCTTTGTTTAATTTTATTGAGGGCTGACATAGTCATGTCATTGATCCCCTCATAGAATCATTCTAAGAAGATTTGTTTTAGACCAAAGAAGGAGGTGATACAACCATCGGGCAAGCTTCTATACCAATCGTATGCTACGCCGGCTAAACAGCCCACGAATACCCTGGTAAGAAGAGCGTCATTTGGGTGAAGTTGGACAGTCATAACCTCAAAGTGGTTAATGAACTGACTGGGAGAAGTGCTGCCATCAAACAGCAAGATTGTTGGGATTTTGTACTTAGGGGGAAATGGAACTTCCTTCCATTCAACTGGGTAAGGTTGCTTGATCCCTAACCTTTGCAAGTTGTCCTTTTCTTTGAAGGCCTCGAACTGAGTACATAGGAGCTTGACAGCTTCATTGGAATCTTCCACTGATGTAGAAGGAGCAGGCTGAATCACAGTGTTAGGAGGAGGAACAACGTGGTAAGCACTACCCCCAGCACCTGACTGACTGGGTGTAGGTTAGACCTGTACAGGAGGTACTCGAAGAGATGCTACCCCCAGCCCTGCATTGACAGGCACCGACGATGCTATGATTTTAGGATTTATAGGAGGTACGGTCGGTGGTACCGTATGCTGGGCCACAATGATGGAATGCATACTTGCGACCATTTCGGCCATGGTCTTCAGTTTGTCTTCTAGTGCAGCTATTCGTTGTTCTTGACTGACCGAACTGGAAGCATCTGGGTCTTCATTGACAACATAAGCTGTCACTTCTCTGGGTACAGTGGAGGACACTGTCTGTTCTGAGCTTTCACTGTATGCATCATAGTCAGAGAAAGAATTATCTCCTGAATGAGAAAGAAGAAGATGACCGGAAGGATCTTGAAGATTCCTTTGACCGATTGTGTCTCGGCTTCGGGATCGGGTATGTTGGAATACTCCTTCAGAGGATTCTTGGAGTAGATCCAAATACTGTTGGCTTGGATTGCGAGGCTTTTCGTGCTTGGAGCACTTCCTACCCCCAGTGCCTCGGGAAGTCATGTTGACAGAGGCGTACAAAACCTCATCTTCATCTTCCGACATAGGTTAGAGTTTGAAAAGTTCAGACGATCGAAGACAGATCGTCTTGTTGTCTGACAACAACACTTGATGACAACCTTGTGGTTACAATGGTGTCCAAGTGGTTGTATTGGAGATGTTGAGATGTTGTCCCGTTTTTGCCTGAGGTGTTCTCGGAGATCGAGAAAAACAATGGGACGAGAAGAAGTTCGAGGGATGTGTTCTTTGACAATATTCGGAACATGGTTCCGGTTCTTTAAATGTTTTGTCCCCTGAGTGTACAGGGAAGTACTCATTTCATTGGCATAGGTGTCCGAATTTTTGATCCTGGAAGTTTGCTTCTGATGCTGGTTGGTCTTCGGCATTGGCTGTTTGCGTTTCACCGAAGTTGGCAGATTGAGATATGTTCTTAGATCAGCAAACTCACCCCCAGGGGTTTCTGTCTGAGACACTAGCAATTTTTCCTGTCTTGAACGAGAGATCTTCAGAGTTGGGAGATCTTGGAACTCTGCTACCGGAGTAGGCAGAATACCCCTCTGATCAGTACATTTCTCTTTGGTAATGAGGGAAGAAGAACCCTTATTGGAAAGAGTTCTTGTACTGACTGGTGCCGAGGCACGTTCAGATTGATCTTCTATGATAAAAACCGAGGAAGACTGAGAAAAGACCAAAGGACCTTTTCCTTTGTTTTGTGAAGAAGGGTTAGCTAAAGAGCGTTTCCCTCTGTTATCTTCCAAGTCGTGGGACGAAGAAGTTTGAGAAAAGACCAACGGGCCTTTTCTTTTGTTCTGGAGAGGAGGAGGAATAGCCAAAAGACTACCCCCAGTAGATTACGCAGGAGCAACATGGTGCTTGATAGGAGGAGTAGAGCTTTTCTCCTTACTGTAGGAAGAGGAGAGATTAGCCAAAGGGCTGTCTCTCTTGGATTACGCAGACACAGTTTGCGTATGAATTGATGGCGTACTGACAGATTGCGCATGAGGAACTCTGGAAGAAAGTCTTCTGGCCTGAAACACAGTAGCTTGCGCAGGAGGAGTCTTGTTGCCAGAGTGCTTGGGTTGCACTCTGGTTGCTGGAGTAGTGGATTGCGCAGGCAGAGTAGCAGCCAATTGCGCCAGAGGAGCAGGAGTCTTGTACTTTGACAGGGCAGCATATGAAGTGGTTTATGCACTGGCAACAGCAGACTGCGCATGAGTAGTAGAGGCAAATTGTGCAACAGCAGAGACAACAGAGTGTGCAACAGTCTTAGTAGCAGAGACTTTAGACTGCACAGCAGTCTTGGTGGCAGAATCAACAGACTGTGCAGCAGTCTTAGAGACCCACACTGGGCGAACTTTGCTTGTGGCAGAAGTTGTCGCAGTACGAGGGGTGGTCCTGGAGTTGATCATGGCTTCGTAGGCCGTCTGGTTGACCTTCACAACCAGCATCTTCTGCGTCTTTTCGATAGACGCAACGTCACATTGAGTTGTCACTTCCTCGTCGGAGGAGAAAGTCATCCCCAGCAGAGTCGCCATTTTGTTTGTAAAAACAAAAGTTGATCTTTATTTCACAAACTTTGTAAAGAAGATTACAAGAATTCTGAGAAAGTACAACTATAGGAATGCGATCTGAATGACGATCGCTTTATCCCTTGGACGATGTGAACTTTGAAGACGGTAGCCTCTGAAGATTGCAGCAGCACTTTGGCAAGAACTCCTGATCTCTGGTGATGATCTCTGATCTCTGTATGTGTGTATGATCCCCTCTAGGAAGGACTTGAAACTCTATTTATAGAGTTCTGGAAATAACTACTTTTTAGTTATTCTGGACTGCGCAAGCTGGATTGTGCTGTATTGGACCGCGCAGACATCAGACTGTGCTGGCAGTTACTTGATCGTGGGCCAACTGTATTGGACACATGGTATTATTTGATTGAAATGTGCATGATCGTGTACAGACGGTTACCACGTAATGAGTCATTAATGGCATGAAGGCCACGTGTACTTTTGTCAGTTGTATTGATGGAGTGTGCCAACTGAATTGTGCTGGCTTTGGATTGCGCTAAGATGGACCGCGCTGAGATGGACTGCGCTACAGACAGATTGTGTTGCATGTACAGCTGTCTTCGAGCGCTGTGCTGTACGATAAACAAACAGTTTCTTTGTTCTCCGTGCTGTCAGCTGTCAGAAGATCTGATTCTCTGTCAGGTAATGATGACGAGGCCACGTCAGCATGCGCACTTGGATGAGTGCGCAGTTCAGTCTGCACAATCGAATTGTTGCACAATCTGTCTTCTACGCAGTTTACTTGAAAGATGTATAATTTGATTTTGATGACTTTGTTGATGGGTGCAACTTGATTTTTAGGACCTACAGACTTGACTTAATGCTGTTGCGACGGCTAACTTGACCTGTATAATCAACTCTGACTCCTTGGTTGTTTATTCTTGCTGCTTTGTGCAATCCACTTGTCCTGTCTTGCATTATGTCTAGGACGTGACTCTCTGGTTACCACGGTCAGGGATTCACACTGAATATGGATTAGGCTAATGACTAGATCAAACTATAGTTCATGGAAAAATTCCAGTCACAGGCGATCTCGTTATCTGGGCGCTTTAAATGGACTTGTAGCCTGCCGACGAGTATGGCACATTTCCAGCACACTGTCATGTGTTGCACCTTCTAAGTCACCTAAGGGTATATCGTCTCCGGGGCGATGTACCCAACCATACTCTCAACCTGCGGAAGGATAACTGGATAGTCTGCAGGACTTGGGACAGGGAATTTCTCATTTGGCATCTTGTTAGTAATTAGGCTTGTGATAACCCTAGTTAGTTAAGTAGTAAGCCGTAGTAATTGCTTGGCCGTTTATGAATGGATGGTGTCCAGCCCTGTTTAAGTCTCGTCTAGTCCCTGTACCTGGTACTCCTGTACATGATTGTTTTACTTATCTTAACAATAAATGGGTAGAGACAAGTGCTATTCAGGCGAAGGGTTACAACCCCGGTCCTTGCTTGGTTTATGGGTTGTAATCTGGCTCCCGGAATGGTTCCATGTCCCTAGTCGTTTATTGTCCTGTTATACTCTTTATTACTTGTACTTTTCTTCCATTTTTCTTATGTTCTGATATGCTGGCTTTTGTTCTTATTTCGTGGCCTCCTTTGTGGCACTTGCTCTTTCTGGGGTTTGACCTAGCTGATTTTGTGTAGCCAAATTTCGGAGCAGCTTCCGAAGATCTATCGAACCTCCAGCCCGATGGTGGCGACTAGAAGGAACCCGAGCTACGAGTGGGTTTTCTATTTTGTTTCATTCACTCTATTGTAAATTATTTTTTTGAGGCGTTTAGCCGACGAGCACCTGTTAGCTCGATGCACATTTACTTACTGTTCGCCTACGGGCTGTAAACATGATTAACAAATCCTAGGGTTGATCATGTATGACTTAACTCTTGCTAGTCCTCGTACTTTGTATGACTAGCTTCATGATCAGCTGAATATGTAATATTTGGGATGCCTTTTATTGTATATTTGGTGGTCTACATCTTGTAAACTATATTACTTGCTTGAGATTGAGACAATAAGCTTGACCTTAAGAGACCGTTGGCTTGTAGTAAACCCTCATATCTAGACAGCCGTGACCGTATAGCGAGGTGGATTCCATTTCAATATACGTAGCTGGCTATGTACGCCCCCGCTCTCCAGTATTCTGGTTCTGGGGCGTCACATTTCTCTCTGATTTATTTATTATATTGATAGTTATTTTGTGGAGGTGATATAGAGTTAATTTTTATTTGGTGATTATCGACACAAACTCTATTCATCCCCCTCTAGAGTTGTCTACACGTTATTTCAATTGGTATCAGGACAAGGTCTCTATTGTTAGGCTGAACATCCTTAGAGTAGATCATTGTTAATTTTTCTATGGCATCGCATTCCTCCTTCTCCGATAAAGAGGGTTTTACTTCTAGTAGCATAGACAATCATGTTTCTTCTGAATGCATGAAATGCTCTAAGTGAAAAGCCATGGTTAACCAATCCTTAAAGATTGTTAAGGCTTTTCATTCTACAAATGAAGAACTTTCAAAAAAGGTTATTCATTTAGTAGAATCTAATGAGTTTTTGAGAAACGAAAACAATAATTTATTATCTAGACTTGACTCTCAAAACTCATCTTGTGTTTATTTAAAGAGTTTGAATGATTCTTTAATTTTGAAAATCAAATCTCTTTCCTCATCAATAGAAGATCTTAATAAGCAAGCAAATGAGCTAAATCACTTGCATGATTCTTCTATTGACTCTTTAAAGAAACAAATGATGATTTTATTTCTAGAATTGCTTTATTTGAAAAAGAGAATTATGCTTTAAATGCTAAATTTGATTCTCTTACTTGGTTGCATAATGATTTTCTATTAGAACATTATATTCTTAAGACCAAATTCATGCATGCTCACTCTAGAGATATTCATCATTCTAGTATGTCGCATGTTCATAATCATGCTCATTCCAATATATGTGCACATACTAGTACTAGGTGCTTCTATTGCTCTCGTATTGGACACATGAGTGTAACTTGTCCTATTCGTAGGAGTTCTTCTACCAATGCTAGAGTAAATAGTGTATGGGTCCCTAAATCTAACAAATGTGGATCCAAGTTTATTTGGATACCAAAGTCTTCGCCTAATGTTGTAGGTGGAGCTTCTTGTATCAGGACATAGCACCGAGGAAACATGTTGGTGGTTGTAAAGCTCAAAGGTCAACTTCCAATCATTTGTACCAACACAAGTGTGGCCACTAGAGCCACTTTGGTAACATGCTAAACGATTCACTTTAAATGGTTTATATTTGTTGAATCTAGCATGTTTCTCTTAATGGCTTGCTACTAGCTCACATAGACATCCTTTAGTTGCTTATTATATAAATCAATGTGAGATTTAATACTAGCATGCTTAGTTAATTTTCTTATTATTTATTTTATCTAGTATGACTAATTACTTAGTTTAAATGATTAGTTCATACTATGTAGTTTATCACTCATTTTCTAGTAGTGTGACACATTTACATATGCATGCTCGTTACTCTTAATCCTTATTTATAAAGCATGCATATCACTCTAGTCCATAAGGCATTGGTTTTGATTTGAGTAAATATGATTTTAACTCTCCGTCTTTAAATGTTTTGAGATAGTTACTTCTTGCTGATTTGTATTTAATATGTCATATTTATCTTAATCGATATTTGTGAATATATGTGTTTAGCACAAGCTTCTTATCACTTGACAAGTATACACTTATACTTCCATTTTAACCTTGTGCTTACATAATATATTTATTATTGATTTTCATGTTTTATTTTGATTAAACCTCTAATGAATCAATTATGTATTTGCCTAATAAAGTCTATTTATACGTGTTTTTGAATTTGTGATAGTTTTTCAAACATTCATTAAGGATGCATGACTATATTCATTAAATCTTCATTTATATGTAGATCATGTATTTCTTATATATTTTTATATAAATAACTTTTTGTGGACATATGAGTTAAGCTCCAGTTTTATATTATTTTAAAGAATATTTAATTATACTTGCTTCCTTCAAACTTGTCCTTATCCCACACTTTAGCTATTGATTCCTTGACTAAATTTGTGCATCTCTTCTTGAATCAATTAGCTTCTTCCTTAAAGTTTTCTTTTGATGATATCTTCTTGGCTTCGTTTTGGTTGACTTTATGGATACATGCCTTTTAATTAATTTTTTTCATATATGCCTATTTGTGATATATATATATATATATATATATATATATATATATATATATATATATATATATATATATATATTCCAACTGTTGATATTTATGTATTCAATACCTTTAAGTTGGAATGTTGAGAGAAAATGTTTATTAGTGTCTTGTTCATGATTTTTATGGAAGTTTCTTTAAGAATTGCTTGGTTTTGTGCTTTACCTTACTTGTTAAAATCATCGTACTTATTAGTGCACATTTTGAGTATATATCTTCTATATATTTATCTCCATAAGTGCATTATGAAAATATTTGTTTTGAAAATATTCTTAGCAAATTTTGATGATCATTCTTTCATTGTTATTTGGGTATTTACCTTTCTTATACTTAGGGATTTTGGATTTTGATGTTGTTTCATGATACTACATATATTCCTTTAAATCTAAATTCTTAAAAGTAAAAAATATTTTTGGAACAAGCCGAAAGGGTCCTTCTGTCATACAGGTGTAAATAGCCTGAAACGACATGGTGTACTAGTCTTCGGACTACCGCTAGCTGGGAACCGGCCCCTACAGCTAACCCAAAGTGATCAAAACTTTATAGACTTATGATTTATTCAGGTCTACTTGCAACCAATATCTAGTTCTGGATCCACCCCTAAGTTCCAGAATACATCTTCATATCTAGTCCAATATTTTGAGCTATAAATATTTTATTATTATTGTCCAATGATGTTTTTGTAGCACATGAGAATACATGTAATTGATATATCATACTTCTCATGTCTTTAGCTACTATGGGTTGAACTTTTGCGTTGAGATTTTCTATTTCTAGAGAATACACTTTCATAATGGCTATAATTTTGCATTCTCTAGATCAATCTATTATTTCTTTATCTTGGGTTAATCTTAATACTTGGCAAAGAGATTTGTTCTATTATTTTGTCCTTTACTTGATGAGAGTCTAATTCATTTACTTGTTATCTTATACTCTTATCCTTGCTCAGCAAAGAGTATATAAATCATTTTGATCATTCAAAATGTATTACCCTTATTGTGAACTCTATGCTTAAGCATGTATTTTTTAGTGTTAGTGACTTAAGATTTAATGAGCACATTTATCTTGTTAATGGCCTACCTCATTAATCTTAATTAGTTATGTAGCTTGCTTATTTACGATGTAATGTTAAGCTACATAATTTTTTCACTTTCACTCATCTAGCTATCTTCTAGAATTTCAATTTATATGCGATATGCTAGTTTACAAAAACAAGATTTATGATTTTTTTTTATGAGATTTGTATTCTATTTTAGATACATATATTTGGTCTCTAAAATTAGTTTGACAATTTTTATTTTATTTTGAGATTTGTGATTCATCGCTTTAACTTCCTTCCATACTAGTCATTGGTAAGCATCTCTTAAATTTTTCTCATCTTTTGAGTCATGATTTTATCATATTATTATTTCTTTAGAATAATTTTTTAATCATTTAAATGAGATTGACTCTTTTCCATATTTTCCATTGATTTGTAAAATTTTATTATAAATATGGATTTAAAATTTTCTCTTGATGAGATTCGTTGGATCATGTTTACTATTATTGATAAATGATCCTAATGGTTGAGTAGTCCTATATTATCTAATTATGTGGTTATCAAGTTAAATTATTACTCTACTTTGACTACTCATGGATTATCACATATGTTCTTTGCTATTTGAACTTCATTGGTTTCTTATTTAGTATTAGCACCGTTGGATTATTACCTGTTGATTGGTACATATATGGTAAAACACACATAGTCCATGCAAAGTAATAAATTGGTTGATCATTTCTTAATTAGATAATCATGGACATATTATTTGAGTTTTTTTGTTTTTTTGATTTTCTTGAGCTATATTTTGACTTTCATCATGATTGATTTAAATAACTTTATTCCTTTTCATGATGACATTTTTCTAATGGACCTTATTTCTTTTCATAATGATCTTCTTCTCAAAAGGTAACAAGCATTGATCTATCATATTTAAATATGAGATTCTTATAGGCTAATGTATGTCATCTTTTGATTAAATGTGCTTAATTAAAATATTATTTTAATCGTTCATCTTTAGTGACTATTAATTGGATATCTCTTCTAAAGATGATATTATTCGTTCTATGACATTTTTATAGCCTTGTTGCATTCAGCAAGGGGGAGAAATCTATAGTTGATTTACCCCTAGATCTTGTAGTATGCTATAAGTGCTTTGGAACTAGATACGCATATTTTAAGGGGGAGCAAATAAATTGGTTCAATTCATTTATACCCTTTAATATGTCGTATACCTATATTTTTATCATTATTTATATATTAGTGATTGAGATTATGATATTTTTATTTTGTGAAAGGTTTATGAGAGTATATGCAATTGTTTTCATCATATGTATCTCTCTTTTATATGAGTCATCTCGTTAATATTAACTTTCGTATTTTATCTTGATGACTATTGTGCTTTCTTTGATTTGACTTTTCTTGTATGCTTAATTGATTTGGCTTTCCTTGTTGAGGACTTACCCAAAATTTATGATTTTATCTATATTGGTAATAGTTTGAGGGGGAGCATTCAATTCGACTGAATTTCTCTTTCTCAAACATTTTTCTCCTTTACCTTCATGTTTATCTAAAGGGTATTCATATAGCATGATAAGGTAATTGAGTCCAAATGCATGAATTTTGGATAAGCAAATAGATTTGCAAATAATGAGATCATTTTATATCAATTGCTCTATTTTACATTGATCATTCCTTTATTTTGTTTCACTATTTATCTGTGGACAATTGTGACTATCATAGTTTCATTGATCAATGTTTCAAGTTTATATATTTCAATTGATATCAAGTTTATCTATTTCAATATCTCAATTGGTATCTTTCTTCTTTGATATTGATTATTTACAATTATCTAATCCCCATGGTTTTTTATTGAAATTTTTTTCTCTTCCAAAACAATAGCGATATTTCATATCATACTATATTTTTGGATCTCTTTCTTGGATTTCATGTTGGTAAACTATCTATTGATTATTTTCAAATTCTTTTAGTTTTACCAACTATTTTTGTTTTGACAAGCTATTTTCTATTTGGCACTCTACATTTGGTATGTAGTTTCTATACTTGTCTTTACACACTTCTTCCATTGTTCTTCATTTAGTATATCTTGATCATGATTGTCTATGCCTTCCTCCTTTACTTATGCTTGAGTTTGTTTTATCTCTAATTACGGGGAAGCTTATTTTTTGATCATGTCAAAGGGAAAGAAATAAGTTTAAGTTAGCACACAATCTTCTAAATTAGCACACAATCTTCTAGTAATATGTGTTTATTAGTGATACATACATCTATCGTATCTGTCTTAAACTTAACCGATTTGCCATAATCAAAAAGGGGGAGATTGTTAACCCAATGATTACATCGTGTTTTTGAATATGGCTAATCAGTTAAGTTTAACATAATGATGTCACTAATATTTATATACTCACTATCATGTTGCTACTTAAACTTAGTATTGTCCAAATTGTCCTATATCATATTGCTATGCTTGTATCGTACTGCAACATATTTTGCTCGCCTAACATGTATTTGTAGACATGCAGTAAGCATGATCAAGCATGATCAAACCAGGGAATAGGCAATAAAGAATTAATGATGAACCAAAGACGGCGTCATACAAAAAGATTTCTCCGAACCGCTTAAGCGACCTATCCGGGGCCTCGCATCGGGGGTTCTGCTGCCCGGTCAGTGGACAGGGGTCGAGGGTGCAGTGTCCCCCATCGGGGGTTCGGGGGCAAAGCCCCCGAAAGGTATTCAGATTTCCAGATCTGCTTATATTTGGAGGACTGCTGTCAAGGAAAAAGACGCCTTCAGGTCTACTCAAATATCAGAAGAAAGACGTCATCAAAGGGCTCTTGGTTTTCCTATTTGTTCCAAGTCTGTAATCTTTAATTTATTGAGTCTAGGAGAATGTGTACGTTGAGTCGCACTGTGTCATCTCAACCCCTAGACATATCTCTCCAAGCTCTACCATACAAACAGACTAATTCCTGAACCAAGCCCAAGCTCCACCAAGCCAAACAAAGCCTAAAGGCCTTTTGCCACCTAGGAGGTAGAGTTCAGGCCGAACTCTACCCCCACACAGAGTTCCCCTGGTTTCCAGGAACTGATTTTTAGGGCCTGCTTGGTACAAGATGTCCAACGTTCAAAAATTTGAATTCTTGGGGCAGAATTCGGGCCGAACTCTGCCTCCCCAGAGTAGTATAAATAGAGCTTGAATTCTCTCATTTCAAATCATCTCTCACCTTCAAACATTCAAGCTTTCTAAGCTCTACTACTCCAAGCCTCATTCTTCCATATCTCCTAAGCCACAACTCTTATTAGCCCAAGGTGCTCAGTACGATATCAGCTAGAAGTTGTGTGCAAGAGTGAAAGAAAAGTCACTTGGACAATTCTAAGTTTCGCCACTTGCGAATCTGTAAGAAGTTGGCGTGCTCTTCTGAGTTAAGGCACTGGTTGTACACTATTTCACAAATAGTGGATTTCAATTTTACAGAAAAGTTTTAGAATCAAGTTTTCCTTCTGTTCTCCGAAATCTAAGAAAATGCAGAATACAGTATAAAATATGTATCCGTATACAAATACGAATACTGTGAGACGAGTCTCAGATAGGGTTAGTCAAAACCAATGGCATCATTAAGATCCATACTATTTTTTAAAATTATAACTTAAAAAACTAATAAAATTTTAATATCAAAATTAACTAATTTTAGAATAATAAATTTTTTACTTAAATCTCAACTTGATTTATACAAAGCCGGATGAAGAATTGTTGTAGCTTAGTAGTTGTCGATCAAGTTGAAGCTTCCAAATTTTTTGAGCTTTTAAATTTTTATTACACTTCAATCTCCAGAAAGTAGCTACTTCACCTAATTGCTTGTAAGTGTCAGAAGTGAGCGATGAAATTTTTGTCTGGTATATTTGGATGAATTAATTCCTATTTATAAAAAATGGATGCCAAATGACCACCAATACTCTTAGGGGGCGTTTGGTATGCGGAATACTATATAGCCGGGAATTCTATATTCCCGGGAATCGAATTTCAAGGAATTAAGTTCCCAAAAAAATTATATTCCCATGTTTGGTGACAATATAAATATTCCCGGGAAAAAAATAAAAAATAATAATAACGAAAAAAATGAACAAATATAAAAAATTCGATAAAAGGACAAAAAATCGGTAAAAACGAAAAAAATCGTAAAAACGACAAAATAACAAAAAACGATGAAAAACGACGAAAAATCGGTTAAAACGACAAAAATGACCAAAAAGCGACAAAAAATGTATAAACGACAAAAAATAACAAAAAATGGTAAAAACGACAAAAATAACCAAAACACGACAAAAACGACATAAAATCGGTAAAAAACGACAAAAAAATCAAAATGCGGCAAAACGACCAAAAAAAATCGGTTAAAACGACAAAAAATGACAAAAAATCGGTTAAAATAAATAATCGATAAAAACGACAAAAAAGAACACAAAATCGGTTAAAACGACAAAAAATCGGTTAAAACGACAAAAAATAACCAAAAAGCGACAAAAACGACAAAAACCGGTAAAAGCGACAAAAATGATAAAAAACGACATAAAATAAGTAAAAATGACCAAAAGCGAAAAAAAACCCGACAAAAACGACTAAAAATCGGTAAAAACAGCAAAAAAAAAATACAAAAACGACAAAAAAATCGCTTAAAACGACAAAAATTGACAAAAAAGCGACAAAAAGGACAAAAGTTGGATAAAAACGACAAAAAATAATCAAAAAGTGACAAAAAAGACAAAAGGGTAAAAACGACAAAAAATTGTTTAAAAAAACGACAAAAATGGGTAAAAATGACAAAAAATGACAAAAAAGCGATAAAAACGACAAAAAATAATCAAAAAGTGACAAAAAAGACAAAAATGAGTAAAAACGACAAAAATTGCTTAAAATGACAAAAAATTGGTAAAAACGAAAAAAATTTGATAAAACGACAAAAAATTGGTAAGAACGAAAAAAATGACAAAAAAAAGATAAAAACGACAAAAAATAATCAAAAAAGTGACAAAAAGACAAAAAATGGGTAAAAACGACAAAAAATCACTTAAAACGACAAAAAATTGGTAAAAACGACAAAAAAATGACAAAAAAGCGATAAAAACGACAAAAAATAATCAAAAAGTGACAAAAAGACAAAAAATGGATGAAAACGACAAAAAATTGGTAAAAATGACAAAAAATGACAAAAAACGATAAAAACGACAAAAAAAGAAAAAAAATGTTCAAAACTAATCAAAATTGATCAAAAAAGAAGAAAAAAATTTAAACAATTTTTTTTTTCCCCGAACAAAAAAAAAATACCAACCTATTCTCAAGGGATAGAATTCCCATGTTTTGTGGGTAAACTATTTACCCGGGTATTTATAATTTCCGGGAATAAATTTTTTATAAGCCAAACAAACATGGTAATAGATTCTCATCTTAAATTTTTCCGGGAATAAAAAAAAATAACGCGTACCAAACGCCCCCTTAGAATATATAACTCTTATAGGGATAATCTGATCATTTTTAGTCAAATGGTCAAAATACCTCTGATTAACAGTAAAAATGGCTAGGATTTGGCAGTATTTTGATAAAAATACCCCATTAATTAATAAAATGGATGTTGGAAGAGATTGTTTTTACCAAAATATCCTTTCCAACATTTATATTAGGCTATTTATAAGGGCACATCAAAATTTGATCAGGGATATTCCATTCATAACTTTGATTTATTTATAAGTTTGCCATTGAAAAAATTACTCAGTGCTATCCCATTTTTAGGTATAAAAGTTAAACCTTTTTTTTTTTCCTTCTCTTGTCTTATTTCTCAACACATCCAAAAAGAAGAAGAAGAATGTGGGATGGATTTTCTTCTTCTTGTTCTCCACCATTTTTATCCTCACCATCTCCATCAAAATCATAGTTTTCTTCTCATTCCCAATTTCGATGGCACCTAAAGACTCCTCACAAATAATGTACAAACCCTAATATTGGTGGGTGAACAAACAATGGACAAACACTTTGGTGGGTGAACACGACATTATTTGTGAAGCAGTCTCGGTTCACTCCCCGACCGACAAAATCCTATTTTGGCAATCCTAAGATCGACCAAGTCGACTTTGGGACTGCCACAATTTCTGGCAGTCCAAAATAATTCTAGGACTGCAAAAAAAATTTGGGCAGCCCTAAAATGGACTTGCTGGACAACAAGTTGATTTTAGGACTACCCAAATTTCTACAGTCCTGGTAGTGGATAGGACTGCCAGAAATTTTGGCAGTTCTTACCGTCCAAAAAAAAAATCTATTTTTGGTATAAATATATTTTAGAGATAAGTCTCTCAATTTTCTTCATTAATAATCTTCATAGATAAATCTATCAATTTTATATCTATCTTATAGATAAATATGTCAATTTTTAATTAACAAAAAAATCTAATTTTGGTCGTCCTATTTTAGAGGTAAGTCTCTCAATTTTCGTCATTTCAATCTTTTTAAATCTAGAAAATTTTCAATTCAAAATATTAAATCTATTTTAGATCTATTTAAAAAAACTCAAAATTTTAAATTTATCTTATAGATAAGTCTATTAATTTTGCTCATTTTAAAATAAACCTTCATATATATGGTCTACACATCCATTTTAGGTATAAAGTAATTTTAGAGATAAGTCTCTCAATTTAGTTCATTTCAATCTATTTAAATCCAAAAAAATTTATTTCAAAATTTTAGATCTATTTAAATCTATTTAAAAAATTAAAATTTTAAATCTATTTCAGGACTGCCAAAATTTTTGGCAGTCCTCAATACTTCTAGACTGCCTGAAATTGTGACAATCTTGAAATGCACTTGTTGTACATCAGGACTGCCAAAATTTTTGGTAGTCCTTAATACTTCTAGACTGCCAGAAATTGTGGCAGTCCTAGAATGCACTTGATGTACATCAGGACTGCCATAAATTCTAGCAGTCCTATCATTATTTAGGACTACCAGAAACAATGACAGTCGTAAAGTTGACTTGGCCGAATGTTTTCGGAGTTACTTTCGATCCTAAAATTGTTAATGAATAATTAGAATAAACATTACATTGTATATTTTTTCCATCATGATAATTTATACTTGGATTTTGGGAATAATATTATAAGAAGAATAGAAGAAAAATTAGGATTTTGGTAAGACTTTGGGTGCCATCAAAAATTGAAATAAGAGCTTGGGAAGGGGTTAAGATGAAGAAGATGTAGCCTGGGGAGGAGGTAAATGAAGAAAGATGGTTGAGGAGAAAAAAAGGATTTTGGAAGAGAGAGAGTAAA